>JAPQRN010000018.1:28622224-28642224 GCA_037367275.1 Coranthus polyacanthus | reverse complement strand
CACTTATTTCTAGAACATGCACTTTAGTGAAAAGGCAGAGCAGTGCAGTGTAGAAGGCAGTGCTTCATAAAGAGCATGTATGTCTTTAGACCCCGAGTTTATCTCACCGAGGTGCACAGATCTGTTAGAAATACACGCTGTACCGGGCTTATTAAAGAATACGTGAATGAAGATCATTACATTTTTTTTTGATCTGCAGCTCCGTGTGGAGGACAATATGGTGGATCTGAAGGAGTCGTTCTGTCTCCGAACTATCCTCTGAACTACACCACGAGACAAACATGCTCTTATTATATTACAGTTTCCCCACAGTTTGGTAAGTAGATAAATACCCACACAATGCATGTTTATCATAGCTGTAGTTAACTGAAGCACCGACACAAAAGGTAAATCTCTTTGTTTAGCTAAAACTCAATTTGTCTTCTTTTTCTGTCCCTCCCCTTCAGTGGTGTTTGGTCAGTTTGCCGTTTTTCAGACAGCGATGAATGACTCGGTGGAACTGTTTGACGGAGCCAATGAGAATGCTCGTTTGCTCAGCTCTCTGGCTGGGTCACACTCAGGTGAGTCTGCTGTTGGCTGAAGGGTTTATTTATGTTATTATATCTTGGCATGAAATCATCTTTTTGATATTGATTGGTTTCATTCCTAGACTATCAGACAGAGGGATAACATGTTAAAATGGTCCCCAGATATTAAAAGACGCAGAAAAACAAACACCAGACATAAAACACAAAAACTTCAACAACAACAAAATCATAATCCTGAGGATCAAAAACACATCAGCTGCAATTTAAGCCATCAAAATTACTTAAGCTGCTATTTACTCGTATTAATAGAATGAATATTAACACAAAAAAAAAAAAAAATTCTCTGTTTTTCTTCTTTGGTGCTCCTGAACACATTTGAAAGCGGAAAATAATGAAATTGTCTCCAAGAAAGCAGCTCCAGGGGGCTGTTGAACACAGCACCAATGGTCGTTATCACAATTTATTTGACAGTGATGTATCTGGTGAAAATCCATTATGGGTTATCTTTACACGAAGAAATCAGCAGCGGAAAGCGTCTCACTGGGGCAATACAATGTATAGTAGTGCTGATACTTCCGTAACACAATCCTCCCTGAGTTTCTTTATCCAACAACTTTGAGTCATACCGCCTTGGCGAAATGTAGAGTCACACACAATATTCTCAACATGTGTGGAGACTGAGAGATAAGACAAAATCAATGGAGAAAACACAGTATGGGGAAAGAAATATGAAGAAATATTGATTAGCATAGTTGTTGGCAAAATGTGCTCTTGTTGCCTCAGAGTTTCGTGTTCTTCTGTTGTGTGTCATGGCTAGAGGGCATGCTGCAGGGAAATCCCACCGGAATTGACAGTTTTTTTTTTTTAACTGTGGAAACCAAGGCTTTTAAAATATTTTCTCTGTTATGTTGATTCTGTTGTGTGTTTGTAGAATTAGGAGGAGAAAATGAAGCTGTTAATGAAGGAGAAGCGGACAACAGTCTATAAAATTCTCTTTGTAATACTTTAGTGCAATAGAGTTTATTAATAAAAACATCAGTCACATACAGAATATACTATATTCTTCAATAAACCCATCATGTCCGTATCAATAGGATAGCAGCCTTATCCTGCGGCAGTTTTTTTTTTTTTTTTTTAGTTGCAGTGTGTATGGTTATATATGCTCTTAATGTACTGTATAGAGCTTGTTTTATGTTGTTTTCATGCCTCGCTCCTTTGGGCGGATCAGTGAGCTTAGTTCAACATAATAAGAAGGAGGATGTGACAGTTTCTGGTAAATGTAGCTGAACATGATGCAATTTTTTTCTTCCCAAGTACTATCCATCTAAGTTAGTTCAAAGGAAACAGGCCGGTTTATGTAATGTAGAATGGGTGGCTTATTTCTTAAAGTTAATTTGGGTTTGAAATTCCCCTTTTGGCTAAAACTGGCAGCAAAGAATAAAACACACCAGGCTTTGCAAAATAATGTTATCCGCATCATTACCCTATCACACGCACACACACACACAAACACACACACACACAAACACACACACACACACACATGGGCAAACAGCTTTGTAGCACATTGTTCCAGCTAACTGACTGATTATCCTGACACACAAACATATTAACACACATACATGCATAACAGGCATACACATGCACGCACACCCCGCTGCAGCTAATGATGGTTCTAAATGTCAGCCACACCAGGCCATGTTTTTCTCATTTATCACTGTTACTTTGTTTGCCAGTGTATGTGTCTGCATCTGGTGTGTATATGCTTGTAAGTTGGCGTGTGTGTTTGTCCTTGCCTTCCTGTAATAGTGAGGCAAACATGATGGACAAGCCATGCTAAGTGAGGTCTTTATTTGGTCATTAATGTAAATTAGCACAGCTATATCTACGTCATCAGTATTTGCATCTTTGATGCAAAAAACAGACAGACTTACATTGGCGTGTGTGCATTTGTGTTCATATGAGACTGCACGTGTGTTCAGTATCTTAATATTCTTTCTTAAAAGTCAAAACGCGAGAGGAGAGAGAAAGGTTACAGCATTAGTAGTCATTTTGAAGTTATAATTATATGTCTGTGTGTAATTGTGTGCCACAGGAGAGACATTGCCATTGGCTACCTCCAATCAGATCATGCTGAGGTTCAATGCTAAGAGCGGCCAGTCAGCTAGAGGCTTTCACTTCGTCTACCAAGGTAACTCACACTCTGTCATTGTCATGCTTACTCACATTCTCACGCAGGGAATCAAAATCAATTCAAGTTCAACATCAAAGTCTGTCTACTGCTAAATACTGTATTTCCTCAAAGAAACGTCAGTAATCAACTTAAAACTTAAAAGGTTTAACAAAGTCTGAGCCTAACCCTGAACAGTGAATTGATAAATCCTGTGATGTGTGATGTGATGTGATGTTCACTCTGAGTTCAGCTCGTGCCTGGTGAATGAAAAAATACATAATCAGTTGAGCGTGGCAGTGGGTCATCAAAAGACAGAGCTATCATGTTAATTCAATGGAGGTAAAAATATGAGAAAACAAAATTTGTCTCAAAAAACTAGCAGCCGTTGAGAATAAAGAGCTTAGTCTAGTTAAGCCATTCATTCATCCTTTATCACACATTTCTTTAATGGATTATATTTATTTTATAACCTGACGGGAACAGAACAGGATGCACCAAAAAGCAACAATAGGCTACAAGTGAGAGAGAGCCACACTCAGGATACGAGCTGAGCAGAAGAGGTCAACTGATAGTGGGTTTTTAAAAGACGACAGTAACAGTGATTTGGAGCAGGAAAAAAAAATGAAAGCCGATTAATGAGCCGGTGTCATCCCTGCCCCTATGCCCAAAAAATGCTGACATTGAAAACATTATGCGCGTCTGAAATTGTCTACTTTCATTTAAAAACAGGGTGACTGTCTAAGTAACAAAAGCCTAAATATAAATATTTAATGAATAATATAAAATACATTTGAATCACTGAACATCAAAGTAACTGTAAAATGTAGGTGGAAGTGATATTTATCTTTTGAGCTACATATTATTTTCCCTGAACGTCAGTATTTCTAATTGAGAGGCCTAATGTTAACTATCGTTCACTATCGGCCCCAACTTCTGCCAATACCAGTAGTTTGGAAAAGGTTTTACTGCCGCTGAGTAATTGTTCAAACTGATGAATTGGTTTATCTCTATCGAGCAGTGTAGCAGAAAGGATGCTCTTCTTCGGTTTCAACTAGGGAAATAAAATTCACACTCAAATTGTAGCATTATTATGAATTGTGATCCAATAAAAACACATCGAGTCCTGACCCTAATGTTGGGAAAGGCAGTGTTCGAGGGCTTTCAAGTTGAAACGATCATAAGACGTGTCGTTTTATTAACAGTGTAACAACTTTAACGGGGCGAATGAGACTGTACCAAACCAAGACTTTGTACTAAAATATTATCAAATATACTTAAAAACAGAGGGAGTTAGAAACAAAAGCTGGCCTCTAATATACGTCTGCTTCAGATAAAGACCTGTTACCTTCTGCAGTTGAGGTAAATAAAGTCACTATTTGAGGAAATATAGTATATTTCTGTTTTTTTCTACTTCCAATATGATTTTATTACTCTCATTGTTGTAGCTGTGCCTCGGACCAGCGACAGTCAGTGCAGTTCAGTGCCAGAACCTCGGTACGGCAGGCGGATCGGTTCAGAGTTCTCAGCTGGTTCTGTGGTTCGCTTTGAGTGCAGTCCGGGATATCTGCTGAAAGGCTCCAGCGCTATTCGTTGCCAGGCCGTGCCAGGTGCCCTTGCGCA
The DNA here is from genome assembly GCA_037367275.1 of Coranthus polyacanthus. Classification (NCBI taxonomy): domain Eukaryota; kingdom Metazoa; phylum Chordata; class Actinopteri; order Kurtiformes; family Apogonidae; genus Coranthus; species Coranthus polyacanthus. Next base: position 28,637,904 of record JAPQRN010000018.1, on the reverse strand, counting down.
GTGGAATGCAACAACACCGACCTGTATAGGTAAGACTGGTAACGTTACAGTAAATATGTGGTGCGTATAAACTGCTAATCCGTGAGGTTCCAAGCAAGTAATCAGTCCTGTGATTCTCTGTGACTCATCTAGCACGTCTTTGGATTTGACATTAATTCTTACAAACTAAATGTATGCCTGCATGGAATCACTCTCTGCTGAGAGCAAACCTTTTAACAACAGCTTCAGCTGTCATCTCAGTTTATACCATAAATAATGTTTGTTATCATATTTTCTCCACGGCTCCCTGTAGTGGTAATTTGAACCCCATATTGTTTCTGGGTATGCAGAACCAGATTCAAATAACCTGTATCTGTTAGCTATTTAATTCATAATTTGTGCCAAGAAATTCATATTTTATATCGTCATTCTAGTTCCCTGCAGTGGCAATTTGACTGAACGTCGTGGTACAATACTATCTCCTGGCTATCCCGAGCCCTACCCAAATAGTCTCAACTGTCTCTGGAGGATCCACGTTAGTGAAGGGGCCGGGATACAGGTACGGATATCAATATACACTTACATATAATGCACACATATGTACATTAACTATAAAGTATGAACGCAAATAGTTGGGACAATTTTTTTCATCCATTTTAATTGTTCTTTTGTTTAGATACAAGTGATGACGTTTGCTACTGAGCACAACTGGGACTCTCTAGAGATCTACGATGGAGGAGACATGACAGCTCCGAAATTAGGGTCATTTTCTGGTATGACAATACGCTTTCTAACTCTCTCTCACACACACAACTTGACGCACCATAACACATACACACAAACACTTGGGAGATGTATGATGGATGAGACATGACAGGTCCTAAACTATAAATACATGCACACACATACCCACACACATAGATTGACAGACACCCACACACGCATAACCACACAGACACACATACTGTAAGGATTTATGATGAATTGCAAATGGCATGTCACAAACTATAGATACAGTACCCACACGTACAGTTTACACTGGAGATCTATGATGGATGAATTGTAATAGTAAGAAATGTGATATATGTCTTAAATGTTTTAGGCAGAGAATTCCTCTTATTCTCAAGCAGTCAGTTAAAGGTAGGGGAGGGGAAGCGATTCAACATGAGGTTAAGTGAAGGATGGAAGAAAGAGAGAGAGAGAGAGAGAGAGCGAAGGCAACAGAGAAGACAGGGAGGAATAAAAATGATCTAACCTTTTACAATTTCCCAACGGAGTTTCCCCTGTGACCTGCCCCAAGCACATACCTGTCACACACCTATCACACATAAAACATGCCGCCCATAGGGCACCACACACACTCACACACATACATGCACACAAATGACTGTGCCCTTCTCAAGAAAGCACTCGGGGGAGCAGCCCACTATAACCACAGTCATCCGGTGGTGGCCACTGAGCAGCTTCACTGGGGCATATGAGGGTGGCCTCACTTGAGGACACAAAAATGGTAGCTGTCCATCGAGGGTGAGGGGTCGTTTACCTTCTCTACCCATCATTTCCCAGCTGGTCTTGACTTTTAAACATAGCTCCTAAAAGCCTGCTTGCCTCAACACGTATTTCTGAGATGTCCTTCTCGCATGTCTGCTGTTGTGCTATGTGTGTACATTTATTCATATAAATAATCTTTTCCTTATCATTGCCTTTTACAGGAACCACAGCACCCGCCCTCCTCAACTCTACATCCAATCAGCTTCTTCTGCACTTTCAGAGTGACATCAGTGTGGTGGCAGCAGGCTTTCACCTAGAATACAAAAGTAAGTTAAACCTTGTAATACACATACATTTGAGCACACTCACATTATTGTAGCCCAAACTTCAACATCACATAACAGGAGTCAGTGACCTGAACTGGTATTGCCTCAGAGCATACACACATACTGAGACACACACAATTGTGCACGTACATAGAACATATACTATAGATGGAAGCAAACAAATCACACAAAGTGCTTTTGTTTGTGTCATATATGCACATAATGCAAAAACCGACATGTAGACGCAGAAAAAGGAAGACAGACAAAGATATGGACACAGGTACTGCATTAACATCATACAATTACACACATACACACCTGTCAGGGCACGGTTGTGCTTTTCAGTCCTTTGTAGTTGTTTTAGCTCAGAATCACTTCTAGATCAATGAACACGTCCCCTTTTGTGAGTATTTCGGAGACTTTGTGTTTGCGTGCTCGTATTTGCAGGTGAGTGCACACATTTGTGGCCCAGTGGTCTGTACTTCTTCATTGCCTTGGTTGGTCTACATGCCATCAGCAGGATAATAAAAACATAGAGAAAAGGGTCCCTTGTCTTTGTCTTTGCCTCAATCTGTTTGTGACTGCTACATACATACTGTACATGTTTTTTGGGTTGTTTTTTTTTTACCAGATGTGCAGGAACCATGTGCAGGACTATAAATGTTCAGCAGAGTAATGTGAAGTGTGCATGTACTGCATAGGACAAACCACTCTTCTGTTTTTATGTTTTAACATTTATTTTGCCCTGACCTGCAACACACATAATACTGAGTTGGAAGCAACACAGGTGGTAGTCTGTTTTTGCTTTCCTGCTCTATGAAGTCACTTGTTTCCTGTGGATTGAGGAGTTTGAATGTGTAGCGCTGTTGTCGGTGATGGCTGTCCAGACTGGCAGACCATGTCTCTTAAATCACCAGCATCAAACAAGTTTGAATTAGAGACTAAGATAGATCTAATGTACCACGCTATCATTTGCTGTTAAAACAGAAAGGTTCTTTTTTAGAGGATCCCTTCAACAAATATATACCATATATTACACCACCATATACTGGTAGTGTTGCTTATCACAAAATGAGTGCCTACACTTTAATCTGTGGGAAAAAAAAAAAATGTTTGAAGTTTGCCTGGAAGGTTTTTTACAGGAGGTTTCATTACAAACTTGACTTTTAACTTTTTTCATTAAATGCAGAGATGCTGCTGAATAAGTGATGAGAACAGAGACTTCAAAACGACTTGCCTTCAGTTGACTGTTCAGTGAGGCCATTTTTACAAACAAGTGGAAGACAAGAAAGACAACTCTACAATGCCCACAAAAGCCATTACAGTTAAACAGTAGATGGTTTTCACTCTATTGCCTTTGAATTCATATTGCATCATTATCAACTCAACAGGCTATTTCTGTCTAATAGAACTAACTCCTGGAAAACCTTTTTCTGGTGCAGTTTCTTCCATTGCATCGTACTGTCCCAGCTTACCCTTCACAGCTTCATAACCACAAATCCAGTGTGGCCTTCAGGTGTTTTGTGTAAATCAAAATGTAACAGCTGACAGATATTCCACATTTTATGAGATTTTACACATTTAGCTCTAGTGCATAACAAAAATGCGTTTGTATAAGTGGACATAATCATCTGCAGGGAGCAGGTGAATGATTGTAGTGATGAGTGTGTCGTTGTTTTTAGCCAACTAAAGGGCCTTTCCCCTTAAAGGTGGAGTGAGACATTTTGCTCCCTTGTCTGTCCTCAAGTAAACTGAAGCAGAAGTATAGTAAATCCACTCAGTTAGATTTAAATGCTGACATGTCTAGTTGTAGTCTAGTGGCCCTAGTGGGGTGGTTTGTGGTACTGTCAGCATTTTATAGAGCATCACCGCTCCCTCATAACCAGGGAACAGTTTGCCAGCAAAGAGAGAGAGAGAGAGAGAGAGAGAGAGAGGGAGAAAGACGGTCAGCCAAATGGAATAGTTTCATTGATCAGTTGTCATGACAGCCTGCTGATGCTCTGCCTAATAATACACCATGTATGTGTGTGTGTGCGCGTCATGCAGCTTTTTCACTTATGCTCCCTCTAAAAAGTCTCGCTCATTCCTCTGTGGTGAAAACACATACTAATATAACAGTCCTTCACACACACACACACACACACACACACACACACACATGCTTATCAGTGACACGCAGGGGCTAGGGCACTCGTGTGTGTGTGTGTGTGTGAGTGAGCTCTGTGGGATCGCATCGTTTTGCTGGTAGGAAGATAGATAATGAACCAACAAGAGCAGACACACAACCAAATACACAGATGCACACGGACACGCACACACAAACATTCGGTCCTCTCTCTCCCCTTTCACTCTCTATCCCTCTTCCACCCCTGTGTTGCCATGGTAACCGCTCTAGGGCAGTCTCCTGCGGAAGTTTCCACATGAAACACACAAGCAGACTCACACACACTCACACACACACACTCACACACACACACACAAACACACAGATGCACCCCTACTGATGCTGTTTGATAAAAGACTGGCTGCTGTCAAACTTATTAAGGATGTGTTTAACCTTTATTGTGTTGGGAATAGTCAACCAAAGTCATTATGGTACCTTCACGGATTTTATGCACATTTCAGAGGCTGTTGTCTCCACTGATGCGCTGCAAGCCTTTTTTTTTTAATTCTACCTGTCTGTTCTTAATTGCAATGTGTGTGTTAGAGGAAAAAAAAAAAGCGTTTGCGAATTAAAGTGTCACCATCGTTCTCTATAAATTACATTTAAGTATTTGAAGTTTCTTTTATGTGTTAAGAAACTCTGTGTGACATAGTGACATTATTACCATGTTAATGTACATAATTGGTAGGTACAGGAACGAGATGGATTGCTGTGTTTTTTTTTTGGTGTGATTGTTTTTTTTTTGGTTATGGGAAGGGGACAAATTGCAAACAAGTGAAGTGGAGGGAAATGAAAGAATGGTAAATGCCAAATGGCAGCGTTTTTTTTTAAAGGAGAGGATGACTCTGCAGTTATTATAGTAACAGGACATTTTATGTAGAAACAGGATGGTTAAAATTAGCTGTCACTGTTGTTTACACAATTCTCAAAACAGTCAATGTGAGCCTGTCTAGAACTTATTTTCTTGTCCATATCTGACTCCAGTCATTTGTTCCAGTGCAAATGAATTGAGGCAACGCTTTTAAGTAAATAAACAATAAGTACAATAATACAATAATGATAATAATGATTGATTTTGTTTGCATTTTCCTTTTGTTCATAGCGGTCGGTCTCACAACCTGTCCAGAGCCGATGATGCCAGCCAATGGCATTAAAGCAGGGGACAGGTATATGGTCAATGAGGTGGTGGCATTCACCTGTGAACCTGGGTACACATTACAGGTAATTAGACAGATTAAGTAATGGCATTCATTTAATCAAAGCAAGTTTTCTTTCTACAGTTATCAAGCATACAATCAAAGCTGCTACATTTTGTCCGTAGTCATATCCTTGCAGGTTTTTAGATAGCTCAGTGTTGAAATGCTAAAAGTGAAAAACTTCTTTTACTGTTTTTTTTTATGAAAAAAGAGAAACGGTGTATCTGATAAACAGTATATACACAGTACATAGTGCAGTATATATACGGTATATGTGCATTTTATTGAACCTCACTCACTGTATCTCTTCAAGGGTCACTCTCACATTTCCTGCATGCCGGGGACAGTGCGTCGATGGAACTACCCACCTCCTCTGTGCATCGGTAACATGCACACACTGCTCTACTTGCTAAATTGTGTTATAGAGGATCGATCAGGTGAAAAAAACACAATCCATCCTGCGGGTGTGAGGTTCACACTGAACGTTAACGCTTTCGAAACGAAGTGACAGAAGCATTCATTTTCTCCACATGAAACAAAACTGTCAAGTTTATGGTCACATGTGCTTAGAAAGCTACTATTTGATATGTTGTGTTAACTTTAAAATTTGTTTAAGTACACCACAGAAACAGAATATCTATATTTAATGTCAGTGGCTTGAAATCAGATTTGTGGAAGTAAGCAGCTTCCTGGCTGACATAGGGTCAGCGATCTATGGTATAAGATCAATATTCCTGCTGGGCACAAACAGAATTTTGTACCTTGTGCTGAGAGCCAAGGTTTCCCAAGTTCTGCAATAGTGTTAAGGAACCTTGATTACATTGATGTTTGTGTTTAGACTTGAATAATTCAGTCCTTGGTGAAAACTTACTGCAGGTCTGGAAAGCCAATTCCAGTTAAACTCAACCTTGACATGTCAAGACTAACTTAACTCTGCCTTGCAGCTCAGTATACATCAAATCCAGCATCAATCAAACCACAGCCACAATTTTAACAAGGCGTACAAAACAGAACTTGTGTCTGATGACCTTGGTTGCACAAAATTGCAGATTAACAAGTGCAGATTTTAATTACCGAACACAATATCCAGTTTCACATAGTGCTGCTCACACCTTTAACACCTGCATTTTTTTCATCTGTGTACTCGGTGAAACTCTTCCCTTTTCCCAAGTTTTTATTCATTTTCTTTTTTTTTCATAATGTGCCCGATTTGTTCCACAACACACAATCATAGATGGTGACTTTAAACCAACAGTAAACACAGTCAGGCATTAACTCTAATGTTCATGTGTACGCCAATCATATATTTTCCAGCTGCTACCATTCTTGTTTTTTTTCTGCAGCGTAAGCTTCTTTCTGTTGGAGTAAAGATGATAAAGTGATGATGTGTACTGCTCATTGCTCATGTGGTGCCTGTTTTAACAATGTGTTCGCTGTGCTTGTGTTGTCAGCTCGTTGCGGTGGGGTGTTGTCTGAGATGAGTGGTGTCATCCTTAGTCCAGGTTTCCCTGGCAACTACCCTGGCAACCTGGACTGCACCTGGCAAATAACCCTGCCAACTGGATATGGTAAGTATCATTGGAAGAACATTCCTAAAAAGAATGTGTTACTTTCATTTCATCTCTTAGTGCAGTTGAGGTCTATAGACTGTAGAAATATAGACACAAAACCTGCAGCAATAGCACATGGTTCATTGAAGCTTTGCCGCATTTGTAATTGAAGACTAAAACATGGTGCGTGCTGTTTAATGTTTCAAGTGACTGTTGTAAATGTTCTGAAGAGATCACAATTTGCACATGACATGACATGATATGATATGATGTGAAATTGTTGTGTTTGCGTTCCAGGAGCCCATATTCAGTTCCAAAACTTCTCCTCTGAAGACAACCATGACTTTCTGGAGGTCAGGGCAGGACCGCAGCATAGCTCTGCTCTTATTGGCCAGTTTACTGGCTCGCAGATCCCACCGCCTCTGCTGAGCACCACCCACCTTACAATCATTCACTTCTACAGTGACCACTCCGAGAACAGACCTGGGTTCAAACTGACCTATCAGGGTGAGCAAATGCGATTTTCAACTTTGTTTCTGCTACAAGCCTGCCCATCTTTTCCTCCTGTCATTACAAGACTCAGCTGGAAGGCCAGTGGGATAATATCTTTTAGAAACTTCTATACTGATGGCTTCTGTGCCTCCTTTGTTCAACTACAAGAAAGGCATAATCTAACCAGTGCTCAATTTTACAGCAACTTACAAAGAAGGGATTTCATGAGGTCTAATTTACCTTCTTTGTAGAAGAATACTACCCATGATGGCATCCTCAATAGAGATTAGTGCAGTAAGAGTGTTATTAAAGCGCTTATATAAACTAATAAAGCTTCTGTCACAAAACTCCTTAGGGGCGGTGGTTAGGAGGAGTTCAAGGTCTGTATTATGTCACACTGTGTTGCAGGGACATTGTTTTCATGTTTTATTTATATAGTTTTTATTCCTCAACAGCATTTTTTTAATTTCAAAAAGTGAAAATAAAAACACTTTAACATTAAAGCCCCCCCCCCCCCTCCATGAGTATGGACGTACATGACTGTACACTGGTTGGTGGAGGTATGCTACCGCAAGGCTGTAGTTGTGGTTCTGTTCATATTTGAAAATATTAATAATAATTACAAAAAAAAAATTTGCCAAAAAAGATTTGTTTTTAAGGAAATGCATACGTGAAGAGGCCGCAAACCCTGAGTTTTTGCTGCAGGCAGTTGGAAGCATTCCCAAAAGGGAAGCTGGGAGAACAAACCTGTGTTCAAGTTATTCCTCCTCTGTAGCTTCTCCAAACCTCAGGAAGGGAAACACACTTATTTTCCTTGGTCTTCTCAAGTGTTCTAAATAAGTTAACATCCAGACCTAGTGAAGAAATTACAAAGCCTTCCCAACTCCAAGATTGAATGGTAGGATGAAAAAACATATTGCTATGAGGTTTTGAGCTTTGATCCATGGCTGAGTCATACTAAAGACTTAAAAAACCTTATGGCTCTCCTCTCATCATTAAAAGAGATGGATTGTTAGTAAGTCCCTGTGAGAGACTGGCATCTTGTCCAGAAGGCTTTACTTGTAGCCCTGAGTGCTTCACATCAAAGACGCAAGAGATGCACTGTGGGCCTTTACCAGCAAAACTAGAACAAGGCTTACTGATTTGCACATAAACTAAGCCACATGCACATGCAAGTAATTATTTTTGCTTTTTCTACCAATTTGCAACAGCCAGATCCCTTTGCACCATAGTCCTTTTACTGGCCACTGTTGGAATGTGGAGGTTGCGCACATGTCTGCTGTGAGACACATGTAGTTGCACGAGACGCTTTTTATCCCCCTTGCAACAAAGATCTTTGCGAGGAGGGTATACACCATACACAAAAATATACCCCTTTACCATGGGTACTGGATATAGACAATTGTCAGTGTCAGTTGAGGCGCAGGCTTTCATCTCTTCAACACCTGGGAAAATACTCAAATGTACAGTATTTCACACCTGTCTAGAACTTTGTTTGACAGAGTTGTACATGTTTTTCCTTCACTCGGTCTTGTTGTTTCTTTATAACTTCCACTACCACTGGGCTTGTATTTTCCACATTCCCTCTAGGTTCTCCACCAGCCCCAGTTGCCCTAAAACTCTCCTGTCCTTCCTATATTCTTTTCCTTTGTTGTTGCTTTCACTTGGGACCTGTACATCAGTTACTGCCAGCACAACTTCTGTTCCTTCATGATTTCCACAACGTTCATTTAGTTTTGTCAATATTTGTTTACTATATCTGTCTGAATCTGAAAGTCCCACAGGATCTTAGCTCTGTCATTTTCAGGGATCCTTTGTGGCATCTTCCATCTGGACTTGAGATAGTCGAGCCCATACATGCTCTAGCAACAGCACAGGTTTTGCCTGCATAGTTTTACCTCCTACATCTAACATCCTGCTGCTCTCAGCTGGGCTGTCTCTGAGGCCTCTTTGCACAATTGACCTGGTCCTAAGTGCTTGTTCTTGTGTTGCAGTGATTTAGTGCCAAGGTGCTGTCCCTCATTTTAGCCTTTTCTAGCACTTTGTTTCCCAAAGCCAAAAGATATCCACCTTTGCTATCTGTCAATGGCACATCGAATGGAGAGGCTCAGCTTGCCACTTGACACTCATGCAGAGTGAGATGTGCCCTAAATAGACCTGCGATGCTGACATTTCCTCAAGCAAATGCTGGCATGCCATGCATACATGTGTACCAGAAAACTGTGTAGGAGGAGATCAGTTCTATTGATGTTGCTGCTGTTACTGCTTATTATTGTTAGTAAAGGTCGTGTGGGTTATAGATTTTTAATGCCCCTTTCATGCATTAGCTCTGGGCATTTGGATGCAACACATTTTGGAGGGGAGACATGCATAAAGCAACATAATTTTGCAGAAATACCAGAGGAATAGAAAATACCACTAGGCTATGTGTGTATTTATGTTTGTGTGACTACGGCTCAATATCCTCGATGTATTTGTTCTATGTGGGATGTAGTAAATGACCATATCGCAAATATCAAAAGAGCAAACTGTCACATCATTTTTTAATGGTATTTTACAGAGAGTGTTGCATCATGGGTTGTTTGTAGTGTTAATCTTGCTAGGCTAGCGAGGTATGTCTTTGTCTTACAATGGAAAATTGAACCTACTTCCAAAAAAATTGAGATTTGCATCACATTGCATCTTATCATATTATCATATTATTCAAGCAAAATATATCAAGATCTAATTTTTTTTATCCACATCAGCCAGCCCTAAGTGTGTCCCGTGTGTCTGGCCATCTAGTCAGCCAAAGAGTATCTTATTTAATTTCTAGGTTCCCTGAGGTTGCCCAAATTTGGTGTATCTGCAGTTAAACCAGACTATTTCCACACTGACAGTCATTTCTCTCCATCTGTCCTTAGCCTATCAGCTTCAGAACTGCCAGGACCCCTATCCTTTCCCCAATGGTGACATCATCAACACTGACTACAGCGCTGGCCAATCAGTGACATTTCAGTGCTACCCTGGCTATGTTTTGATCGGACACCCAGTGCTAACCTGTCTGCATGGGACCAACCGAAAGTGGAACCACCCATTTCCACGCTGTGAGGGTAAGCAACCAATGACTTCCAGTGGAGGGGATTAAAAGTATTCAGTAAAATGACAAGCTATAATAATAATAAAAAACAGCTTCACAAATTAGGACATTTAAGTTGTATTGTTTTTGCTTCTCCTTTCACTGCTACCAAAGCCACGTCTCCTCCTACTACTGCCATTCTACTAATAATACTACTTGTGACAATACAGTAATAATAATTAGGGATGGGTCATAAATTTTCAAATAGTCATTACATTGCTCGTTGTGATCACTTATACATCTGTTGTCAGACAATAGAACAAGTATTAAATCGGAATTAATCCACAGCGTATACTCAGCAGCCACTTGATGGACATTTTCAAGCTGATAAAAGTGATTAAAATCTTCATTTCATATCTGTGTGACGTTGTCTGACAAAATAAACAGGCACATGCTAGCGACTCCCCGATAATAGTTAGTTAGTAGTAGATAATACTTGAATAGTTCCCATTGATTATTACGTAGTATCTGTACTTGAAATGCCCATCCCTCATAATAATCCTCACAGTCTACTGCTTAACACTCAACCCCTGTCTTCTTTTCCTTGCAGGTCTAATATATTATGAGAAACTTATAAATGATTGACAACAATGGTTTTATTATCTGCTTTTCGCAGCTCCATGTGGCTATAATGTCACAGCTGAGAATGGAACAATCTATTCACCACAGTACCCCAACGAATATCCCAACTCCCAAGACTGTAGCTGGCTCATCACTGTTCCCCATGGACATGGAGTTTATATCAACTTTACCTTATTGCAGACAGAGCCTGTCACTGATTACATTGCCGTCTGGTAAGTCAGGGTACACTCACACTCGTAAGTGCCTGCACACACATGCGTATACACACACAAATACATAAGCTTCTTTTCAGTGTTGCCCTTTATCCTGGTGCTGATTGCATCACCGAAGAGCAAGTTTTGAATGTACTTATACCCGGTCGCCTACCTGCACACTAATGAAAAGATGATGAAGTTGTATCAAATTTGATGTTTTCTGTCCCTCTTACTCACATACTCACCTTCTCACAGTGTGATATTTTTGAATATATTTTAGTTGTGCTGACCTTGCCCCTGGCATTGATCTTTTTTCTCATTCGTTGAGAAAATATTAATAATAATAAAAATACAGTCTGGTCCTTACAGAGAAGTTTATCAACCTGTGTTATTGTTTCAGACTTTATCATACAGGGCGATATATACACAAACATATTGTGTGTGTATATATATATATATATGTGTGTGTGTGTGTGTGTGTGTGTGTGTGTGTGTTCTATACATATGCAGACTCTCCTGCAGTAATAATGGGATCCAGGGTGGAGGTAAGATTGTAATACAGGGAGTGTAAGAGTAATGCATTTACAATGGGACCACTGACCAATTCAATCTAGCTCACTACCCTGGCCATACATAGACCCAGAGAGGGCTTAGGAACCCTGGCAGTAATGATGAGATTCAGTGGGGAGTGGGAAATGTAATGAAAGGAGTGGTGGAGCTGGGTTCACAAATCCAGCGGGACTCAAACTGAACCTGACAAGTTTGGGTCAGTCCTAGAGAAATTTCACACTTATTAGCTTTGCTTTGCATTGTGTTTGCTTTTGATAAATATTAAAAGTATATTTGTGAGGGATACATTTAAGATCAGCAGGGTTCTGGCTCTGTTATCGGTTAGGATTAGAAAAGAAACATTTGGTGTTTGGGAGAGGTCAAGCTTTAATTTTCAGGCTCAAGAGTCAAGCTCTAGGGAATGAGCAGTTGAATTGCAGGCAGCGGGAAAGTAATACATTCACAGTGAGTGACTGCTCGCTTTTAATCTCACCCGCTACCAGAGACACGGATATAGCTATGGAGAACTGCGGTATCAGGTTATTTTGCAATCGCAAATTGATTTCGGTTGATTCCTTTATGGCACATTAAATGGGGAATTAAATCAAAAAAATGCATTCATAGATTGTCGACATCTGTTGTGTGGTCATGTATGATTGGACTGTTGGACATTACAGCGAGTTATACTTTTTAAAATGATGTATTATTATTTATATTATTGTATGAAATGGTCAGTTTTACTATGAGAACTGGTACTTTTAATAATTGTAATAATAACTTTTTAATGACTGAGTTTGTACTATAAGGAATATAGTAACATTTAAATTACAGTTAAATTACGTGCATCAGTGATGAACTGTTCATAAAACAGGATAACTGATTTAACTCGGTGTAAGAGCATAAGACTGGAGCCACTGCTTTTGTCATTAGATTGGGTGTTTGTCTTTTTAAATTCAACTGGACAGAGAGAAGGAGACACAGTGTGACCCAGGTGAGCTGCTGGGTTAATAAGAAATTGATTGAGAGCATTTAATTTAACATGGAACTTTTTAATGGTTAAATTAAAGTGTTTGTTCCCAAAATAAGTCGCCTGCAAGCCTTTTTACTGATGAAACTTTAATTTACAGTGAAAAGCTAAAAGGCCAAGGGCTTTATGTTACTGCACATAAAAAGGTGCTTCAAATACTGAGCAGTGAACGAAAGTAAGTGAAAAATAACTAACAATGACGTTCAGTGTTATGAATTCACACATGATCGCTATCGTTCAGGCTGAGCACTGAAATCTTGAAATACTACCAGTAAACGCTGACTCTTATGAAATCATTAGTCCCGTTCAAAAAGTCAACGTGACAGTTTTTATGATCTGAAGTTGACACTCTCCCTCTGAGTATTCATGCTCTTAGTTTCGCTGACATAACAGACTCACCCTGGTTCTGGTTCCTGGCTTGTGATAGATGTCTTTTGCCTTACGATGACATGTATTTTCTATCTTATTGATGTGTGTTTCTGCCCTGTGTTACCTCTGGGGTTTATGTGAAGGCAGTTGCATCGGGAAGTGTCTTTGCGGTCTGGCACCAGTTGTGTTTGGCCCTTTGTCTAATATCTCTGAAGCATTTTATTCAGCAGGCGATGGATGTAACTCCAAAGCAACCCGGTACTTTACGGTGCTGTGCACTCACTCATAGTGAAGCTTGGCGATGAAATCTGACATAATCAAATGTCTTATTTTATGTTATTGTAAACAATTAAGTAAAAGTAGGTGACTGATTTAATTGAATGAATAGAGATAAACAAGGAGTTTGCGTATGAACAAAACAGTGCAAGAGAGAATCAATAAAACGCAGTAGAAAATATATATAGAGATGTAAGATGAGAATCTGATAATGAGCATCACTTTGTCTCTCTCTGGAGACTGCAGAACAGGCTGCAGTTTGCTGGGCAGAACTTGTATCCATTTTAAAAAGTGAAGGTTGTTATTAGACTTCGGTACATGGCACCCAGTGCAACAAGGAGGCTTACTTCACTTTTGGACAACAATGGACCTCTATGGCATGGACAAACAACCTAAATTGGGTTTCGGATACGCCGACAATGCCATTTGTAGGATGAATTTATTGCTGGTCTTAGTCTTTCCTTAGGATTTGTTGACAATAATATATCACCAGACTCATCCTTTAAATATCTTTTCACAGGACTGCACTCTCACTCCTCTGTGGAAATGGTCATTTCTGAACGCTGCTGTACACACCCCAAATTAAGAAAGTAAATTGCATATATTTTTTATATGGCCCAAGAGATGGGTTTCTCTATTTTTTCTTTTTTTTTTAAACTTTCGGTAAAAGTAGAGCCACAAAATTCTAACTCGGTTTAGATGTAAAGGACCCAAATACCCACATTTTGATTCTCCAAATGAGCTGCAACACCTTCAAAAGACCTTGAATTATTGAGGAGCCAAGAGATCCCAGGCACTCTTTGTGAATTAAAATTTTAAAACCCTTGTTTAATCCAATGGTATGTTCATTAAAAACCAAAAACTGGGCATTTAGTAACTTTAGAAAATGTAACCTTTCAACAACATTCAATATTTAATGAGTGACGTTAAGCCTTTAATCCAAGGGCTTTGTTCACTGAACTTGTTTGAAATGGACAAAAAAAAAGCAAAGAAAAGAAAAAACTAAAGTACTTTTACCAGCCTTCCAGTGAAAAGCATGTGGATTTAACAGATATCTGTTTCATTTTATTAACAAAGACTGCTTTGGTGTCTCGTTCTCTGTGTAATTAAATCTAGGCACTGAAAGCAAACCTACGACTACCAATTAATACGAAGTTCATACTGATACAAACTCCTGACCTCCTTGAAGAGTCACATCTATTTACTTACCAGTAATCAGCTGTTTATTTTTCATTGTAACCATGAATGTTTTTCATGACTATTTTGGATATACTGCACATGTCAGGGAATACGGTGGTGGTTTCTGAGGTGTAATCCCAAATAAGAAATAGCTGGAACAGTATGGGAAATGCAAAATGAAAGAGGAATGAAGAAGGCAGCAATGTTAAAATTTACTTTGACTATATTTCATTATGGACAGTGTTCATGGTTTGTCTGGTCAACTTAATTTACTTTGTAAATATACATCCATTCCTCACATTCAGGCTGCAACACATTCAAGAAAAACTTGGAACAGGGGCAATTTGGAACTAATAATGAGTTAAAATAATTAGAAAACAATGTGATTTGAAACAGGTGACGTAAACAAGCGATTGTAATCATGATTTGGTACAAAAGCAGTGGTCTAGTCCTTTAGGAGCAAAGAGGATCACCGGTTTGTCAACAAATGTGTGAGAAAATTATTAAAATGACACATCTGTAATGTTTCATTTTTTCACACAACATGTTGATTGTATTACAAACCAGTGGCTGATTATCTTCACATGACATAAAGTCATTATTCAGAGCATCAGGGAGCGGTGTTGGTTATTTCAGTGACCTTATACAGGATGCACTAAGGAATAAGTAATTTGGCAAAAAAAAAAAAAAATGTACAAAGTAAAATGCCAAATTCAAAAGAACTGTTGTTGGTCATTTAATGATGACAACAGATCATAACTGAGAGTTAATTCAGTGCACCTATATGTAAAATGTCGTGCAGTCATTACACTGACTGCACGACATTACACATTAATCTGGAACTGTGTTGTTTTTCATTTTCTCATAAATAGATTTTACAACCCTGCACTTAACCCTCGTATGGTATTTGGGTCAAATCGACCCGTTTCAAATTCTCATAAAAAGAAAAAAGGTACAAGTATACATTTTTTCTACCTGAAACTCTATGATTTTTGCTTATTTTCTGTGATAAACATGTACAAAAAATAAAAAAATTGAGCACACATGCTACTATACCTCACACATTTCCATCCTTCATATGGTCTTCATATGGTCTTCATTTGGTCTTCACATGGTCTTCATATGGTCTTCAGGTCAGTTTGACACACACACACACACACAAACATGAACACACACACACACACACAC
>JAPQRN010000018.1:28589100-28610653 GCA_037367275.1 Coranthus polyacanthus | reverse complement strand
ATATGCTATAATGAGAACATTATCCCATTCATTTCTTCTTTACAAAAAAAATCTAATCAAAGTGTTTTCAGCCATCTGTAATAATTTTCCAATTGTTTCACTTCAGCATTTTTTAATAAATTAATGAGTAATAAAATAATACCCAGCAGGCATACATTTTGGTCGGTGAAAAATATTAATTTCAGACACTGACAATAGGCACGTGGACAAATGCATCTGATGACCCATGGAGTGTTTAATATACATATACATTATGTTTTTCTATTACCTATAACATAACCAGAGCTTATACTAGCTATATTTTCCACTTCTTCAGTGGACTGTTCATAGTTAAAATGTGTTCACGATTAAGAGGAACTACATTCATTTTGAGGTTAAAGTTTCCTTACCGTTTGTGAATATATGTGCATCTGGGGGTCTGTGACGCCCACGGCTTGCTCTGTAACGACCTTTGCTGTATTCTTGTCATTCTTCACATTCTCCATGCTTGCTTTCAGTGCCACCGTTCTAAATTGTGTCACATTTATTTATTAACTGACCTTTCTAAAGACAGCAGTAGCCTCATCGCCAGGCGCTCCGGCTTCATGGTGCTCCCCTTTAAAATTCCACTCCTCTTTCTCTCTGTCTGTGCCTTTCCTTCTCTTAGCATTGATCTCTCTGCCGCTTTTGTGCGTGTGAAGTTTGGAAGTTAGTCATTTTTAGTAGGTGTCAGATGTGAAGGTAGTTTGAATTTATAATATTTGTCTCTGCAAGGTTTTTCCCGCATATATGGAAACAAAGCTCTTATGTTTTCACAAAAGCACTTGAGGTGTTGAATTAACCAGGCAAAACCAAGCGAAAACTGTTAGCTTTAGCAGTTGCAGATGGGTAAAATGGTAATGGAGATGAGTTCTGTTTTACTGGCAGATTTATTAAAATGTATTAGTAATCCAATAAAGTAACCAGAAAATGTACTTCATTTACACTTGGTTAATGGCTAAATTAC
Organism: Coranthus polyacanthus; assembly: GCA_037367275.1. Lineage (NCBI taxonomy): Eukaryota > Metazoa > Chordata > Actinopteri > Kurtiformes > Apogonidae > Coranthus > Coranthus polyacanthus. Next base: position 28,609,668 of record JAPQRN010000018.1, on the reverse strand, counting down.
AAACACCATAGTAGTTTTTAGGTTTCTTGTGGTACATGAACTTATGAGGACAATAAGGTACTTTATTTCATGACTTTGCTTAACACTTGATTCTGATTGGGCAATGGCAGCAAATGTTATTTCCTAGGGTTAAGTTCTGATCATGCACATTTTCAAAATCCAAAAATGATTTTTAAATCATTATTTTTTGTTAAATATTTGATTTCCTCAGTAAGTAGCCTACTCATGATCCCTTACATAATATATCTCAACATAGTATGAAGGGAAAGCTATTCAATACTGCACTGCATCATTCTTTTTCCTCTGCATTTCAATCACTCTGCAGCAGATAGAGTAGATATTAGCGGCACTAATCCTTCACACATGTGACAGAACGGAGCAAAGTCAGCTCATGTGATTATCCTGTTTTCTGTCACCGTCAGTATGACAGTGGAACATGCTTAAGTTAATTTTAGGAGGTAATTTAATTGCCTGTTGTCTGTGGGTTGGTTTGGGTGTCAGGAGGATTACTAAAAAAAAACAAAACTGTTGCACTGGTTGGTGACTTGGTGGAAGGGTACGGCATTGGCCAAAGATGAACCCATTCAGTTTTGGAGCAGATCTATTAAAAGGGGAAGATCCTAGAAATATCACTTTTTCAAGAGATAGCATTACATGACTGAGGGGCCTTGGCAGAGAAATGCATGAGAAAATCATTGCAATAGTTTTCATAGTCTTGCTCACAGAGAAACAAACAGACAACCCAAGGAAATATTAGAAGGAAACTGTGGGGCCTTGAGAGAGGTACTGTATGTGCTCTAGTGCATTTCTAGTTTAGATATATTTATTGTCAGCGTTTGTTGTTGATTGGAGTTTCATTTCTACCCAAATAGTTGAAGCTGGTGCAATAAGCAAATATTAAACAATGACTTTTCTTCTGAAACCGTGTGACCTAAAATCAAGGGCCTTTAATGTCCTCTTTTTAAAATTATGAACATTCTGTGGCTTTTCATAACATGGAAATATTTCTGCAAACACGGAATGATGGGTTTGGATAAAAATGCTATGATAAGACGTAAAATTAGTGGTGCAGTTATAGAGCACATGGAGCAAAAAACAGGTTTGGTCCTCAATGGGTGAGAGGGTAACATAAGCTAGTTGTTGAAGAGATAGTTTTCTAAATGAAGATAGAAATTATGGAGTGGCTGTTGTCCTGACTCCAGTGGGAAAGTCATTACACCAATCTGAAGCCAGAAGGGAGAAGAGCCAAGCCCAGGTGGAGCAATGACCACATCGGACAGGGCAGGGAGAGCCAAGTGACTCATTGTGGGGTGTTTGGCCGGATGTAAAGATTGCTCTCCGTGCTCTAGCGGTTATGTTTTTATTTTAGGAAATCAAAAAGCACCGCATGACTCACAAAGGTTTCAGCACACTCGCTTTTTTGCCTCGTGTTTCATAGAATTCGGCATGTTACTTCTTTTGTATGTTTCTGGTTTTTGCGCATGTTATAAGTAGGCTGCCGAACGGATACTCTGGCTAAGTGCAATGTAAAGAGACACACATGATAATTGTTGGGGAGGTGAGAGGTATTCAGATGATTGCGCTGTGCAACTTCACCGCTAGATGCCACTTAATATCACACACTGAACTTCGTGAAAAACAAATCGACTTCCAGATCCACTAACAAACCTTCTATTTACACTGAAGCCCATTTGTTTCTGTCTCTGTTTTTACAGCTGCCTACTGTAGCATCAACGATCCTCCAATGAATGGAGGCGTGGTCAACCGAACCAAACTCCGCCCTGGGAGCAGACTTCAGTTTTTTTGTAATCGTGGTTACCGTCTGGTAGGTGCAGGTAATGCCACCTGCAGGCTCCATCCGAACGGGCTTTACCAGTGGGACACACCACCACCTTTTTGTCAAGGTAGAAATATAAACACAATTTCTCTTTTGGCAGTTTTCAGTCAGCCATGTGCCAATGCCAGCACACGTAGTAATAAAGGATGTTGACCAGTAAAGACCTCATCTTCTCTCCTTGTGATTGGTAGCTGTCTCATGTGGAATCCCAGAGTCGCTGGGCAATGGCAGCTTCCATGCCTACCAGTATACGGTCGGTAGTCAGGTGACCTACCACTGTAACCACGGTTTCCACCTCGATCCTGGGGTTCAAATGACAGCAGTGTGTTTGGAGGATGGCAGCTGGAATAATGCTGCTTCTCCCCCCAGATGCCTGCGTGAGTATTTTGGTATCATTCAAGGAGAGTAAAAAGGGATATTCAAAAAAATAGCTGCAGGTCAGATCAGAAACAACAAAACTCAAAGATTCAGGTTGTCAAGCCGAAGATAGATTTAAACCATCTGTGTATTTAATACATTTGGCTTGTGAGCTGGTTTGTGATTGCGGAGAGCTCTGTGTACACGCGTCCTCTGTTAATTAAAGACAGATAATTTGAGGGTTTTTGCTCTCTGCAGTTTTCATTATGGACCAATCTGTGTGCTGAAATGTAGAGAAGCCCAAAAACACTAGAAACGGCTCTGCTTATCAGATGCAAAACAAGAGCAAATTGCACTCAGGTGTAAAACTTTATGGCCGTTTTGCATCAGCATATCATTAGCGCAAAATCATTTGTGGATTGGTCCATAAAACGGAGCAGATTGTGGGCGCAAATGTGACGCAGTTCACAGCGGGTGTTATTGTGTTATATTTAGCCTATATCATTGCAGAATGTAGAATGGAAAACATATTTTGGATTATCCTCAATGGCGATTTCTCTGTTTCATTTTAGTCTAATGTCTTTGACTAATGAGTTTGATTTGTGGTCACATTTATGCAACGTTATAGCTTATTTATAGGCTCAGTTTTGTCAAATATCCAGTGGCTTAAAGCAAACCAAATCTGTGATGACTTTTAACCTGGTGTGTTGTTGAAGGTATGGTCCTTGTCTTTTTGTATTTGTACACTTTCACTTGTAATGTTTCATTTTCTGACACCTGCCTAGAGAATGCAGATATAAATTAGCAATTTTAGCTATAATCCGGCATTTTTGCATCTTAAACATGCATTGTCCCTGTTAAATAAGGAAATAAAATGAAAGTACAGCATGCGCGGTATGTGAAGTGAGACCATATGGCAGGGAATTGCCAATAGTAAACAAACAGAGCTTAAAAAAAGGTAATTTGATGACATTTTATTTTCCAGCTGTCCACTGCCCCAGCATTGAGGGCACCTTGACAGATCACATGACCTACCACCTGCTCTCTGGTAGGCTGGGAGAGTTTGGCTCTATGGTGATGCTGGAGTGCTCAACAGGGTATTATTTGGGGATGGGGCATCGGACTCTTCGTTGTCTTGCCAATGGGACTTGGGAGGGCTCAGATGACCCAGCTACATGCAAGAGTAAGTACTAAAACATACATCATGCTGGAAAGCCTTGACATTTTTGTAATAAAAAGAGATCCCAACTGTCATAATGTTTTCTCCATTTTTAAGATTTATTTCAGTCAGTATTCTAGGCAGTGCCCCTTTCCCTGAACGAGATTACACTCCTCCCAATATGGAATAACATGCAACTTTATGTCTTCACAGACATAGAGCCATATGCTTTTTATTATAAAGCATTTATTTTAACTATCTAATCTTTACATACATGCATATATATTACATAAAAAAAATTAATTAACCAGACACCAGATACACTCACACAGACATACAGTGTAGGGACATGCACGCAAAAAGAACAAATCTGCATGGTCGTTGCATGGTTCAGCCTTTCATGAATGAGTTATGAGAACAGTGTACCCACTTCAGCACAAAGGAAACAGCTGCAAAAGTCAGAGGAAGTTATTCCTCGGATTGGAGTTAGCATCTTTTGTGCCAAAAACACATGTGTTTTTGAATGCAGTGGAAGCATAGCATTCTGTAATATGGACTACACAGGTTTGGTAGGTTTGATAGTAGGAAAGGGACAGCTTGTGAGGAAAATAGAGTGTGCGTGTGTCTTAGTAGTACTTTTTTAAACCAGTTAGCTGGGGTATAGTATGTGTTTCAAAACGCCTTAGGATATTAACCAGTGCACACTGTCTTGGGACTGTAACCGAATACAGCCTGCGCTTGCTAAATGTGGAGTATATGTGGGCAATAGTGGAAGATTGGTTTTTCAAATGGAGTGTTACTCTGCAATGTGCCTTTGCTGCTTATTTCATAAAGGGAAGTTGTAAGTGAACATTGTGACTTTGAAAACTTTCCAATGCAGACTTTCTTAGTGTTGCATAATATATGACATGCCATTGAAAGAGTGAAATGTGTACAGTTGCAAAGTTTACCAAATGATTAAAAATTGAAATATGTCTCACATTAGAGCAGTGGTTTCAAAAAGCATTTCTTCATATTCCGGTATTTGAGTTGACCTACCTAACACTGCAGCTCTGAGGAATTTTGCAATGTAACAGAAGTCTTATTAAAGTTGACTACTGGTTTAAGAACAGTCTGTCTAAGGCCACTGAGGACAAAATATCAGTGTTTAAATTCAGGATGGCAGCACTGACAGTACACTATTGTTTTATTAATTCATTTTTAACATACACTACAATGACTAGCAACACCTCACACCGGTGGCTTTAGAGCTTTGCGACTTTTGTTGTCTGTCTGTAATCATTATTATTTTATCCTTTAGTTATCTCTTGTGGTGAGCTTCCTTCTCCACCTTTTGGCACCAAACTGGGGACGTTGACTACATTTGGAGCAACAGCAATCTTCATGTGTAACCATGGTTACACACTGGTGGGGTCACATGTGCGAGAGTGCGGCGCTAACGGGCTGTGGAGTGGTACAGAGACCAGATGTCTAGGTATAGAGCTATTTATCAATAATTTATACACTAATTAAGACAAAATGTCCCACAAATATTTAACTGTGGTAAAGTGATGAAATTTTATATCCAAAAAGTCAAAGGTCAAATTCACTGTGACAGCGTAATGTTCTGCAAACCCACTTTTCCGGTCATTATTCAACACCACACTCACACTAATTGAAGACAGCATACGTGTCAGAAAATACACCAAAAAAATACACTTAAGACCTTTTATTACAAGGTTTTCCATAGGCTTTCAGGGGGCTTAGGCGCTGTCTGGGTTCCAGCATTTTCCCTAAACTTGTGGAAGACTTGGATGCACGGGTGTGGCAAGACATTTTTTAGTTTTTTCCAATAAAAAAATCTATGATTTCACATCATTTTGGACCATGTGTGTATAAAAATTTGAAAAGCTGCAGCAGGTAAAATAAAAAACACAACATCCAAAAAGCTTAAAAAGAAACCTGCGCCTGAGACTTATAACGTGTCTCAAAACCTATATTATATTCCTTCAGCGTCTTCCATATGAGTCTGGACTGACATAGATGTAAACTGCAACTTGACTGGTTGACAGAATCATACAGCTGTGAGGCGGTAATTCTCATTTATTACTTAATATGTTAAGGACATGATTTAGACCTCCAGCAAGCACTGACCAGAGATGATTAATTCAGATTCTACAAGCACATTCCACTCCAGTAATTCAGCCTTGGAGTTGCATTTATGAATAAGGAGTCTATATTTCTAAAACAGATATTAGTGCATATTTCTGTCTATCTTTCTGTCTGTCTGTTGTCTGTCAGCGGTCATGTTAACATTGAAATCATGGTCAGTTATTTTCACACAACTGTCCTTTGCAATTTTTACAGAGGATGATACTTACTGTATTTCTTACTGGTCTAATTGGAGTGACATTTTGCACAGTCCTCCTGTCCTCACTGGGATGTATATAAGATGCACAGATATTGATTACACAGATTACATTTGCTTCTGAAAACACATCCAAACATGTTTACTACTGTAAACAGTTAAGTTTAGACATCTGGGATAATGATTTTGAGTGGTTGGTGTTTAGAAAAGTGGTAGAACTATCTGAATTACATCAACAAAAATCTAATTTGAGTTCTCCAAAAAATAATCAATGCTGTATATGCCTGCTTCTACATCAAAAATTATAATTTAAATAAGTGTATGAAGTCTTTTGAGAAAAAAAAATATATATATATGTATATTGAAGTACCAACTGCCTCAGAAAGTACTGGGTCTTAGTCATTGACTTTGTGAGGCTCAAAACATGAAGGGAGGGATTGACCGTGAAGGTGGTTGGTCTAACAGTCGAAATATTATTGAATACAATTCAGGTTCTCAAGATGTGTCCTCCAATTTATGTGCTCAAGTTTTCAGAAATTATGAAAGGCCACTTGGGGAATGGAGAGAAATCATTTAAATGTGCTGAATTTAACAGACCTTTAGTGTGTCCGTAATTACTGCAGGGTTAGGACTGCAGTCACTGAGCCAAAGTGATTTTTTAGCATTGGTTTGAAGATGTCCTGCTAATGTCCCTTCCCCGAGATCCAGTCGTTTGAGTTTTGTAAGAGCTCTTGTTTGTCTTTTGACAGTCTAACTGTTGGTCAATGGGCTTAAAGATGGCGTTTTAAAGTCATAACAATTGGGACATAATGACTAAAGTAATTTTTATGATGCTACATTAAACCCTGTCATTTTCTCTTTTAGCTGGGCACTGTGACTCTCCAGATCCTATAGTCAACGGCCACATTAGCGGAGATGGCTCTAGTTACCGTGACACAGTGGTGTATCAGTGCATGTTAGGATATCGCCTTATCGGCACATCAGTCAGAATCTGCCAGCAAGACCATCGGTGGTCTGGAACAACACCTGTCTGTGTCCGTGAGTATTTGATGCTGCCATAATCACTGTAGTTAATATGTGTGTTATTCTTTTTTTTATATTGATCTTTATAAAGGCTGAACACATATTCATTTACAAAAGGTAAATCGGTTACACTCTAATTGCACATTTTCAATAAAACTTTTAAAAATATATTACAAAAAAATAAGGATGTCAAGAGCCACAATGCTTCACATATTACGTTTTCCTCACCTCCACTTTCTCATTATGGTACTTTCTACTCTCCACTCCCTTAGCTATAACTTGTGGTCACCCCGGCAACCCAGCCAATGGCCGGACCAATGGCAGCGAGTTCAACCTCAATGATGTTGTCAACTTCACCTGCAACAGAGGTTACATCCTCAGTGGAAATGCACGCGCTCAGTGCCGACTCAACGGACAGTGGAGCAGTCCTCTACCAGTCTGCAAAGGTCACAGACACATATATGAACACATAATTACAAACTGACACCTCGATACATCAGATTGTGCTGGGTTTTTGTTTTGTTTCACCTATGCTCTTTTTTTTTTTTTTTTGCTAAACATGATAAGTTAGACATTCACAGTGTCGGTGCACCTTTTAAAGACCATTCTGTGTTCTTTTAACTGCATTTTCCCCTTCAGATAGAATTAAATAAGATTTACTTTGCCAATTTTTTGGTGCATACTCAAATGTTAGCTGTTAGTAACTAAAATGTTGCCTGCTGAGACAATGGCCAAAGTTACAGAAAATTAAATCTATGTTTGTTTGGGGGGTGGGGTGGGGGAGATTTTTCTCTGAGATGTTCAGCGTGGTATTGCATTTGTTGGTCCCATGTTGCGTGTGGCGACAGCATGTCAGCTGGAACATTTTTGGCTGAATTTGCTACCAGCAGACTGTAAAATAGATAAGTGAGTAATTGTAGCGTTAACACACACTGACTATTGACCTGTAGTCTGCCGCTATCAGTTTAGTGTGTATGTGTGTCTAAAAATAAGGTAACAAATGCACACACACACAGTTGGATTTGTGTCCAGAGACATGTCTTCCCCTCTGCTAACCATGCATGGCTGTTACACCACAAGTCTCTTCAGACAGTGTAAGAGTTATGATATACTAAAACACACTCACACACAGGCATTCTGCACAGTCATGAGAGCAGATCGATACAACATAGTTGCTCACATGGGTTTTGCCATGGAAGGGATTCATCCTCGCTTGCTTGCTCTCCCCATCTCACTCACTTTTCTTTTTTCTTTCCCCTATCCCTGTCTCTCTTTCCTTCCCAGCAGCAGCTGTCAATTATGAGACTGAAACTTTCTTTGTTCCCATAGGGTGCCAGCAGACACACAACACACGCACTCACACACACATTCATGTCCCCCATAGACTTGAATTTGAGTGAATGTCAGTCTCCCCTGTGACATGTGGAAAATAAAATTGCCCTCTTATTGGACTGGCATCCACCCAGAGAGCAGGCAAGAACGACCAAAGCAGAGAACAAAGACAGACTTCAGAAAAAAGGCCAGCATGTATGACAAAAGACGCCTTTAGAGAACATCAGAACAAAGCATTTCACCGCTACAAGGACAATCTGAGTTTGTAACCCTGGGTTTAGTATGCTCAACGTGCCCGTCCCTTTCCACTCATGATATTCTGTCAAGTTAATGCTTCGCCATATTGAGATTAGATTGATTATAGTTACAGGCCGACTTCACAGCTCTCTCTTCTCACCACAAAGTGATGAAACATTTGAGTAATTTCTTCTTTAAAATGTACTTCTGCTTTCTTCTCCAGTGGTAAACTGTTCTGACCCCGGGCATGTGGAGAATGGTGTGCGCCAGTCTGGCCTCCGTTACCCTGAAGTGTTCAGCTATGGCATAACTGTGGCAATCCACTGTAAGAGAGGCTTTTACCTGCTGGGCTCTGCACTTCTCACATGCCAGCATGATGGACGATGGGACAGACCAATCCCACGCTGCCTAGGTATGGATGGCCTAACACAGTTGTGTTTGAGAATAATTTCAATACGGGTTTAGAAGACATAGTCAGAGAAAGACCGAGAAATGGTTATGTTTTATGTAGATTGTAATTGGAAGGCGGTTTGACTATTATAAACATTTGAGAACGAAGTGCAATGGCTTCAGAGAGAATAAGAGACAGTTTAAGGGGAAAAAATAGGAGGAGGGTAGTCATAAAGGGGGGGTGAAGGTGTGAGAGAAAGAGGCTTAAAGGTTTGAGCATGGTTGTGTGTGCATGTGTGTGTGTGTTTGTGTGTGTTTGTGTGTGTTTGTGTGTGTGTTTGTGTGAAAGGAGAAGGGGGGGCACGATGTGTCTCTGAAGCAATAGCTGTTCTTGTCAGAAAGGTACCATGGCTGATAGAAACATAGAGATTAAACTAGGAAGTGATAGAGAAGGGAAGACTGATTCAGAAATGGAGAGAAAAAACAGAGACAAACAAGACCAAAAAAGGAGGACACAGCAACAGAGAGTTAGAGATGAGGAATGAGATGGAAAGGGAGAAGTGCAGATGTTAGTATGAAGCCGGTGTCTGTGCATCGAGCATTACATTTGAGAAACAAGGTCTTATCGGAAAATTGGGGGGAGAGGGGTGATGACTGAGGGGCAAGGACAGGATGGAGTAATACAATTTGGGGGTAAGAGGAGATATTGGAGGACCAGTCATTTGGCAGAAATAGAAAACCAAGAGCAGTTTCATATCTTTGTCCCCCAGAAACCTCTGCTCTGTAAAATGTTGATTTTTCCAAAATTGAAGAAAAAAAAAACAACATTTTTTTCACTGCCGTCTGCAGCCCTGACACTGTAGAACGATTTCCACTAGCTTTCAACACAGCAGAGGATGAAAGACTTTTCTTTTCTATCTTAAATTACTTATATTTGAGATAGGTATTTTTTTTTTTTTTTTTGTCCTTGTTATCTCTTACACGTTATTCTATACAGCGAGAGCAATTAGCATAGCTTCTGTTTTTGCAACTAACATGACAAACGGCATAAATAGGGGTCGCAAAGTCCCCATCAACCAGTGTAAAATATCATAAAATGTTGAAGATGTTTTGTTTTTTTCTGCAAAAAAAAAAAATATATATAATATGATTTGTTTAATGCAATTTGGAGGGCTATGTCACCGTCTCTATTTCCTGTGTGTACTTTGACACTAACATGGAGGAAAGCAAACAGTACTCCCAGCCCCCATCCTTAACTGTCACCATCTCCCTCTAGCTGACTCCTGCAATGACCCAGCTGCAGCACCTAATGCAGTAGTATCTGGAATCCATAATTGGATGTGATCCCACGCACAGTAACACCCTCTGTCTCTCTCTGTCTCACTGTCTCTCCAGCTATTTCCTGTGGTGACCCCGGTGTACCTCCTAATGCAGTAGTATCTGGAACCCACAGTTGGACGTACGGTTCAGTGCTGCAGTACTCCTGCCTGCCTGGAGGGGTGCTGGTGGGCAATGCCACTCGCCACTGTCAAGAAGATGGCACATGGAGTGGGGCTCCTCCGTATTGCACTGGTAAAAGATAGTTGATAAGGCATCTTGATTCGGGATATTTAGAGTTCATTTTATGCATTTTTATGTGGGCTGTGGTTAGCTGGTGTCTCGAAATAAAAAGCAATATTGGGTCACATTGCCTCCCAGCAAAAGATAAAAATTTGTATACCGACAGTGCCAACAGGGAAATGTGCATCAGGAAATTATTAGAATCAACTGATGGAATACAATGCTTGAGCTCAGCGTTAGATAACATTGAGCTTTAAGATCGCAAAAGACTTGTTCACAATGTTATTTTAATTTGTAAAAATACGTAGTTAGCGTTGCTCAATCTGCATGTGTTACTGGACTGAACTTTACCCTCGTTCATTGTATAACATACCTGAGGAAAAGTGCAATATATTGTAGAATTTTGATTTTTCCAGCCTACATTCATAACATTGGGGGAAAAGCATTCTAAAATGTTTCCTTAATGTTAAAAAAAGAAACTCGCAGCACTATAAACAAAAGCTCTGTGAAGTTTTTGGTATTAGGATTTGATGATTACTTTTTTTTTGTGTGTGTTGTCCTCTTTTCTTAATAAAACCAGTTCATTCATATACAAGCATAGAGAAGAAGTTATTAGTTTGTGTTATTCAATTGAAAGTGCCTACTACAGTGTATGTCGCTGGTTTGTGCTGCATGTTTAAGAAACAGGCAAAGCAAACAAGGTGGAACAGACCTAATTTACTACTCAGGTTGTAAGTACTGCTCTACAGTAGGCTTAAGCAGATCCCACAACACTACAACTGATCATTTCCAAACTCAGCATCAACTGTCTCAACAGCTGAAATGCAATAAGCTTACTCTGCTGGCCTCAAAACAGAACGCTCAGCATGGCAGAATCCATCCTGCAGCTGAAGACCTCATTGAGATGCAAGACGCTGCATTTGGAGCTGTACCCTGTTAAACTCACAAATCCCCACCGATGGAATTTAAGCTGCTAAAATTGTGACACGCTCAGTGCTTTTAATGCTAGAACAATTTGGTATAGCCTAAATGCAAAGTACAGTTCTACAAAGTTTGCTCGTATGGGTATGTGCGTGTGTGCGTGCGTGCGTGCGTGCGTGTGTCACTGTATAAGAAAGACTGAGTTGGCAAAATATTGTCTGCAAAAGAGATTATGAGAAAACTTACATCAGAAATGCTTTTTTAATGGATGTTGTTGAACTGTAGATTGAATGCGCACATTTATTTTTAGAACAGAAGCTCCAGTGAGACATAACCTCCTAACCCTGTGTTTTACCATGTAGTTACATAAGATCACTAAACTCTATTAGAGACTAATGGACACCAGTCGAATGCAGCTGTTGTTTCACATTAACTGTGTCGAATGTATTTAGATTTGCTTTGCATGAGTGTACGTGTGTTTCTATGTTTGTGTCTCATCATTTCGAGACTGGAGTTGGGGGTCCCTGGTGGGAATGTGTGTGCTTTCTCCGACTATTGCAGTGTGCTTGGTACATTAACTTTATATCCCTTTTCCCTCTATAGGTGTAAGTCCAGGAATTTGTGGAGACCCAGGGATCCCTCCACATGGTGCCCGCCTAGGAGGGGAAGAATTTAAAACCAAGAGCCTGCTGCGTTTTAGCTGCGAGGCAGGTTTTAGTCTGATTGGCTCATCTGAGAGAACCTGCCTTCACAATGGTACCTGGAGTGGCACACAGCCAGTCTGTCAAGGTAATGAGCGTTTTTACGTGACTTATGCGGCACTGTGAAAATCTGATTCTATTGAAATATGAAACAAAAGTCATTTGACACCTATACAGCAGTTCACCTGTCGTACAACACATGCAGCGCCTCGCATTTCCATAGAGATTACATTTACTTTGTTACTGTCGATTAAATATCCAAGCAGCAAATTTCTATTAGAATCTATATTGTGCAAAGTACTATATTTATATGCACCATTTATTTGGTGGTTTCTTCATACAAGGGATTTATTTATGACAGTGGAACATGCTTAACAGCCTGTTTAGAAAACATACATTTTTGGAGCAATTTATTCGTGCCTTGTTTGACGCTACCTTTGGGTCGCAACCCAGATTTTATAAAACACTGCTGTAAAAATAAATACAGCTGTATAACTAAGCAGTGCAGACTTTGTGTAAAGCCATAGTGCATTTGTGGCATATGGACTTAATTATTCAGCATTTTATAGGAAAATAAATCAGCCCAGCTCCAAAAGTTAAACAGCTTAATCTCTTCTTTGGAGAATACAGTAGCATCAGGCTATTTGGCATGTTAGTGATAGTAAGCAACTAATCCTTTACCAAACATAGCTTAAGGCATATTACATATATTGTACTTCGTATATTGCACTTCAAAGCTTATACACTGCTTACACAGCACCGCGGTTGACGTACTTTATTTGTTACATTTTCTTTGGGTCATTGATCGTCAATGAGAGGGATGTAATTAAAACTTATTGAATTAGAAAAGCTTGCACTGCTCCAGACAGGACTCAAAATGAAACCATTTATTTAAAAACTGTCCCATTCAACGTGACGTTATGTCGAAAAATGAAGATTCAAAGGAACTCAAAGGATAGAAATATGTCACTCCTTAGCGACTGAGCTGCATTTTCCACAGCACTGTGGTAACATGCATCCCATACAACAGCAGTTTTCAGAAACACTCTTCAAACCCACTGGGCTCCACTGAAATTAAAGTGAGTCCTCATAGTGCCGTAGAGACACCGGAGACACTGCCTGTGTTACCTTCTTTATTCCCAAAAATGTTTGGTAGGCTGAATAAAAACACGGGTAACACTGATGGAGATTTTAGTGAGTTGCATACTTGGGCTGTTTTCTCACAGTCATTCCACTGAACAGGGGGAGGAAGGATGAGTCATACTATTGTTTATAACTACGCATATGATGTATTGCTATTGTGTAGCTCTGGCCCAAAACATCACCATTATACTAAATGTAGAATTATGCATCAGTCCACAAACTATTCCCATAAATGAGTATGATATGTATAGGAGGAATGCAACCAGTTTGTGAAAGTTTTGTATTAAAATGCAACAGATTTTAGTCAATAGTTTTTATCAGCTTTTTTTTTTATATAATAAAGTAATCCCAATCTTTCATACATTTGAAATTGGTTTTAAAGATGAGTCAGAATGTTAATAGAAACCTATAATGTGATTTTCTTTCATGCCAGCTATCAATAGTCTCAGATTGTATCTCATTGGGGAGTAAAACTCTTTAAAAGATGCACTCCCAAAAACTAGAACTCCAAGAAACAGGGCTCATGAATTGTAATAGCGTGCTCTGCTGACAAGAAGCTTTACGCAAGATGTGTGGTTGTGACTACACAACAACGCGACACTGAATATGTTGAGTTTTGGTTTGCCTATATGTAATGAATCATCAGGATAAAAATCTACAGACACCAAACTCACACACACTTTCAGTGTTTGTGTGTGTGCTTCTGTGTAACACACATTATTTATGTCTGTCTACAGTTGTTTTTCATTAAGCTAATAGTGGTTAAAAGCTGATTCAGAAAGGATGAGACATCTATCACAGAGACACACACACAAAGAAATCCAAAAACACACCCAGACCCACACATGCACTTAAACAGTGACGCTCACGGAGCCATAGATACGTACTATATACGGATAGCACAAACACAAGCTGCTGAAAACGCTACAGCTTTGCATGATGTGTTCAACCCACACAGTCCATCCAGTGTACACACACACACACACTTCAACAGAGCTTTTAAAGGCTCTAATTAATGAATCCCATCAATAGGCGTCTGATTGTTAAAGGCTGTCAGCTGTCATGATCTTATTAGTGAAATGTGCTGTGCTTGGCTGCTAATTCCTGTCGGCTCTGTTAATGTGCTGTGCCAGCAAACTAAAGATCAATGGATCACTAGTTAAGACCAGAGTTCTTCTCAGACTGCATTCTTGTGTCCTCCATGGCAGTATTTTTCTTACAGCTTTCAACTTGGGATGCACCGATACATCGGCTGAACATCGGTGGGAAAACAATATTTGGTGATATCGGCCAATATCGGCAATCAACAAATGTCATTTCATCAATGGCATAGATATGTATGATTGGATTTGTGCTCATTCAAAGATAATATATATATATATATATATACATATATATATATTCTTTATATATATTTCTTTGTTTCCCTGGTATGAACAAACAGAAAATAAACATCGGTATCTGCCCAGAATTTCACATTTGGTGCATCCCTACTTACAACCTACCAGACATACATTGAACAATTTAAGCCATGTAGAGATAAAGATCATATCATTGCATTTCCCATATAAAACAAAAAATGGGAAACCCCAGGCTTCATTAGGAGAATAACACATAATTAGCACATGAGGACACAGAATAGGCTTCAGTGAAGAGTCTGTTGAAGCAACTGTGAAGATGAAGATAATTGTGATTTAATGGATGCCGCAACATCAAGCACACAGTTAGTCTCAAAGTACAAATATGTATTCTCGCTTGCATCCCTGACTTTGTTCTTATCAAGATAACTCAGGAAAGACACTGTCCACAAGTACTGACTAATAATTAGTATTGCTGCCCCCCCTGCGTGACCACTTCTCTTCTTATTGTTTTATGTTGACAGACACATTTGCAAACATCATGAGGCAAAATGAGGTAGTGACTGTTCTTGGAGAAGTTCAGGCTCGGTGCCTAGCTCTGTGGCACTTTGGCAGTTCCGCTGGCCGCTGTAGATGTATTAGCAGCCTCCCGTCAAGCTTTAGCTCACGTCTGGAATACTGTACACGTGCCAATCAGTCTGGGAATAAATCCAACAGCCTTCAGTTATTAATCAGCCGTTGTTCCTCTCAGATACATTTAATGTTATTTTCAGCTGACTCCAGTGATGATCTCATTATTCTAGCCTACAGCTGATCAGTCTTGAGTGACAGCAAGACAGTATTGCTCACACTGATATTATCGCTTTGATTAATCACCGCTGTTTAACACTTCCTCACTTTTCAGCTGTATCCTGTGGTAACCCTGGCACCCCTGCACATGGCAGAATAGTCTTCAGCGATGGCATCACCTTCGGCAGCTCGGTGGCTTATGCATGTTGGGAGGGGTTTAAAACATCTGGCCTGACCACCAGACACTGCACAACAAATGGCACGTGGACAGGGCAGCCTCCAGATTGCACTGGTAGGACAGTTTTATTATTATAGCTTCATTACTGCCATTATTATTATTGGAAACAACAGTTAGACAAGTCATTACAATGAACATTTGGCAAAGGTTGAGCCGTGTTACTGCAAATCATGGACGGTGCGTGCATAGAAAAGAGGTGTTTTTTTTAATAAGGGATGCAAGATTAAACGTAATAGACTGGACAGCCTGCTGCTGTGCAGGTATTGTGCACAGACATTTCAGCTGGAGAACAGAAGTAGACAGAGCTTTTTGGGAAAAGATGGTGGGAGGTAGATAAACCACTTTATATGAGGTGGGGATTTGCTTCAGGGAAGTTTGGGGAGACTGTGTGAAAGTAGAGTAGGAGGAGGAGGTTCAGGGGGCAAACATCAGTTTTCAAACAATACTAGAAAGTATGGTAAGTTTCCCTAGTATATAATAAAGCATTAGATTTCATTTGGTTTGGAGAAAGTAGAATATAACAGCCAGCACTGAACAACAATTGTATTATCGATGACATTGGGTGCCCCTTTGACAGATTCACATTACACGTGTGCATACAGTGCACTGTATATGACCTGTACTTTACACTTTTACCTCCTGTAGTCATCAGCTGTGGAGACCCAGGACCAGTAGCCAATGGAGTCTATTTAGGAAGTGAGTTCACCTTCAACTACACAGTGACATACCGCTGTAACCCTGGTCATTTGATGGAACCACCTGGACAGGGTCGCAGCATTTTGCGCTGCACTAAAGATGGCACATGGAACCAAACCAAACCCAGTTGTAAAGGTAAGAGGAACCGACACCCATTGTAAATGCTTTCAGAGTAATTCCGGATGGGGGCAGTAGTTTTTTGAGTTTATCTGAAGATCGAATCTGAACTAAGAGATTTAAAACTACTCTTGTGATAGCCGTGTGCTTTTATGACATGCAAGCTACAGCGCAGGGAGGTTTATTCCAAGTATCGTTGACTTCAAGAGACTGAAGTCAAGTAGCCAATAATTACACCCAAACTTTGCTGAATTGGAAAATGTGTCAAGCAGTATAACAACACGAATCCCTAATAACAAGGTACTGAACAATGAAGAAGAGTAAAAATAATTGTTATAGAGCTGTACCACTGCAGCAAACACAAAAAACAAGCAACAGTTGAAACAAAGACAATAGTATTTCAATGTGGGCTGACTTTCCAAAATAACAGATTGTGACTTTAACAGTACATTAGAAAGAGGCCCAGGGAAGATTAACATTGCTCCTCACAATAACAGGGTATTAAATTAGGGTTTACTTCCTAAAACCCATCTGTTTTTTTTTTTTTTCCCAAACACAAAAGAGAAAATAAAAAAGAATGCATTAAAATCAAATGAGTCAGAGTTTTACAACAACCCATATTTAGAGTTTAGACTATGATACTCAACAACAGTAAAAGGGAATGTTTCCTGAGATCCTCCCTGCCGTTTCTTCCCACAAACAGAAAATCTCCTGCTGGCTCCTGCAGTTGCTGAGGCTTTGAACTGAGATGAAAAAACTGAGAAAGCAGGCAGAGAGGCTACTGAGACAGAACTGAGGCTACTGAGACAGAGCGATGCAGAGAGAGGAAAAACAGAGAAGTAGAAGATACTGTAGGTGATAGAAAATGAGGCTGGGGCACGAAATTGAAAGGAGAAAATTAGGGGGGAAAGGAAGAATGGGAAAGAGAGAAGGGGAGAAACATTTAGGAGAATGCTGCAAGTCCTCTATCTCTGTCTTCTCCATTCCTCTAAATTCTTTTTCTCTCCTGTCTTTTCTTCTTTGCCCTGCTTTTCTCCTTACCTTTCTCCTCCTCTCTTCTGCTGATCACATGTTTTTGTTTGGGTCCCCTGTTTTCATCCCTCCCTCTTTACTTCTACTTCAAACAATCCACAAGGCTTCATTTGATCCTGTTTTGGAACAAGAGCTTCTTCACACACAGAAACATATTGAATGAAGGAGTTGTAGGCCATGAAAGTGCAGCTTGACAGGCCAAATGAATCAAGTGAGACTTAGAGGGGAGGAAAGATTGAGAACGCTGAGCAATAAGGAAAAAAGAGGCATTGAGAAAGGAAGAAAAAGGGAGTGAAGGGAGGAGAGCTGGGGATGATGATGGGGTGTAGTGGAAAGAAATAAGGAGGAGAAAGGAGATACAAAAGGACACAAAGACAGAATAATGCTGAGATTAAGGAAGAAAATGGGAGGTAGAAAGAGTGAGACTCAAGTGGGTGAATGAATGTAAAACGCAAAAAAAAAAGGAGAAAGCAACAGAGAATCTAGTGTGAGAGAGAGGAAGCAAGTGATGGGAGAAACAAAGAGAGGCAAATCAATACCTGCCCCCAAACCTGTAAACACACAGTGAGAAAAGGGATTAAGCCCATAAAACGTGTTGGCTGGGTGAACTGTGCCAAGAGAGATGCGCCTAAAAGACGAAGGGAAGGAGGGAGAGGCATTAATGGTGTGAGAAGGAGACCAAGAGAGCAATGGAAGAGGATAAAAGAGGGCTGGAGCTGGGACAGAAGGACGGGGAAGAAAGGTGGAGAGGAGAGAAAGCAAAAAAAAAAAAAGAGCTGGAGGGAGGGATTTTGAAAATAAGTCAGAGTAGGAAGAGTCAGGGGACTAAAGTGTAAGTGTGCAGACGTGGAAGGAAAGAGGAAAGGGCGAGGGAAAGGGAAAGGGAAAGGGAAGGAGTCAGCGATCGCACTGACACAGCACAGGTGCACAGGCAGACAGGGATGAGAGCTACTCCTCCGAACTCATGTGGAGCCAAGCCAGTCTGTTTACAACAAGGGAGAGACACAAAGAGAAAATAAAAGAGTTCAGAAACCTTCAATTACAGACACAAGTGTTCCTTGGGCACCAAAGACTTGCAGAAATATTGGTTGGGAATATTAACTGCTGAAGTCAATAAGAGCGTTTTACTATTTTTAGACGGCAGGGATTTGATCACTTGAGCTGAACATGCAGTGAAGTGGGGGGGGGGGAATAACTCTGAAAAATTCAACCGTAGCCTAGAAGGATCACTTTGGGCTGATGCAAGACTTCTGCGTGTCACTGGTGACAAACAAAGGCAGAATTAGTAAACTCATTTGTTTGCAGCAAGCCCCCTCTGTTGCCTAGAAACGGCAATTTTACAAACAAAATGTAATGTTTTTTTGTGCTTCAAAACAATTTTCTCTTAATTGCACTTTGATGCTGCATCAAAAAGACTGGTCAAAATGCAACAGAGCAACTGAATAAAACTGGTCAAACATTAAAAAAAAAAAAAAGAAAAAAGATTGACCTAGAAAAAGAAAAACCTACAAATAAGTAAAAACAGAAATGGGGATACAGTCAGAGTCAGATATAGAGAGAAGAAAGACATCCATCTGGTATGCATTAGGTATGACCATGGAAGTAATCCTCATATATACTGTATATATGTATATATATATGCTGTTGTGTGTGCATGTCTGTTTACCTATCTATGTATGTCTGCATCTCCCGCTGTGTTTGCGTGTGTGCACTGTATATCATCATAGCAAAGTGAATGGAGCGTGAAACCATCTGTCTCCTGGTTAGATGAGTATTACACTGACTTTATTAGATGGTTGAAACCATGCAGATGGTTATCATTATCTTGGGGAGTTAGATGCATGCGCGCGCACACACACACACACACACACACACACACACACACACACACACACACACACACAGAGAGATGTTTATCAGGGTCTTATGAAGTTATATGCACAGATGTCTGTGGCAGTACACACAGGTGTGCACAAACATAAACAAAACAGAGTGGGTTTGTTAAAATCTTGTGAAACTGCATTAACAATATGTATAAACATTATCATATAATCACAAACTCCATTCGTTATATATAACAGATGCTTTCTTAAAACGCAAAACTAACCATTTTGATCGTTCACATCATTTGATGAAAAATCTGCTTCTGTTAGGTACAATAGCAGTTAAAAAATCAGTTTCAAAGTAGCTGTGGGTTTGTGTGAATCATTAGCATTACATAAATAGTAATTCCACGTAGACTCTAAAATATAAATATGCATTTCTTCCCAAAATCCCATTGCAGGATAGCATTTCAATTTTGTCTTGTGGAAAATACTGCCAGAATTTAATTTAGCAGACTTGAGGAAAAAACTCACATTTAACACCAAGTTAATAGAGTGAAAACAGAAATGCTGTCGCAGACCATGCAAACCCTGAAATGTCTCTTCTGAAAGTCTGGCCATATGGTGACCATGGTTGTCTTTGGCTTTGAGAACTTAAACGTGGTGACCTAGGTCATCCGTTGCTTTAAGACAGTTAATGTCCATATGGCTGTTTTCTGCTCTTTGTTTGCATTCAACATCACTCCTCCCGTCTGTAGTCAACTTATTATCTACATTGCGGACATCTCATAATAAGCATTATTGCTGTACATTAGAGATTAGAGAGGGTTTTCTTGTCTTATGCCTGGTTCACGCTGAGATGGACTCCAGCCCAGTCAAAACCCTGAGTAATTATATTAGTATATAGTAAGTATATTGTTTTGACAGATGGTACAGTTTAAAAAAAGTCTGTCTAATTCACACTTTTCTTCAATGCAAGCCAGTGTTTTAATTGTTCTGGGCATCTTCCACATTTTGGGGGTAAATATATTACACAGCGTCGGGGTATCTCTGCTGCCATATTTCCATATTTCCATTAACTTGTGCTTGTTATGTTAATTGGTGCCAAATTATTTGTTGCTACCGAAAATGATATTAAAGGCCTAAGCGAAAAGAGTTAATATCTACATTATGATCAACCTGGTAAACAGGTAAACAATCCCGGTAAACTACTTGAAATGAAAGTATGTTTGTACTGCTAGCTCCAGTGCAGAAGTACTGCCAACGTAAAAAGAGTCAAACTCATGTTTATTCATTCACTCACTGAAGCCTACATTATCATGTTGTATTTTGATCATATTCACAGCTATAAGTCATTTACACTCTTCAGTACAGCTGTATTTGGATAGTGGGAAACCAACCACCTGGCAAACACAGAATGCAAACTGAATGCACACACACACACACACACACACACTCACACAAAGAGCTGAGACTGAAGGGGCAGAGAGGGAGGAAAAGAAGAAGAA
>JAPQRN010000018.1:28574294-28589000 GCA_037367275.1 Coranthus polyacanthus | reverse complement strand
ACACACACACACACACACACACACACACACACACACACACACACACACACACACACACTCACACACACTCACACACACACACACACACACACACACACACACACACACACACAAAATGGATCCGTGCCAGAATTTCAACAAAGAACCCACCTGCTGTGAGGCAGCAGCCACTGGACCACCATGCTGTCAGGTGATTCATATTATTTGATGTCATGGATGACTTTTCACGTGTGTGTGTGTGTGTGTGTGTGTGTGTGTGTGTGTGTGTGATTCAGTTATCCAGTGCAGACCTCCTCCTCAAGTGCATCATGGGAAAGTGGAAGGAACTGACCACTCATGGGGATCCAGCGTTAGCTATAGTTGTTTCCATGGTTACCAGTTGTCCACCCCTGCCGTGTTAACCTGTGAGGGGAATGGAACGTGGACAGGAGACGTACCACAGTGTCTGCGTAAGTTAGCTGGTCTTCGCTACTTGGAAACCGGTACCAGTATCTCCTCCTCCGTTTCCGTCATGTCGGAGTCATAACTGTATCTGTTGTGTCTTTTCAGCTGTCCTGTGCGGTGATCCAGGCTCTCCTGGAGGTGGATTCAGAGAAGGGAACATATTTTCCTACAGGTTAATGTTTAGATATTTGACTACCGTTTTATTTTATATATGGAGGATATGCTTTATATAACTCATATTACGTCTAGAATTAGTATTATTACTGAAGGCCAGTTCAAACCAAAGATTCACGACAAGACAAAACCTTTTTTTTTACGGTGTTTTATCGTGTAAGGGTTTCATTATCATCAGCTGTTCCTCTGGTGAAATCATGTCTTGATAGTTAGCATTTTCTCTAACCTGATTATGAGGTGATACTAACTCCTCTAAACAATGGAACTTCTCTGGGAATAAACGGGAGAAGTTTTCTCCATTTTTTTTTTTTCAATATTAGAGATGCAAATGTAGTTAGTACAACTCTCTTACTGTCCTCATTCATAATACATCCAGCTACAAAAAAAACCTGAAAAGCTGGCAGTTAGTACAGAAGTAAAGCGAGTCATAGGAAACGACGCCCCGTCTCCTCTGGTTGACTCGCAGGCCTTCATAACACTGCAGACTGGCGCGAGTAGTTGCACGCTTTTCAGCTCATCTCATTGTGAATCTTTGGCCACACCTGACTTCTTAGCCACACAGTATCACCTTTACATGATTCTACTTCATCATCACCTTCACTAAGCTAAAATCAATATGCCGAGACACTGAGAAGCGCTGTTAAAAAAATCAAACCATCCCCCAAACAAAAGACGTAACACAAACATACATTCAGAACCATAAAAGGAATACTTCAAAATTGCTGATCACTTCTTTTTTTTTTTTGCGTGTGAATACTTTCTACCACATAGGTCAGAGGTCAGGTTCTATTGCCACGCCCCTTACTTGCTGGTCGGCTCTGCCTCACGAGTCTGTCAAGCTGATGGGATTTGGAGTGGCCAACAACCAGCCTGTATAGGTAAGTAGAAGAGCACAACCACAGGGGCACAAAATAACTTTTAAAATGTTAACAATAGAGCAAAATATGTACAGGTACGCGTGGCGATGTTTTAGTGTTTAGTCTCTGTACACTGCATCACTTGATTCATACACATTTTATGATAGAGCAATTATCAACAACAACGTGCGGCACATAAACTATACAGCTGTGGAAAAAATAAGAGATCACTCCACATTTCTGACCTGAACCAACTGAAAACCTCTGAAATGAAGCTGAGCTTTAAGCTACGTGAAACACAAACAGCAAAGTGAACGAGAGAGCATCAAAGTGTCCATTGGAAATCGAGATTATTTGACCAAATATTGATTTCTGAACTCATGCTAAATTAAATCATTATTGTGTTGTTTCAAAATGAATTATTTAGGGTCTGAAAACACTTGCAGTTGTTATTTTCTGCAAATAAATGCTTCAAAGGACAATGTTTTTATTTGGAGTTTGGGAGAAACGTTACCTACCTGTAAATAGTAAAACCAGCGGTCTCTTCATTTTTTCCACTTCTGTAAATCCATAAATTAAACAAATATCTCACATTGCGTCTTCATGGCAAAATGCTGCACTTTTAAAACTGGTTTATCGCGTTATTTTCTACTCTATGTGTTTGAACAAAGACTTGAACACACGACAGATCCGTTGCATTCAAGCTGGCATTCGCCACGCTAGAAGGCCGAGCCACTGGTGTGACACATGGCATACTGTAAATGCCACGATGGAACATTTTCAGCTTCTAATCACAGCGGATACAGAAAGCTACCATCAGAGCGGTATGTTGAATCCCTGCGGTTTGACATTAAATGACAGTGCGGTCTGCCACAGGCCTTGTTAGTGGTCACCTCTGAAGGAAAGTGTGATATACCATTGCCATCGTTTACTTAGAAAACCTCTGCATCACTCATAAAAAAATCTGCGATAATTTGAGATGATTTTCCGAGGACTGACCGATTGTTGCGTTATTCTGCAAAATATTACGTGCAACCGTTTTTTTTTTTTTTTGCCATAATTGTGAGTAACAGACAGGAAGCATTTTGTTTACTGCAACGGAAAACATTTAATCATCATGTTTAGAATAACACTGTGTGAAATCCGATTATTGGTAAACAAGGTTTTGTTTATAGGTTTATAACACTTTAACACTTTAACACATTTTAGCATTAGTATTCCTGTGCAGGTTGAGCTGAAGATATTATCTAATCAATAGATAAAGAGTGTAGTTTTGATGTCAGCATTGGGTTTCTATAAAGATTTTATCTTGGAAAGCAGCCCTTCATTTCTTAGGCAAAATGAAGTTTTTTTTCTATTTCTTTTTCTGTTTTTTTTTTTGTTTGTTTGTTTTTTTTTTAGAGTGGGCGGGGCGGGGGTTCTGACAGCATGAAACTTATTTTGAAAAACAGTCTTCAGTGTCAGCCCGGTCTTTTTAGCATTTCTGTTATCCGCTATAAATGACTTGTTTTGTCATAAACCATAAGCATAGCTATCTGTGGTGACACCAAAAAATATATGCAAATATATGCAAATCAAAGTGTGTTAACTTACAAAAGTTACGTTAAAAATGATTTACAAACAATGCTGAATTGCACCTTTGGATGAATCACTAGAATTATCTCAATCGCTTTAAAAAAAACCCAAACATATAATAAATAACCTCTCGTTCTCTATTTTGTGTGTCCGTGTAGATCCAGCCTTCAACAGCTGTCGTGACCCCGGAACGCCGGCCTATGGTATTCCAGTCATGGCCCAGGGTTTTCAGGTCAGACATATAGTTGACTATATGCTTATTTGAAATGCTCTGATGTTCAAGCTTCTGTTATCACATCAACCATACAAGTTAAAGCCGGTATACATACTTTTATGTAAGTGTATGCAGCGTGATTTGGTTAGTCAGCTAATGAGAAAATTCCAGTCTGTGTGTTGGTTTCAGCCCACTCATCTCAGAGTCTCAGAGTGAGAGCAGCGTTGGACAGATGGGGATATCAGCATTGCTTCTTCTTCTTTCTTTTTTTTTTATAATCAGCAAGTTGCAGACTAATTTGGTCTTTTAATGACCTTGTTGTATTAATTTCCATGATCATCAGCCAGTATGTTAGGATATTTTTTTTTATGTTTTTTTTTTTTTTTATATAGCCACTTCCCGGAACAGACATCTCCGTGTTGTGAGTGTTTCACGGTCATGAATAGCTCAAATGTGAGAAAAATACAGACCAACTATACACACGATGCAGAAAATGGAAAAACCAAACACACTGACACTGACAGTAATTCTAAAAAAAAAAAACGTTTTTGAAAACGATGACTACAGTGAGCTGAGCACTGAGCTGTGGGAGTACATTTAAAAAGCGACATGTTCAAAGGCACAAGCACAATTATTTTGGAACCTGAAGCAGTGTATAACAAACACAACCTGATGAGAGGACCTCGGTGGTGTAGTTACGACACAGAGCTCATCACAAAGACGAGTGGTCAGTGGTAGTCTGGTAGTAGAATGGGGTTAATGTACAGATGTCATAATGTATATATGAATATATGATGTGATACATTTCAGGAGAACATATCAAAATGATGTAGTTAATATGCGGTGTTGTGAAAGTTACCGTTGTAATCCAACATTTGTATTTTGTTTTTTTTTCTTTTTTTACTTAAAGTTGATTACCATTATCCTTATTGTTACTATTATTATTATTTGATGACTTTTTAACATCTGTTTCAAACTGGGCTTAAAACCTACATTTAAAGCAACAATACAGTGATGTTAGAGCCCTTTGTGTTGTGTTGTGTTGATTTTCCAGCACCGTACTTGTCCGATGACATGGGCATCAGCCTTGGCGTGGTTCGCTCTTTTATTCAAAGCAGAAAATAATATATTTGAATGTAACCCCTAATTGCACAATGTCATTACATGTAACTAGTTCCTTCCCACCTCTGTCAGTGCGCCGTCACGTATACATGACACAAGGTGGCTGACTAACCCATGTATATGAATACGATGGTTCCTGCTTTTTTTACACCCAGCTGCAGGAATGTAGCTGTCTGATCTGTCTGATCCATAATCAAAGTGAAGTAATTCATGCAAAACCCTCAATTTGTTCAAGTGTAACTGCGTATCAGTCACATGGTCATCACTGCCTTATAACAGCTCAAACGTACACATTAGGAACCAGGCAGAATCATATACTATAAGCTCTTTAATCCTCACCAATGTTTCTGTTTGTCTGTTTAAACTGATATTAAACGTTTTGTTTACGACTCAGTATTTCTTACGGTGAATCAGGAGTTGGAGGATTTATTCTTAATCTTGTTTATTTTATGTTTGTGGTATTTAGGTTGGCAGTAAGATTTCCTTTAAGTGCCGCAAGAACTACCACATCCTTGGTTCCACCACGAGAACGTGCCTAGAAAACCTGACGTGGAGTGGAACTCAACCTGAGTGTATAGGTGAGGAATAATTGTGATTGTTACTCGGTGTTGCGCTATTTGTCTTCATGGTAATGTAGGTTGATTCAGTTGCTCTGTTTTGATGTTACAGATATTTCGATGTTAGCATGTGTTCCTGTTCCACTCTCTGTTCACTTAGCTCACTCATGCAGACAGCCAGAGACTCCCACTAATGTAGATGTTCGATCTATGGACCTGCCTACCTTGGGATACACGCTGATCTACACCTGTCAAGATGGTTTCTATCTAGCGGGAGGATCAGAACACAGAACATGCAGGAGTGATGGGAGATGGTCAGGCAAACCCCCGCTCTGTAAAGGTATTCAGATCCTATCTTTAAAATGCACTGCTTGTATAAAATTGCCTGAACCTCAACTGGACGTTCTAATCCTAGAAGGCTTAAGATAAATATAGATTATATTACTGTTATTCTTATGCTCTTATAAATCAGCCAAAGGCATGAGCTGTGGAGTGATTTTTTTTTTTCTTTATCACACTGCCTTATGTCGTGTCAAACACAAGAGCAGGTGGCTCTTAAATACTCCTGAGTATGAGCAGGGAGGAAATGGGTGAAGTGAACATATCAGTGCATTTTCATTGTTTAATGTAACGTTAATACTTCTCCCATCTCCTTCCGTTGCAACTGCTAAGTGTACCACATGTTTTAAAGATAAAGCTTTCCCATTAAAGTCGCTGTCACTGAAATGTATGCGATGTTGTGTTTCAGTTGGAGTTAAGATCAATCCCAAAGGCAGAGGAGAGTCAGATGTTCAGAAGAACAAGATCCGAGGTATGGAGAATAAAGAACTGTACAAACGCATACTTAAACCAGAAACTTACAGTTAATAAAGTTGTTTCACGTGCATGTGTCCGTGGCAGTTTGCGTTTATAACTTTTCAAGTTTTTACTAAACAGGATCACTACACAGGTTACTTTGTTTAGACGAGCAGCTTTCTTTTAGATTAGTTGAATGATAGAATGAAAGTAAAATTTTCTAATCAATGTGCATTTAGGAGGAGCTGGTGAAGACAGGCCGGGAACCGGAGGAAAAAAAAAAAATACAGAGGCTGAGGAGTTTTGAATAAGTCATTTTTATAAGTGTGGGATTCAGACAGCCTGAGAGTACTCTATTGCAGCAGTTGATTTTTTAAGGAGCTAGAAATGGATGTGTTTTGTCTACTATTTGCAGAGGCAAGAGGGCAATACCACTCTTCACATTTTTACACCATTATGTCTGCACGTGACCTCTGATTCGTGATTATGAAATCTTGCGAAGGCTGCGGAACAGGAAAGCCGCACCTGATGAATCACATGATGCTATTAACATCATTAGTGGCAGCATTAGCCGTTGTTTTAGATTTTTGTGAAAAATGTCAAATAAGCTTTGAACGTCCTGACCTTCCCTGTGTTGTTCTTGTTTTATTTACAGTTCCGGTAGATGTGTTCTCCACAAACTCGGAGTGGAGCGGCTTCTACGAGTATCTAGGAAAGCGACAGGCCACCACGTTTACAGTCACTGGGTTCAACGGGACCAGTGGAAGAGTTAACGTCACTTTGTTGGAGACCAGCGGCGTGTCAATCAGACTGTCAGGTAAAAAACAACAAAGAACTCTACCACTAATAAACATTCAAATCAATTTTACTCAAAAAAAAGATCTGTTCATCTGTTCAGTAAACTGCAGCGTCGTTAGCCCTATTTTGTATTAGATTACAATTCATAAACAAAGTGATGGGAAATGAATGTTAAAAGATTCAGCTTTCATTCATCGCTATCTGTGCAACACATGGATGGTTAACACATAAGGCTACACTGGGGAGTGAAAACCTTCTAAAGACTTTACGTAACCGAGAAGCTTTCTCTGACTTTTCCACCGACACCCAGGCATGTTTTGACATTTCGCAATCAGTAGTTCAGCTTTATCACAGATTCGTGAAGGATTTCTGGAGGTGGGAAACAACCGTCAAAGTGTACAATTATTTACTGTGCATTTGTGATGTATAAGTATATTTTACATGGACTTGTCATGTTGAACAGCGCCAATTTCGGTGTCGGCGTAAGTAGAGGCATATAGCTTAAGGCTAGATGTCACTTTCCCCCCAGTAATGTGTCAGGTGCTTGGTGAAGAAAGTAGAGTATGATAACTTAAAATGTCAGGATGTCTCCTTTTCTGTGTTTGCCAGTCAATCTGTCTGTCTGTCTGTTTGCCTGCCTGTCATTCTGTTTGTCAACCTCCCCTGTTACATTTGCCTCATTGTCTTACCTACTAATGGGCAACGCAGTCAGAAGTTAAAGTTCCATTTCTAGAACGACACCGGGCACTAATTGTATTTTTCTTCCCCTACACCATCTCTCTCTCTCTTTCCGTCTGTCTGCCTGTACGTCAATCTGTGTAGGTACCTATAAGTCGGAGGAAAACCAGCTGCTGTTGAAAGTCTACCAGGTGAAAGGGCCAACGGAGCATTACTACAGCAAGTTTAAAAACGACAACTGGGCAATGGACGGATATGTAAGACTGCTAGTTTTATCTCTTTGTAAAGCAGTTTGAAATGGACAGACATTTTTAATTCTTGAAATTCAAGTCACATTAATAAGGATGAACAAATAACAGGATATGATAATTTCATCACGTTGTTAAATGATCATATTGAATTATTATCCTGTCTTACCCTTAACAATAATGCCTTCCACCCATTACTCGCATCATGGGCCGGGTCTTGTGAGAGGGGTGCATTGAAATTCCAGACAAAACCTCAGTCACTTTATGCAAAATAGAGCTTGAAATACAAAGAAGTCTAATTAACATCCTTTCAAAGGGAGGAATGATGCTGTTTGCTGAGAAGCTTTTTTTCTGCCTGTGTCACAAAGGTGTAAGAAAGAAATTATTTCATGAAATGATCACCATCAGCCAAAGTTGATTAAAGTAATCCAGAAATCTCAGTACGTTTATTTTTGTTTTTATCCACACATTATAATTCGAAAGCGCTGTCAGTTAGTTCCCGAGCTCTTTCTTTTATAAGTCTATCCAATATTTATGGTTTTTGAATTTTATGAATAGGTAGTATTTAAATAAATAACAGCTCATTTAGATAGGAGTTTACCCCTCGTTAGTGTCTTGGAGGAAACCAGACGTGGCTTGGGAAAAAAAATGTATCTATGTAGAGCTGAAACAAAATACCAACAACAACTACAAGAGGTGAATGTGATAGCCTGACAGCCCTGTCAATTATCCTGTCAACTTCAGGAAGAAAGAAAGTCAGTTTTGTTTGTGGTTTCATGTTTCATGTAGACTTTGAACTTTGTATGATGTGATATTTGACGCTGAGACCTGTAAAAATGAATGTCTACGTCTTGGGAAATGGATTAAAAATCTGATCATGTTCGACTTGTTGACAGAAAGGAGGAGAGAAGAAGAAATGGAGGAACTGAGTGTAAAGGGTAGTAATAGGCAGGCACGGAGGGAAAAATCATGTAAGACAGAGAGGAGGAAGAAAGGACACAGACAGTTAGCCGATTTATCAGGTTGCAAATGACAGTGAGGAAGAGAGAAAGGAGAAGAGGCAGGCAGATAATGGCCAAGTTATGATTCCTGAAAAACAATCTTTTTAAAGGTTGAAGATGAAACCTCAGTTTTCACTTTGAGAGTAAAACATCGCTGCTGTAATCTCCAGAAAACAGGCTGTGGTCTCTGAAAGATGGAAGGGAGGGACAGGAGAGAGGCCAGAGTGCAGGAGGAGGGGAAATACATGTTGGTTCATGAGTGGAGGCACAAAACACACGGGGTATTATGTAAAACCCATTGTATAATGCAGTCATGGTGGGAAAAATCTCCCTCTGCCCCGCACAGAGCTTAAGTTGCATTTTAAGACAAGTTACACCAATGTTACACTTTACATAACTGTGGTCATCCAGGCTCAGCCAGAATGAGCAGGATAGTCCCAAAACTGCATATTTTATGTTTTCACATTGAACCATTTGATCTAAAGTTTCTAAAGTTTCTCTATGATCTCAACAACTGTTTTTTTTTTTTTTTCAGGTCACTGCAGAATCTGATCAGAAGACGTTTGTCTACCAGGGTCACATTCACAGTAAAGACTTTGGCAAGTTCCATCTGACAAGGCAAGGTACGTCGGCCTGCGACAACACTACAAATAAACAATACGGGCTGTGTCTTACACTGAAAGTTTACAAACACAAACAATAACGAAGCGAAGCAGAGCTCAAGTGCACAGAGTGCCAATGCAAGAAGGATCTTTTTCACATGAGCAAAAGAGTATTTGTATTTGCGTATGTGTTCATGCATGTGTGTTTTTATCTTTCTCTGTATCCGCAGGCCCTGTAACCATGGCAATGGACCCATCCAACCCATATACAAACAGCAGCTCCGTGGCAGCAGCCATCTTAGTTCCCTTCTTTGCCCTCATCCTGTCTGGATTTGCCTTCTACCTCTACAAGCATAGGTAAGCTATATCCCCAATGTAAACCTATCTTAGAAAAACAAACGACCAGCGGAGCAGAATACCAAACAGGTGTTTGCCTTTTGGGTTTGCCTTCAGCAGTGCTCTGTACAACAATATGTTAGATTGAATGCCCTCAGTCAAACATATTGTAATTCTTTTAGTGTAGATAAGTAAAATTAAAAAAAGAAGCATTCATCATTTTTAATGTAGCATCCGCGCGCACAGCATATTGATCACTCGATCTGATAAATATGTGTCATATTAAAGGACACACACACACACACACACACACACTCCCTTACACTGACTATGTCATTTTTTATGCATTTGAGATGTTTTACTGAATTTCAATATGTTGTTTCACTGTACCACTACTCCCTACTCTGCTTTTTCAAATTAGGTTCTTTACTTCATATATATTCTAACTCATTTACAACATTGCTCAGGCTTACATTGCTTTATGGTCTCTTAATAAATAGCATTATTCCTACTTTCTGCCTGTTGGTTAATGCTGCTGAACCGTCAGTCCTCTGATTCGTCAGACACCAAAACTTGACAGACACACAATAGATACAGATTGTGTGTCCCAAAGTGAGAAATGAGTCCCAACAATCTCTCACTGACGCAAATTTTGTCCTACTTTAAAGCTGTTTAAGAAAAAAATGTTTTATTAGAGCTACATGTTAGCGGTTAGGAATGGTAGGAAGCTGAAAACACAAAACATCCACACACACTGTGGGATGAGAGGAAGTGTATAATATAGTCAGGGCTTTTTTTTTTTAAACAGCAATAGCTTTTTCAAAAATACTGATAAAAACAAATGTGTCTTGATCTAGTCTCTGTGTGATCACTTCATCCTTAAAACTCCATTAACAACTTCCTGTGATTTACATTTGGCTGACAGTGAGAAAACGCATCCGCAAACGGGGCCCTTTTCAAATGTGATGTGTTTTATTGTACTTAAAAGGATAAATTAAAAGGAAACTCTTATTTCTTACTGACAGTTTAAAAAGAATTAGCAGTAGTCCAAGTTCTTACAGCGCAAGGAGCGTTTGAGTTTCTTGATAAGTGTGAGAACTGATGCGCAGTGTGTTATTTACGTGTTAGGCAGCAGAACGTTATCTGCTGTAACTTGAAGCTC
Organism: Coranthus polyacanthus; assembly: GCA_037367275.1. Taxonomy (NCBI): domain Eukaryota; kingdom Metazoa; phylum Chordata; class Actinopteri; order Kurtiformes; family Apogonidae; genus Coranthus; species Coranthus polyacanthus. The sequence goes on along the minus strand of JAPQRN010000018.1, from coordinate 28,578,437 downwards.
GACTAAAACTATTTTTGAAGTGAAAGGTTTATGTACATTTTCTAGCCTCGAGAATGAAAAAAAAAAAGAATTCATAACTTTAAACTAAGTGCCATTAAACACTGTTTCATACGGGTGCAAATGAACCCTAACTCCATGGACAACACATGAACAAAGACAGGTTACTTTATGGAGGGAGACTTCATACAAGCTTGTTTTGGGGAAGAAAAAAAAAAAAAAGCTGTAGCAAGACAAAGTTTCCTAATTGTTATTTTTATTCACATTAACGTGACTCGTGCACACTAAGTATTTGTAGATGGAATTACTGGTATAATCCAAAAGTTATCCTCGTACAAATCTTCCACTGGCTTTGCAAATTGTGTATTAGTGTAAATCAAACTACATTTGAGATTAACGGAGATGAGTGTTACACAACAGTTGAAGGCAGACAAATACTTCTAAGTACCAATCTAACTGCCAGTCTCCAGCATCTGTGCCTCTGCCGTCTTTGCCGCAGCATCACAACGGAGGAGTCCATATTTTATAGCAAAAATGATGAACTCAAATAAATTTCACTCTAACGTGATTTATTTGTGATTCTCTTCTTCCAAACTGCTGCTACTCCCTGTATCCTGAAACCTAATGACAAGTATTGAGTGGACCCTCTATCAGACCTTTTGGGAGGACGGAGGGTTTACAGAAATTCTTTAGCATAATTATAGCTCTAAAAACTGCAAGTGCACCCCGAGGGTTACATCTGATTGACCTTAGATATTAATTAGAGTTCCTAGAGAGTTCACCAAAGACTCTCAGTGCCTCAAGATGCCTGATAATTCACAACTATATTGAGGGTAAAATGTCATCATTTACTTTTTCTGTGTGAAAGTCATGTAAGATTCTACATCTGAGGAATATTTTGGCTGAGTTCATCACCCAAAGATTTTACAGCTCTAATATGATAACAATAGCCATTATTATACATAAATCTGTTGGCTTATTATTCCCACTGGCTGTATTATCTGAAGACCACGCAGTAGTGTTAATGTTACTGTGTAAATGCAGACTAAAATGTTGAGATAGACACCCGCTCTCCTAGCCAGTTAGTGTTTGTATGTTTTTGCTGCGTAGTAAATCCTGTTCATACAGATACCGACGCTCCATTTTACACAATATATGATAACTGATTAGGCTGCTAGACTAATAATCCTTGCACTGCTGTATGCTAGATGACCTGCTTGCCAGTTAGAAGTGCTCATGCTAGTTGATGTATATTAAAGCTGATGGTTGTACGCAGGACATTGTCTGCTGACACAGATGACAATGAGAGACCAAAAGACACCTGGGGGCCTGGCGGCAGGTAAGACTGGCAACTGTCATTCACCTGGTTTCAAACAGCAACCAGACCTCCGCCCGCCGCCACATCCTCCGTCAACCTCGTCATCCTTTTGTTTTGTTTTTTTCCATGCTGTTTGGTAAGGCTGCACAATGGGCTCAAAAGACTAAATACAAACTCAACCTTCCCGGAAAGAAACTTAAAATAAAATACAAATCGCAAATAATGCAACCCATAAAAAAAAAAAATCAGTTCAGTGTGAAATAGCACAGTGAGCAAAATTGGTGTGACATTTATAGTTTTAAGAAATTGATCATTTTTGATTTTTGAACAGCAGTGCAGCCCTACTGTGTGAAAACAGCAATCATTTCAAGGTAAAAGGAGGGCATTTTATTTTGTCTTTGATCTCATTGTCATCTCTCTGTCAGCATGATATCATCAAGAACAAATACTTAAAACTGATCACCTATAAACTGGCCTAATTTGAACAAGAGATGTGCGTACCTATGTATGCTGTTGTTTTTTTTTGTTGTTTCTGTGCTGTTACCTACATGAAATAATCACAATATTAATTTGTATAGGTGTGGGGAAGTGTGCTAACGTTACACGATGACTATCCCGACAAAATGCCAAGCCAACAAAAAAAAAAAAGAAAGAAATGATATCTTCTGTCAACCATTTAATTGTTTAAATGAGAAACTAAAGGCAAGATGGGAGTGTTTACACTGCAGTTTCTCCCCGCTTTGGCCTGCAAGTCTGTACTGTATCTATAATACTGTCAAAGCAATTATGTGCACTGTTTTTCATCCTACCAATAAAATTAAACTATTGCACCTACAGCCACAACTAGAAACTAGTGCAGCGATTTGAACCACTGCCACTGAGGGAGGTCTGCGATGTGTGTTGGTGTGTGTGCAGTTTTGTAAAGTAATGGGTTGAGCATGTAGGGTAGGCTTAGTGGCTCCCCAGGGCTGGATCTCTACCGATGCACATACACACACACACGTACACACACTCTTAATGAGGTCAGAGTCAAACAGCGTTTCAGCTGCAGCACTCCTCCCTGCTAATAGTTCCACAGGGTTTGGGAGTAAGTGATTATATCTAACAGGATTATAGGACCTGATTATCCAAAAATGTAATCTGCGACAAACAGACAAATTAGGAGGGGGTACTCATATTTCACTGCATATCCTTTTGAACCTCAGCAGTAAGTTTTTTTTTTTTTTTTTTTTTTTTTTTAAATCCTCTTTCAGGTAGATTGAGTAATAATGTATTCCTTTGAACTAAAAACCAGGGCCATGACAGGTTGTATGCCCACAGACACACTGACATGACAGTGGCAGATGGGTAGTGGGCAGCCGAACCACTGAGGCAAACAGTTGTTATGGTTCATCTTCTCACTTTTGCCATGATTCTTCCTGCAGTTTATAGAATTTTACCCAAAACTCGCTCCTACTTTGTCTGCACCTTTAATCTCACGGGTAGAGCTGCCAAAAACACAAGACAAGACAAAGACAGAAACATGGTATTTTAAGTTTTCGTTATTGATTATACACTAGGCAATATGTCAATCCTTTTCGCACCGACTTCAAATAAATAAGATTATCTTGCAGTCAGCTCATAGCACATTCAAAGCTGATTTAAGGGGCACTAGGGACTGAGGCTGTAAGGCATCTTGACAGATGTAAGCCAGTATTTACTAGCCTTTTGGTTTTGGTTAGATTCACCATCTCTTGAGAGGAAATATGTGGATCTTTAACTGATAGTTGCTGTCTTCACTTTGCTTAGACTCATTGCTGCTTTGTGCTGTACAAGTTTGTCCACATAGCAAGTAGGTTTGTACGTAGAGAGTAGCCTGTGATTGTTTGATTGCAAGAGTAAATTAGAAATATTGCTTAATTTGATACTACTGTTGGCATCAGTGCCAGGTGGTAGAACTTGAAGTATATGTCCTTGATGATACATAGTAATGAGTAACTTGATGTTTTGGTATGTAATGTGTTTTTTTTTTTTTATCAGATCATACATAAAATGTCTGTGCAACTGCATATTAACGCAATATTCCTTTTTTTCTTTTTTTTGCCTTTCAGGACTCGTCCCAAAGTCCAGTTCAATGGTTATGTCGGCCATGAAAGTTCAAATGGTCAGGCGTCATTTGAAAATCCAATGTATGACACCAATATGAAACCCACTGAGGCTAAGGCTGTGCGATTTGATACCACTCTTAATACAGTCTGCACTGTGGTATAGTCCAGCAAACCTGCCACTACCTACACTGTGGTTCAATCCAACTACCACACTGCAGTCTATGGTGTGGTTAACCCAAACTGAACAGAAGGAACAAACTTATGATTTGGATTTGTCACATCAAGCAGCCTGTGTTGTTGTGCGCTGGGCCGCTCCCAGAAAAATCGGCATAGTAATACAGCTCTGCTCCACCTTCTACCTGAACAATGCTATCGTCCACCTCTCCCTGTAATCTGAAAGAGCAGATTAAGCCGGAAAACCGGGAATAAACAAGGGAGTAGACGATGACGCCATCAAATAACGTGAAGTCAGGAGATCAATTCTGAGAACAGAAATCATTTAAGCACTGTCACTACTGAGACATCAAGGACAAAGTCAGGCAGATGGTACAGGTAGGCACACTTCCTCTGACAGAGCGATAGCCTTGTTTAACAGTGCTTATCTAATGTCAATTGATCCTGCAAAGGTCCCAACCTTCTACATGGAAAGGGCTTGGTATTGTCAGTGTTATACGGCCCAGAAATACCCTATACCTGCAGCCTGATTAGTGATTCGCCCCAACCAAACCCCATACCCCCCCC
>JAPQRN010000018.1:28558981-28574276 GCA_037367275.1 Coranthus polyacanthus | reverse complement strand
GGCTTGCTAACTCCCCTGCTGCAGGCCAGACATGGGTTTGACCGATGTAAGGTTCTACCCTCAGGGGAAGCACATAGACTATTCCGCCCTTCAATGCCCTCCAGACATCAAATAGTGGTTGGACAGTTCCTCTGTGTCAACACTAAACCATCATCGGTGCTGGACCAAAAAATGCCCACTGGACTTCTATCACGTGACAGGACTCGACTCTATGACACATTAAGACAACTTCCAGAGTCTGTTTTGATAGAATCTGATATTGACTGTTTAAGTTGCTGTAGAGTTGACAACCAAATGCAGCCAATGAAATGACATATTCAACCAGTTTCTTTGAAGCACCTGATGCGCTCATCAGGCACTGGACACCAGTACAAAATTAGTACTAGGTGTGGTGGACAAATGCTAGAAATCCAAGGGTCTAATAACAGTTGCAGATAAGTTTGAAATGTTTTAGCCTGCTGGATCGGTTTTGTTTCATAGCAGGACAATCACAGATGAAGGTATTTAAGCTGTCTCTAGTATACATCATCTCCTGTGATTATTTTTACCTTTTGCCATTTACTATATTGCCTTTATGACAATGTCTACTTACAGTATTTGGCAACGTTTCAGGCTAAAACATTGCAAATTAAGCATCTGCAAATGCTACTTTTCCCCGATTGTGTGCTACAGCCTCTATACAGATGTGGACAAATACTTCTCAGAGGTACTACACAGTTGAAAGTAGTTTTAAACATAATATTTCAATATTTGCTCAAGGCAGACTGTCCTGAACCAGCAAACCAGACATTTGAGTTGCTGTGCTGGTCTACACAATGGACTGGTTTCCAGAGGCCTGTCTAACACAATTAAAGAGTCAGACAACTGATTCTTGTTCTTGGACTAGCCAGGATTCTGTGTTTGGTGGCTGAACAAGTGGAAGCCTGGAGGCAATAAGCTGTCAGGATCATCGACTGCTGCAATCAGCTTTGGCCAAACCCAGGAAATGATTTGTCTTCTCGTAACTCTGGTTGGGAGTACCAGTCAGTGACGGCTGATTTTTCTACAGTAACTCCCCAGCCACAAAATCATAAACAGATGAACAGATTAACGGACAGACTGGGTGATTGACAGAAATTAGACAGACAGACGCAGACGAATGAACGGATAGACAACTCTGTCAGTCATGCTGGAATAGAGAGACAAGGACAGGTTGCTATGGAAACGGAGGCAAATAGTCTCTGATTGTCTCTTCTGGCATTTTTTTCTTCAGTGAAGATATTGATAAACAGACTGTATGTTCGAAACCCAGTGGCCCCATGGGACTTCAAAAACCACTGCTGCTGGGGATCCCAAAATACAAACTTTATATAAACTCTTAAACCGCACAAATTTTGCACTAGTGTGTTTTTCTGACTGGGTTATGAAAAAATGAATAATTTTTGGGTCTGAAATGGGTTTGAAAAATAAGTCATTCAAAAAAGAGAATTTTATTCAGAACTTCTATCTTTAAAAAGATGACAAATGACTAAATACAGGGTTACAGAGTGTTTGTATATACACATTTATATTTCACACTCCCTGTTAGCAGAAGGTGTGACCACATGCTATACCGTTGTTTATTTTGTTGCCATGACAACATGCTAGCCAACCAGAAAGTTGGAATCAGTTTACCTGTGGACCTCCAAACTTCTTGTGTCATATAATGGCACCAATTCCTGCCATTTGTTGGAATGGTAGCTGTTTCTGAAAGCTTACACTGAATACTGATACTGTCACATTACGTGGAAGGAATATCCACAATTGCCGTCTGGGCCGAAACACTGGTTCCACCCTGATAGTTTTATTTTCAGCCATTTTTGCTGACATTAACTTTCATCATTTTGTAAGATTTGTGCTCAGAAAATGAATGATGGAGATAGAGTAAATAGTGCACAGTATGTGATGTTTCACACTAAGAATAAAGAATAGGTGGTAGGCAGTGTAAGCTTTCAGAAAAGGCTTGTCATTTTCTCTAACTCTCTTTAAAAAGATGTGTCGTAAACGTCCCTAAATGCTCATCACCATGCATCATATTTCAACACATTTTGCATAACTTGATGCACATGGTCGTATTTGAACACACCTCTTTAAAGAGCACAGAGTGCGTGTGATCGGTTTGTGAATTGGTCGTTCAAGGCGGAGGACAAACGGACATGAAGACAACATGCACAATTACTGTTGTCAACAGTTATCGCCCCCTGAGCCCCTCCATTGTTTGAGAAATACCTCGTGTGCAGAGAGCAAGTTACATCCTGCTTATCAATGCTGGAACCTCACTGCAACAAATACGCAAGCTTAGCAAGTGCAGCCTTGCATTCAGCTTATTTCCTGGTATACTAAGTCACAATATCATACTAACGCCCTTGAGTTCTTTGGATTCAAGAAAAGTCACTAGTTTCAAATCACTTGCCAAGCTTGTTATTTCTCGCAGTGTTCTCTCGAAATATTTTTATTTTTTTGAAAGATGCTGCATTTGGTTTAGATCACAGATGTAACTGCTTTCAGTGTGACTTTCAGTGTCTTTAGGCCTGTTTCCTGTTTGTTTCACACGCCATGAACAACATTGGGTTTAGATTTAGGTTTGTACTTCATTCATTGCTATGACCTGCATGTTTTTTTGGGGTTTTTTTTTGGTTTGTTTGTTTATTTTGGTGGTCCAAAATAATTTGTACTTTTTGTTTCCCACCTTCCATCACACTGGTAAATCACAACTTCATTCATTTACATCTTCAGTATCTAATTGTGGTTGGTATGAATGAGAGTCAAATAATGAAAACTTCCAACATGGTAATTTGATCAATAACATATACATATTATAGTATTATGTTCTAGGTCAAGGCTCAGTTTACTGAAGGCAGAACATCATTTTTCCAAAGAACTGAATAAAAAAACATTTGGCATGAGAAGGTTGTTGAATCCACCTGTTTTGAAATACATTCAAATAAAAGTTTTAGATCTAATGCTGTGCATATTTCCATTTTAAGCTTTAACTGAAAATGCCCTGCATGTGGCAAATGCAGTGTCTCAAAACGAGGCCAACTGTGTTTGGAAGCAGGAATTCAGGATACTGATGGTATTGTAATGTTCATTGTGAGCTTGTTATTCACAGTGTCAGGGTTGAGGTCAGACAGTCAGAATCACACCAGTTGAGATGCTGGCAGTAGATTAAAAGAGCACCAAGACAAGAAATACAAATTCAAATGTTTTGAGAAGAATAACTGGGATATCTGTAAACAATAGTAGAGTGTCTGCTGTCAAGATGGCGAGCCTCCTCTTTTCTTTTTATTGCTGGGATGCACCCAGCGTTTCTGTTTGAATTCATTTAATTAATTTGGTTGAGATTTCCTATGGAGTCAAGAGAGCATAATAAAGCTTGAAAATTAGAGGCTGCAAGGTTTCTACAGGCATAATAAAAGGTCTAATTTTTCACAATTAATGACAGATCTGATCTCCCTGTGTGTCTGAACATGATATTTTACATTTTGTGGCTCAGGAGGCAGAGCACGTTTTCCAGAAACTGCAGGGTTGGTGGTTTGATCCCCAGCTCCTCCTGTTAATATATTAAGTGTCCTTGGGCAAGACGGCGAACCCCAAGTTGCTCTGCTACTGCTGATGTATGAAAGAATGAATGAGAGGCACATTGTAAAGTGCTGTAGAACTGCAGTCCATTTACCAAATGCAGTCCATTTACAATGTCCTTATTTCTGTCATCAAAAGATCAGCGCTGGACTGCAGACATTCAATCTGTGTCCACTAAAACAAAGCCAAACGCAAGGTGAATGTTTGTGCGGATCCTTGAAGGTTGTCTGTAACAAGCCTGTGGTGGAAATCTAAAATTATTACAATATTCCTTAATGTGCACATGGATGTACTCAGACATGTGTACCATTATACTGTATGACTGCCTCCACAGGAGAAAAAAAAAAAACTTACCTTTGAAGAGAGTAACATTTCAGCCCATCGAAACCCATCAAGTCTTCGTCTTAAAAACCCTGAAGAAGATATGTCAGTACCGGTTTCTTTCAGTGTCTTTTTAATGTAGTATTTCCTCCTTTCAAATAGAGTCTAAAAATGGACAGTGCGTCCTGGTACTGAAATGCTAGTTGGAGAGGAAAGCACTTCATGTCCTTGATTTTAGTACCTGGACTCTGAGGGAAAGCTGATTAACCAGTACGCTGAGTCATGGTGAAGGTGCAAACTGAGACGGTAACCTGTAGGGATCTAATATGAAATGTCACATAATAGTATTAATGTTAATGATTCCTCAAAAAGAAAAAAAAGATTTGAATAGATCTGCAAGAATAGCGCTCTGTCGTGTCCAGTGAAGGAGAGAGATACTGGCTTGGTAGCTGTGAACCGCTTTGTATCTTGACTATGTAATTAAATTAAAGGGAATGTGAATGAAATAGACAGAAGGATGCTCATCCATCAGGTCCATATGTGCTTCCTCTCAAGAAAAAAAAGTAGCATAAAGAGAGATCTATTGTAGAGGCCCTGATGAAAAAAAAAAAAAACTTTTTCTTAGAATCTAACAATAGATCTTTTGAATCCATGCGTGTGCAGCATCTTCTTCTGATTCCTAACAGAGTAGCTTAGACTTTGAGTTACTGCGATACAGTGCAGCGAGTACCAGTACCCTCTCTAACAAATCAAAACACATGGTATTCACTTAGCATTGTGCCTATTGGCTCTGAGATGCTTTTAATATTTGGATAGTAGAGGAAGTTTCCACATCTGTCCTTCATTTGGCATTGTCTGCAGTCCTCACTGTTTTAACAATCATAGCTGCTGCAAGTAAAAAAAGAAACAAAAATTTCAAAATGCCAAGGTTGTTTCTGGTTCTTCAAAAGTTTTTTCACAGTTTGGGAAAGTTCCACATTTGTCCCTTACTTTCTCTAAAGTGGTATTGTCAGCAGTCTTCATTGAAATAAAGGGGACCAGATGGGTTGAAGCTTAAGAAATACCAGCTAAAATTGGAAATGTCAGGCTTTTTCACAAAGTGTCACATGGCAGCGATGTACTGTTTTACCACCAGGTAATACAGAATAGATTGATTACAGATAAAAGAAGATGTACCTTTCCTCCAGGAGGCACTGTGACTGATGTTCACAGACGTCTCCGGTGGGAATACTGCAGGAATATCCAAAAACTCTGTTCATGTTCATATGCGGTTCCCCTGCCAGGTCGACCAGTAGATGCATTTTATCTGTGGTGAAATCTCATTCCCAGTTGGAAATAGGGTCTGCCTGCGTGTTGTCTGTCTGTACATGTCATAGTATCAGGGGTATTTCAGGTAATCAAATTAAATTATTGCACTTCATTTGCCCTTGTTCGGAATTTGTGTCATATTTTTTACTCATTAGTTTGGACTCGACAGACTTCTCATGCCGTATGTTCAACATTAGAGCCTTGAAGAAGATTTATAACCTGGTGTGTCTGAATTGTACGTGAGTTTACTGCGGTACACTTCACTCAACAGTGCAAAGGAGTAATTAGTTCATTTTGGCTCCTGATGCCTTGTAGATTTGGACACAACACACGAGTGTGATATTAACAAGTTAGACAGGACGTGTGAGCAACACATATTGACATGTAATAGTATTTGTTGCTTCTAAATGTGAACTGTTTTTATTTTTCTTGTCCTGAATGACACAGAGATATGTTTGTAACATCGCCATCAGGAGTTTGCCATCATCATTTCTGTTATTGTTTTGAGCATCATAAATCGCCATCATTTCCATCACTGTCATCTCTCACCATCATCATGTGCTGCTGAACTTGAAGTAGGTGCAAAAGATTAAAAAAAAAAGTTTTTGTACAGAAATCTATTTTTTATGGAGAATTTGTAAAAAACAAATTATTAAACATGCTGTACTTTTTATGATTAATGATGTAGGTACAACAAAATCTTGTTCATTAAAAGTCAATGTTTTTACTGTTACACACCATGTAAAAAAAAAATCTATGGTTCAAACTGAGTATCAAACATCAAAATGTCATATGATCTCTTTTGTCCATTATGGCTGCTTTTACACAGGAACAGAAAACCAGAGGAAAAACATGCGCTCTTCACTATATAAATTACTCCAATCTTCAAAAAGGGATGTTGTTTTCTTCTCCTCTGTAAGTATAACTTAACGCCCAACAGAGTAAGTTTAACCTGTGGGCATATATGTAGTTTCTTTAGTCATCCTTTACCATTACAGATATATGTAATATTGGTGTATAGAGAGAAATTCATTGGATGCTTCTCATATAAGAAGTGCCTGAGATTTGGGCCATTGTCCATATTTAAGATATCTTCCTGATGTTAGATACACTTAAATTTTACACTGAAGAAAAATGAACATCAGATGTTTGTTATCACGAGCAGTATTTATGGAAGGGCTGAAAACGACTTTCCTTTCATATGTAGTTCTTGTGTAACAGCAGCCCTGCGCGGCTAATCCTAATGTCTATATCCAGGAGAGGGATGATTTCCACAGGTACAAAAGATTTTGGATGACTTGACCCCTTTATGGCCCAAAATCTAAACTCACGTCTGTTTAAACAAGGAGAAATGATGATGAGATGGTGTTTTGTGTTTTTTTTTTCTTGTTTAGACGCTGTGGGTTTAGGGTGAAAAATTAAATGGTGGTAATAATTAAGGCTCTGGCAGCAGCATTAGGAAATTGGCAACAGTTTAGGAGGCTCCTACCTTGACTAGAAAAATAAGACCGGTACTCAGAGTTAGGGATTGAAAATTATGTTTTTCTGTCCTTCCATGAGATCATGAGAGATAAACTATATGGAGTGTTATAAAGAGTTAAACAACAGATACTGTATGTGAATGCAGCCTCACAACCTGCTGTTAAAGAGAATCACAGTTTATCTATCAGCTATTTTGAAAACATTATTTGAGAATAAAGTTTTTGATACAATAAGTCCTCTTTTTGTACCACTGTTTTTGTCAATTAATTTTTTTTTTGATTGTGACTCTGTGTGATTTTGTTTGGTTAATATATTTAATCACAACCACACACAGGTTTGCGTGGTGCCAGAGTGATGTACTAATCATGTGCAGGGGCATTGGAGGCGTGTTAGTCCTCTAATAGCAGCTCAACCTCTCCACAACAGCCTCTTAGCAATGCATGCTGGGATTTTCTCTAACCTCCTGTAATTCTATATCTGGATAAACGGCTATAGAAAAGCGACTGACGGACGGCCGCTAACACGCAATCATAAACTGTACGTTCTATAAGAAGCAATGAAAAAGTGAACATTCTAAAATACAGTCATCTCCCGGCGCAGGTAAATCATTTCAGGTGATGAGCAGCTTAAATGTGTCAGTGCTAAGGGATAATCCATGGCACAGAGTACTTATGTGAACCTTTTGTTTACCTCTGCTTTGTATGTTAAGTGTGAAATAATCCACAATGACTGGGGTGTATTATTTCATTACAAGGCCACAAGTATTATTTGTGGCACTATGCTCTTTAAATAGAAACCTTTTATCAACTTTATCTTTGACACTGCTGTAAGCCATAACCTCGCAGCTGTATTCTTTGTTCAAAATCGTGATGAAGCGGCATTAGGTTTTCTGAACATTCAGTACACCACTGGCCTAATTATAAGATAGCACCCTTCATAACATCTCTACAAATACACCATGGGAAAGTATCCTAAATTAGATTCTTCTTTATGATCTTGGACTTGAAAAAGGGGTGAAAAGTGTGTCTTGTTACTGGACCTGCTACTTCAGTATGTTGTCATGGATACAGAGGTTGGCCAGAAACTTTGGGACCAGCAAATCGTATCAGTGAGAAATGGAAAATAGGTAATGCAGAAGTAAAGAGATTCCATCAGTGACTCATATGAAACCAGAGGAGGAGAAAGCTGGAGAGGTGAAGGCACAAAGTAGCACGACCGCTCAGCCGTGGCATGTGGCTGGTTTGGAAACACAGGGAAGACTGATAAGATGTAACAGCTGAAACTTTATTTATACAGCATCTCACAAAACAAGGTTACAAGCTGTTTTACAAGAGAACTCGGGATTAAAAGTGTCAAGGCTGAAAAAAACAAACAAATTAAAGGACAACAGGAAGATAAGATGCATAGAGTGAGAAATGAAACAGTGGGACAAGTAATCAGAACAAATAAATGCACAATGACACACAATAAAATAAGGCGGAAAAGACAAGACGGAGCAGGAGAATAAAAGCTAGAGAAGACAACAGATGATTGATGTCTGCTTGAATTCGTTGCCCTCTTCCGTCCCACTGACCTGCCAATCACTCCATTAATGTTGCCGCTCAGAAATGTGTTGAAAATTCTGGTGAATATCACAAAAAAAGAAGATCAGAGAACTGGAAATCTGAAGAATCTTGGATTTGAATTTCACTCACAGTGTTTACGCACTACATAATTTGTGCTGTTAATATTCTCCGTTAAGATATGTAGCTACAGTACTGTGCAAAAGTCATAGGCCACCATTAGGTTTGTTGTTTTTGCAGTTTACAATGGCCATACATATGCATTTTGTCAGTCTCTGTATCAAGACACAACTGGGAATATACAGGAAATATGTAAACAACATTACAAACCAAACCAAAGTGTCAGGTATTTAGTGTGACCTCCCTTTGCACTTAACATGTCTTGAAGTCTTTTGTTCAGATAATATGAGATTTACCGCTCTAATCTTCTGCTGTTTTACACCAGGTTTCATCCAATGCATGTCAAAAGGTTTCTTATTGTTTGGGCGACTTTGTGTCACTTTTTGTCACACTACATACTGACCTTTGCCTGTAGAAGGCTTTTAGTAGTGATTTTTTTTTCATGTGTTTTTAATACTGTGCACATATTTCCTTATTGTCTTGTTGTACCTTCATAAAGACACTGAGAAGCAAATATGTTCATCACAACCCTGAAAAAAACAACACAGCTAATGGTGGCTTAAGAATTTCGCACAGTACTTTATGCCTATGAAGGTTTAGCATACACAACAACGTTTAATAAATAATAATAATGCTAACTAGAATATGGCACTCAGAGAGCACAGACCCCTACTAATGTCAATAGTCCACATTTCTACTCAAACCACAATACTATTAAACTGACAAAATGGGGGACAATTCGTCACAAACTCTCAAAAAGCACCATAGTTTTGTGTTTTTCCTCTAGTCTCTCAATCTATTCTCTTTGTTACTGTCAAAAAACTTACACCGTTAAGAAGTGAAGAAGCTAATTGCTTGTTCCATAGTAACATTAGTGAATAGCAGCAGAGCTACACCTCTGCCATGTTGGACTGAAAGCTGTTCTCAAAAAGGCTCTTTGCTTTTTTTGGTTATTATTTTTATTATTTGTTTTATTTATTTATTGTTATTATTATTAATATTTGTGCGCAGAGATGCAACAGAACATGGAATAGCTGTTGACAAAACAGAGCTACAAGCTAGCGGTGCTTTAAAACTGGACTAAAGTTTTAATCCCAGCCAAAAACACCACAGAGGTCAGGTGTAGAGGCCCGTTATGAATACACCATCACACCTTTGCTTCTGGCTCTGCTGGACCCAGATGATTTCGGGGCTGAAAAACCAAACACGCCTAAGCAAGTTAAAAGGCTGAATGGCTTTGGTTGGTTGGAATGATCTTAAAATACGTTGTCCACGCTTGAATTGTGAATTTTGACACTGAATATGGACAAATATAGAAGGAAGGACAAGCCATGCATGAACCACTCAAGGTCTTAGCTCCAGTGTAAGGCTCTGAAGGCTATAAACCCGAGCCAGTTCAAAGGATGGTGAGTGCAAATGAATTTAAAACCTTTTTGTTCAAACGTGCGTAAATGCATGTACGCCTGTAGACAGATTGTCGCTGTCCGTGGTGCTGAAATGAGGAGAGCAAAGGCTACTTTTTTGTCATTAAATAGAATAGAAACCCTCTGCAGTGTAATTCAAAGAAAAAGTGTTCCTGTTTACGAGTAAATCATTATGAGAACTTCAAACACCATTTGAAATATGCACTGATACAGTGATTATTATGTGAACAGTCGGCACACAAGATCTATTAAAGTTACAGGTTTGTCATTTGTTATCAGAAAGTTACCTGCAAGGAAATAACCCTCCAAAAACACCCATTAAAGACCACTTTAATCCGCCAGCAAAAACATTCTGTTGATGGTAATTGCTGTATAATCAATAAGGTATTATTCTGATTTCTCAGTGTCTTTGATTTCCTGCTTTTTGCTTCTTGTTCAACAGCATTTATTTATAAGCCTTGTGGCTCATGCACATGTTAAATGCGTGACCCGTTTGGGAGACCCAAGGCCTCATTTACTCAGATTTGGTTCGGCATCTACAAAATAGTTTAATTTACAATGAAAAATCGACCTTTAAAAATCCACTCATGGTTATCTACAAACAAAAGGTCAGATATTTCTGTCGTTGTTTTTAGACTTAACGTAAGTATTTACAATTGAATCTGAAAGTTTTGAACCGTGTTAACTTTATTCTGTTACAGCATTAGGAAGTTGCCTTTGTGATTTCAAAGAGCAACAGGACAACATAACCTTGAACATAATGTTCAAAAAACTGAAACAGTTAGTAGATATGTTAACTCACAAAGTCGATCTGCTTCTGTTCTCTGTATCTGATTTCTCTTGTTTTTGTTGTAGTTTCCTATGATTATGAAGTGACCACTCATTTAAAAAAAAGAATTAGCGTCATCATCAATGATGAATATAACTAATAGTTTCATTCAAAATACATTTATGCATAGACACAAATTTAACAACAAAATATTGAAGACTAAAAGAAGATTGCAGATTAAAAGATTAAGGCTGGTTTCATTATTTTTTTCCACATCAGAATTGCAGAAGTGCATCTTGACTTGACGGATTACCGTGCTAATCACTAAAACTTTACTAAACATACATAAACACTAATATTTCTGTTATGTGTAAATCATTATGGGAATGTCAGGCATTGTTTCAAATTTGCAGCGTTGCAGTGATTAAATTGTAGCCCAGTAGTCTGTACAGAAGTCCTTCAGGAGGATCCATCAGTATGACAGTTACAGGTTAGTCGGCTGTTTTCAGAAAGTTACCTTCGTGGAGATCACACTCCATCAACATAACGCAGGGGAGCTAATTATTACCATGAAAAAGGGCTTTTATCCGCCAGCAAAACACAAAGTGTTGACATTTAGACAATTACTCTCTGATAGGACGACCTCAAGCTAAGAAATAGTGTGGAAATTTAAATTCCTGGATGACTCTTGAATGATAATGCCTGCTTTAGGCATAAAGGAAATAATATTTTAATATGAGATAAAAAATAAGAGATACCATTGACTAATTAAGAAGCAGCAGTTTTGATTAATTAATAAGAAGCTGCTATCAGTACTATTTGAAATGTGTCAGCCTCATGTGAGGACATAGGTTTGGTCTCGACAATGGAAGGGACACAA
Organism: Coranthus polyacanthus; assembly: GCA_037367275.1. Taxonomy (NCBI): domain Eukaryota; kingdom Metazoa; phylum Chordata; class Actinopteri; order Kurtiformes; family Apogonidae; genus Coranthus; species Coranthus polyacanthus. The sequence continues at coordinate 28,562,810 of JAPQRN010000018.1, read as the reverse complement.
GCACTAAGATGTATATAATCATATGGTAAATATAGCCTCATTTATTTTAAATATTGAGTGAAGAGAATATTATGAGACTAACTTGTTCTGTTTTTTCAATTAAACTCAAGACCAAATATTTTGACTTTCAAAGCATACATTTGCTGGACATTAATTCTGATGTCTGTTCTATATAATTCACAAACTAGGTCATAAATCATCAACCTGCTCTACTTCTATAACCTTCTGCTGTGTTTCCTGCATGCAAAATAATTCATCAATGGTGATATTTTTGTGGGATTTATAGACTGAAATTCATCTCATAATCAGATATATCCACCTAGAAATGTTTTCTCCTGCTGATAATCACACTATTAGTCTCCAGTTGACAGAAGCCAGGGTTATCTTTCTAGTTAACAGCAGTTAACATGGTTAACTTGCATCAGTTGACATTATTTTCCAGACTGGAAAGGCCTGTGACATTGAGCTAACAGGTTTAATTTTAAAACAATGTGGCATCTGACTAATTAATTTTCTCCTTTTACTGATGCTCTGGGTGGTGAAAATGCTCTTCATGGACAAGCGTATGATATGTGTGAAACGAATAATAGAGGAAAAACTAGTACTGGATCTACTTCTATGAGAGGTTGTGTGTAGCCCTCTAATGGGCTTCTCTATCTGAAAGATAAAATAATGCAAAAAAGCATATTGGAAATATTGGAAAGGACATGACCCTACTGTCCATTTATGCAAATCTACACGACTGGCTTCATGAAACTGCAGCCACAATTCAACAAAAATGTAGTGAATGTCAGTGTTCCCTGATCTCCATTCAGATGGACCATCATGTTTGAGGATGAAGAGTTTCAGGGTTAGGGTTAGGTGGGGCCGGGGAATGCGTTATGTCAATGGCCCCAATCCCAATCTCCACCACAGGCCTAATCACTAGCCCCTCACTTCATTGATGTCAGCTGGTAAGTGGTTGAGTGTGAGAGGCTGCAATAAAGAGGGATGGAACAGCACTCACACATATCATGTGATGTTACCTTGACAACGCCAAAGCATGTTTCATACTATTGTGGGTTTGGGACTTTTTATTTTTACGTCTTTATTTTTTCACAGCCAAAGCACTTAGGGGACTGATTGCCTGATTTGAATGTCTTCCAGGCTCATGCCTTACAGAGTGGAGGAGAGGTACTTGTCAAATGATTAATTTACTCGTTATTGTCAAAACAGCATCATTAAATAAAAAAGAAATGTTTGATGAGTAAACTAGGTGTGTATTGTAGCATATGCTTGTATTCTTGCGATTTCACATGTTTTTCCGGACCCTTGTGAATCTAGGCATGCCATCGCATAAAAAAAAATACTACTGCGTCTTCCCCTGATAAACCAGTGTTTAACAAGTGTTGTGGGTAATTCCCGTGGGCAAAATCTGCAGCAACGTGGACATACGGACATCAGCCATAAATGGCTCAAAGTGTTTGCGAGAGGGCCTTCATGCATTTGACATTTGAACAGTGGGACAACCCTGAGCGCTTATGAACTTACTGGAAACATGCCTCAAAGTCCCCGAGTCTGTGAGTGTGGAGATTGGGATCCGGCCAACGAGTGTCCTCACAAAGACAGAAGTACAATCATGGTGTGTGTGGACTGGGCGACAGATGGTCTTCATTGATGCTTTATTAAACTGATCTGATAAATCAAATTGTTTTCTGTCTGCTGGAACACAGAGCAAGACAGTGTGTGAATCTTGTTCACATTTCTACCCATTTGCACATGCACGATTGCGCACATGATCACTTTTAAACCCTTACCGTTTCCAGACATTTCAAACTGCGATGGAGTTGTTTAGCCTCAACTGCTGTTTTGTGCATCATTATCGTTGTTTGCGTTTCCTTTTGTCGCCACTATTTCTCTTATATTTTAAGCCGTATTTCACGTAATATTAACTTATCAACAATAAAACTCAAGAGGTGAAACAAATAGGGAAACAGGAGGAACGGCTCTCGCATTAACTCCCACACTGTCATACCAACGTGATCAAAGCAAATGACACAGAAAATGTTCCTCTCACTGTATCCTGTTACATCCTTTTCTCATTTACTGAATGTAGCTCCTCAGACTTCAGAACACCTGTCTTCTTTAGCCTCCTGTTCTTTTTTCTCATATGCTTTAATCACTAAATCAGAGGTGTCACATGCAAACATATGAGCCCTTCTTTATGTTGGGCAGTTCAGCAGGTTATTTTGTGTCACTATTTTAGTCATATATTGAATTTTATTTTTTTTTAAAAAGGTGAAAGCACCGAACCTTAATTAAGGAGGAACTCTGTGAATAAAATGCTAAACCGATCTGAGATCTTCAGGTGATGTGAGAGCAGGAAGTCGAGTTACTAAGATGCTGGTTTTTGGAGGGTTGTTATAATTAGGATAACTCAGATACTGATACCTTAATTTAATTTATCTGCCTGGTATGCAAAACAAGCACAGGATAAACAAAACAAACAGTGTTATCAGTGACTGAGTAAGTGAGAGAGAGTGGGAGGGCAAAACGGACCAATATCTTTTACTGGAGTCAGCAGAACGTGTGCATGAGTGTGTTTTCTCCACTTCGCCTAAAATAAAAAGCATCTCCACTAACCTTAGAAGAAATTATCACACTTTTAATGAAATATGATATGAGGCTTACTAGGCCTCAGGGCAAACTGAACGGTGGTGCTGCATCAAACAGCAAAGCTCACATTTTCAGTGAGTGAGATGATTGTTTAAACAGTCATAGCAGTAGCTACACTGATAGTGACGAGATCTGTCTTATTCAGCTCAGCAGGTGATTAGTCGATCGCATCAGAAGTAATGAATCAGAACAGCATGTGGCAGTGCTTACAAAAAAGAAAAAAGATTCAACACAAATTTGGAAATAGCACAACCCAATCAGTCTTATCATACAGGTTGCGATATATCATGTCTACACAAGATATTAGATATGCCTTGCAAACTGACATTTTATCATTAACTAATGATGAAATGTTGAGAGAGCTGTCGATCCCACGTGTCAGTAAAAAAAACTGAAAGCACAGTGTTCTAGTAGCACCTAAAAATGCCTTAACGGAGAAATAACTTAAAGATGGATGAGTAAGACCAGAATGACTCCTGGAAAAAATGTACTGACTTCGTAATTTGTAGAGAAAAGTTCAATGTAAGTCTATGAGACCCAGCACTTTTTTGGAACCACCATCTAGTGGCCGTTAGTGGTATTACGCTAGATGCATTGGCTTCATTTTAGAGCTGTGGTCCTTGCCTCTTGTTTCATCTTCTTGGTGTTGGCCAATTGTTTCAACTATTTGCTTGTTTTAGCTTCTCAAATTGTGTCACTGAAATATGTTTGAGCTGCTGGTTGGTAACAACAAGCACTGAACATGTCACTTTGGGCTGTTTTTTTTTTCAGTTTGTGTTGGAGTCTGTGTTGTGCTGGGAGTCGGACGTTACTCAACTGCATTTTTAAACGGTAGTTCGAGTTTCACACTGTTGCTGCGATAGAGGAGCAAAGAGAGGTACCGAAGACCGAGCGAACATCAGGATTTATGCACAAATTCCAACCCGAGTCCTCCACATAGAGATCTGTGTAGCAATTACTACATGTGAATTTCTTTGCTCTGTGCTTCTTTGCTTTGTTAAATATTTTCCTTTTTTGAAATTGAATTAACGAACCAGAAATTAAAGTAATCGCTAGTTGCATCCCTAAACTAACTCAAGTTAGGTCATTTTTATACGGAGACATTTAAATTATAAACACACATACAATACATTTTTAAATAAGTGTAAGACAAAATAAAAGCCATATTTCAGCT
>JAPQRN010000018.1:28523853-28556900 GCA_037367275.1 Coranthus polyacanthus | reverse complement strand
TTTTACATGATTATTAGGTTAATTTGAAAGACATTGTACTGTAACTATAAGATATTAAAGGTTGCTCTTGGTACCTTTAACATATTTTCTGAACTCAACATCTCTTGAAATAAAAATAAATCTTGTGAACAACTTTTTCAATTTTACTTATCGTTATCATGTCCTGTAGCCAAATAACTAGTTACTAACTAGTTATGGTTTCAGTGCACTGAACAGTGAACTTCTCTTATTATTAACTACAAATAAAAACACAAATACAAAAACACATATTTTTAAGAAGTTTTCATATTAACTTGTATAGAAAAAACATATCCACCGAAATATCTGCGGCCCATATCGACTGATAAAAGTGGCCGCCTGATCGTTTCTGGAGCTGGTTGAACCCTGAGTTGTCACACAATGCAACTCTTACTGTAACAATGGTAAGACAGGTAAAAGACACTTGAGACAGGATTGAAATGTCCATACAAAGACCGAAAAAGAAAAGTGACATGCGGGTCAGCAGGGCTGCAAACACAAACAGTCGGGTGGACAGGGCATTAGCAGTTGGCAGCTCAGATAAATAACTTTGGATTGGAGCTTTCTGTTTAAAATCAATTCCGCCACCTTTCAGAGATGCTTGTGTGTATGTATGTGTGCGTACGTACGTGTGTGTATGTGCGTGCGTGCTCAATGTGGGTGTCAGGTGTTATACCCAGGAATCTGTGGAGGTTATTATGACCTACACACTCACGCAGAGAGAGGTGTCAGATCATGGGTTTTGTGATAGTGTGGCAGTCTGCTATAATAGAATCTGAAGGGACAGAGACATAGAGAGATTTATAAGTGTACGTCCTTTCCCCCTTGCCGCCCCAGCACCTTCGTTCTCCGGTGCTTTATCAAACACCTCTATCCCTGGAATTACATTTTGACCAAAGACTGGCCTTTTTTCAAAAGTCTTATCTCCTCTGTCGTCTGCTTCTTTTCCCATTCTTTGATTTTAGCTCCTCTTAGAAAATGATAAAGTCTTCAGGCCTGCATCTCACACCCATTAGTACATTTTGGTAACCATAGCCTTCAGCACCAAGCCTTTATTATTTAGTGAATAAGGATATCGACTATGTTGCATCCTGCTTAGTGAAATGTGAGTCACAGAAGGGAAAATGGGGAGCAAGCGGGCCTCGGTCTGATCTAACCTGGGTCAGCTGCTGTTGACAGTCAGGAGATTATCTCATGTTGTGTTTGGCATTGAAGATTTTTTTACATTACGTTCTGATCCAGGAGCTGATTTTGAATGTCATTACGGTTGTTTTTAATAAATGAGCAAGGCAAACTGTAACGGATGAATGTTTCTGTAGAGATGTAGAGAGGTGGAAGATTTGCACATGCTTGTGCGCTTAAGAGAAGTTGATGTTGGAGTCTGTCTTGTGCTCGGAGTTGGTTGTTTGTTGACATTAGCTAATTTGATTATGACTCAGTTGCCTACGTCCATGATAACATGCATAATTATACTGATTTCGATGTAGAGGTATCGGGTCAGATTTTCCATGAAAATCCTGTCACTCGCACTGGGGTTCTTCATTGTCTCTCTTCTGCTCCTCTGCAGCTGCAATAGTGAAAAACACTAAATAGTGTCAGGTTAGAAATGCAGAAAAAATGTCAGCTAATGTCAACAGATGTCTGGCTCACAGCCCAAGACAGACTCCAACACAAACGTCACGTAAACACGTGATCATGCACAGATTCTACACAGACAACCACTAATTTGATCTGAGAAGTCCAAACACTATAACACTGACGTACACGTATTAAGAAATGTTGATATGAAACATGTTTTTGGTTCAGAAATGAGATGAGATTGACGGATATGGTATATATCCATGGTTTGTGAAATCATAGATGTTTATCTTAACGGTTGTAAAGATATTGATAAATGATGTCAACACAGTGTACAAACTGTATACTTCTAATATTGTTAAGAATACAAACATACATAGTCAAACAATGAGGAAATCAATATGTAATACGTGTGTGTCATATTCCCTGCTCTGTTTCTTATTGCTGGTCCATCCTTGGTTCGGTCAGTCTGACAGTGACCGTCACATTTCATTTCTCTAATCCCATAATGAAGGATGTTGCATTCTGCTGTGTGAAGTCCGTTGTTGTAATGAGGCATTGTTCTGGAGGTTAGACACTAGTCAAGAAAAGGTTGCAACCCTTCCCTGCTGAGGATGTCTGGTTAATGACAAGCGTGGGCTCCAGGGCAATTAGCAGTGGTCTGTTATTATTCACTTTGATAGGTGTTGTCTTTTGGCCTCATCCCCTGGTGTGCTCAAATGGCTTGATTGTCTTAAATGTAAATACATGTCTTTGTTTGTTATCTGGTCGGAGAGTTCAAATGGGCTTTAACCCTATGAGGGAATAAGTGATGACAGATATCAGGATGTCTTCAGGGATTTACTCAGACAACATGAGGCAATATCTACTTGAATCTGTCGTGTAATTGTCCTACAGGGATGAATGATCATCTTTTTATTCAACAGTCAATAGAGTCTGGATAGCAGGTAGCTAGCAAGGGCGAGATTATCATCTGTTATAGTTCACTGAGTTGAATTCAGCTTTGCAAGAGGTGTCTTGGAGTCATGCTGAAAAAAGTGGACAGTGAAAATGGTTTTTCTTTGCTGGAGGGTCTCATTTCAACTTTGCGGGCAACACTTGAAGCAAGTGGAGAATTATTGTTCCATGTGCAATACACTGACACGGAGCTACTGCTTTGAAGGAAAAATATGGACTGAAATATGAAAGCAGTGCAATTCACTGTGTTTACAATGCTTTTAAATCAAGTAAAAATTAGCACTGAAATAAATAGAAACTGGTGTCGCAAACACACTCGCCCCAAGCCCGTCTCCCTAGGCTTTAGATTACACATCCCAAATGCAGAACAGCCGACACTTTGACTTGTTGAGGCAGAAAACACACAGGTCTAATTGGCATCATTAAAAATGGCTGCATCCCATTTAGGTGTATCCGTTTCAGGACTTGGAATTGTGCATGTTGGTTCACTGGAAGGGCCTCCTGAGGAAACTAAATGGAACAGAGCCATCGTTAAGGTTATCGGTAACACCTTTGCTTTGCCTGCTTTTACAATCTATAATATCTGCTGTGAAAAAGGTCAAACATAACACATAATATACAGTCATTAACATATGGCAGTTTATTTATTTTATTTATTTGTTATGAAGTAATACAATTAATTGTTTCAACAACCTTTAATGAATTTAATATGAGATTCAATTAGTGCCAGCAGACTGTTTTTTTTTTTATTATTATCAAGCTTATGAATTTGTAAAGGAACAAGTGGTAATTCAATAAGATTCAAATAATTTGATTATTTAGGTACAGTTACTAACTTTAGATCTCATCGTGGCTTTTTTTAATCTCACCAGATATTAAGTAGGTCTCTTCCTCCCAGGGTGCCAAGATTAGAAGAAAACTCTTTATGAACCAAAAACCGTGTAGTGCTAGGGTTGGACGACATGATCACACGTAGTATCTTACAACGGTAGAAATGTGTCCAAAGGTAGAGATTTTGGCAACGCTATTTGCACCACCGGTGTTATTCCTTAGTATCGGTGCTATGTATTCGGGGTGGGCTTTGTAGCTACTAAAGGGTGGATTCTCAGGTGATCTCACGAATCCACCTGCCTCGCAACGTCGCAGAAGCTTAGAACGTTCTCACCTGACATGAGAGCGACAACTGGTGGGGGTAATGAACCGCTAAGCTGGTTTGCCAACCGCTGCACATGAAAAAACAGTGACAAGAAACCATGGAGGATATACACGCAATACAGAGCAATCTCTGCATAAACTGTAAATAAAAAAAACAGCAGTAATGGCCACTTGTAGTTGCATGGACAATACCTATATAAAAATACTGCACTGGCTGTTTTGTCCAAAAAAATATATAAAAGTTTGCGCTGCAACAGGCTGTAGTAACTATGAAACCCATTTTATACCTGTTCCACTGGAGTAAGCAGTCCTGCAGAGCGCACACTCACGGCTGACACTCATGGATGCATGAGCTGCTTCTAAAATCCCCCTTTAAGCTTTACAAATATTATCAATTCAGTATTCCAATACAGCAGGGGAAATATGCTGACAGACAGGTGCAAGAAGAAAGAGAGAGCGAGACAGAGAGAGATTAAAAAGGTGAGGGAGGAAAAGAAAAGAGGGCTGCATGAATAGACACAGGAGTAGTTGAAGCATGTTTGGCCCTTGGTGCTCTAGTAACTAAAGCAGCTGTCATGATCACCTGGCGTTCACACATACATTAACATAAACACGGTCCGGGACACACAGTAAGAAACACACCATCTCTGTACCTACTGTAGCTACCGCCACAGCATTATGTAAGTGCTCCAGATGCTGGCTCATGCCTTTGATTGGGAAGTAGGACATAAGAAACAGACAAAAACACACAAACCAGCTGCTTATACAACCCATATTTTAATCCCTTCATAGCATCATACAGCTTCGTGTACGCGTGTGTAAAAATCGTACCTGTAAAACTGTTAACCATGCTACGTATACACGGTAAAATAAACGAGTCTGTCTTTCTTTTTTTTTTTTTTTGTGTCATCGTTTTGTGCGCGTCGGTGTTTGCAAGCGTAAGAGACAGCTCACAAGTCTCTCTTTTTTTCTTTACCTGAGCTTTCATTTATTTTTTCTATCTATCTTTCTATGGATTTATTTGTTTGCCTCATTTCTGAGCCACATCACATCGCGTTTGGGCGCTTCTGCTCGAAGAGATCAGTCCTAATGTTTTAATGTATTTTCCACGAAAAAAAAAACACACACACAAACATGCTTCAGGAATGTTCAGGACCACTGAGTATGGTCTCAGTCCTGAGGCTGAAAAGTCTGAACATAGCCAAGTATTTTCTGTCTACACTCGTACTGCAGCTTGTTGATGTCTTCCACTCTATGTGAAAGAGAATAACAGGTATGGGTGACTGCATAGCTAACCCTGGTATTACTAGAATGAGTGCATGTGTGTGTGCGGAGAAGCTGCGGTCGTCTTGACAGTGATTGGCTGTGACAGGGGAGGTGTAGCGGCCTGCGGCCAGGAGCAACAGTGTCTTAGTACGACGCAGACACACAGTTCTACTGTATCTTAAGAGGTGACCGTTGATACTTCTTTTATGCTTACGTTTCATTTACTTTTGGTCATTGTCCTGCTACTCCAGTATACTTGCACTGTTTCTCACTATTTTTGCGTTCATTTCTCTCTCTTTATTCCATTTGTGTCTTTCAGTGCCAATTTAATGGTTTTTTTTGGGGGTTTTTTTTCCAAAAGCTAAAATATTTCATTAAGTATTAGGTAAAATTATAGCATTTCTACAGAGCAGCAACGTGTCAAGGAGGAAAAAAAATCCGTACTCTTGAATTATTAAGTAAGTGAGGATGCATAAATTATTTAAACAAGAGCGCTGATTTGTTTTGTTTTTTTTTTCCTCCATGACACCTCTCGGACTCTGTACATTTCATTGTCATGTTCTCGTCACAGCTGAGTATGCAGACGCGTGAATGCTGTAGGGCTGCACACAGAAGGTGTATTCATTATATTGATTCTGTCCGTCATTTTTGAAAATCGATCACGCGATTGTTTAGTCCAGAAAAAAAAACAGTGAAAAAGTCTATAGTCTATATAATTAGTAAGAAACACTGAACTCTTCTTTATTCAATTCACTGGTACTTTTATCCTGTTTGCCCACTTCTGTACAGAGATTGCACAGTTCTCCATTTAATTTCAATTTCACATGTCAAAAAGATCAAGGAGAAACCGCACGGATCAGTAGGGCAGTAAAAGATTAAAATTAAATCTGAAACAGGTTTGTTCCCTGCTTACGCACTGTAAAGTCTGCAGGGGTTATTGATGTTTCAGCCCATTTAAAACCACTCAGCAGATCAGTGCAAAGGTCAAAACATTTACTGATACTCTGACCTGGTCCGACGTAGGTGAAGCTCAAGTTTTACGTTTAAGACACCGAAAATTTGGAAAGATCTGTGCAGCAACAGGTTATGAATTTCAAAGTAAATAATTTCATTTCATTTTGGGTGGGAAAAAAAAAGCAGATCAGAGAGACAACCCTTTTATCTTGGATGTTGTAACTTTTAAGTCACTTCTTGTTTTTATTGGAATGATTCAAAGAGGTGGTAGATTAAAGAGAGGAAGCAAGAAAGAGACAGACTGACACTGACCATGAGGCAAGTTGAGAACAGTCTGTTAATGTACATGTCAGCACGCTTCCCCCACATGAAACACAGCGCACATGAAGCGGGAACGGCACACACTTAAACAGACATATAATGTAAGCAGTGATGGCAGGTGTGTCGCAGATTTGAGTCATTCTCATTAGACTGCCACTGGGTAATCTCATCCTCAAGACCTCGTGGTCAGGAGTCCATTCCTCTAATTGTAAGGTCACAACCACAACCACTGTTCTCCCATGTCTTGGCACGCATATATTAAAATGCACTTTCTAACGGCAGTAATAGCTCTCTGCTGGACTTAAACGGTTCATTTCACATTACCAAAGGCTGACTCTTACCCCACACAGCGAACACTATCATATAGTTCATTTACCCCATTGGGTGTTTATACAACCGACTAAAAGTAGTAATATCCATCTATTTTAAAAGTAACTAACATTTCTATTAATTGTTGTTGGTGCATACATATATGTTTCAGATGTCAAAGTGATGCGTGGGATCACACTTAATCTCATGTATGTCTGAACATTTAATGTACAGTATGTCTCAGTTGCGTGTTTTATTTTCTAGGCCTGGTTAGTCTCAGTAATCACGGACATGATCCGCCAAATGAGGATGCTTGTAAAACTCTCTGTTTCACGTATCCAGTTTATATTTTGTCGCCGCAGAACTGCAGGTTATGCATGTTTTATTTTTGCTGTATTTAAAAATGTTTTCATAAATATGTTTCAATATTTTAAATGTTTTCTTTACGTTTTAGACACAATTGATCTGAAAAGTTGACATTTTCTTGCTAATGCTGTTCATTATTGTTTTATTTTATGCCCAGCCCTATATATATATATATATATTATGTTTCATATCATGCAACAATAAACTTTGACAACAGGTTGTTTGCTTAGAGCCTGGCCGACTGTAAAGCAGATTTACCAAATTGGTGAACTATTCCTTTAACTAAATATTGTAGTTTCAGGTGCTTAAACATGAACAGGTGGTAGATGAGAAAAAAATTTAGAGAAAATGCTCATTATCTTGGTTATAGCACTGGTTCTCAAAGCGCCGCGGAGACTTCGCTGCTCATAATATTATCCTCCTGATTCACATTTCCTAATAGCTCCCATTTGTAGCAATGATTGGAGTGTTTTTGAACTATTCATCATTTCAGCTACCTGTACTTACATCTCCACAGTTTAGCTTGTCGCAGTCAGTTAGCGCGTAGCCAACTTGTAAATAGGCTGATATCGAAACAAACCACGACAGAAATTGTAAAACTTACTTGAAATTGCCTTTCAAGGATCTCATGGTTAAAGGCATCGGCATTTGTATTTGGATAGTATTATCTGTTTATAAATTCATTTTATTTCCTTTTTTTCCTCTGCGCACCACTCAAGGCTGCATGGATACCACCGGTGGTACTCGAACCAGAACCACAGGGTTAGAGGATTTTGTTTCTCTGAGACTCGATCTAAACTATATTTGGTAAGTTAATATGATTTGTTATTGGACTTGGAGCATTATTATGGACTATTTTAGATGAGGTGAGAAGAAATGATAGATATAATGTTGTTTTTTTTCCTGATTGTAGTAGCAAAGGGAAGATTATAACTACCTGAGAAAAGGCTGAAGAAATAATTTGAGGATCTGAAAATGATAACATTTGAATCAGTGCTTGTGAGTTCTGGCTGTGCTGCCTGCTGATGGCTGGTGAGACAGGGCGAGAAGTTGAATTTGAAGTGGCTGATTACGATGTAGCTTCTTCTTCTGAATCTGCCCCTTAGCCTGAGGAGGTGCAGGCACCTGTTCACTGTGCGGCGGCAGTTCAACGCAAAAAAGTCAAGAAGAACATCTGATGCATGGAAAAGACAGGTGAGGCAAACCTGCTAGGCTGCCTTCACATAATAATCTCAGTGAGACAGCTGGCCCCCACACATCAAGAAAAAATGAAAATTGCCAACAGACTTGACAGCTTCCTTTGTCTGTGTGACTTCGACATGCTGACACACATCAGGGACTGTGCTGTTTCCAAGGAGCTCAGAATTCATCTGCATGTGGTTTGGGAGGAAACGAGGAACATTATTGTTAGTCTGTACATAACCGTGTGATCTGCAATATAAATATGCACCAGGATCAACATATCATTCATATTTTAATGATACACATTCCTGTCCCTCCATCAATCTGGCTTTCCCTTTCCTGTCTCTTCTTCCAGCTGCGGCATTTTTTTTATTTTTTTTTCTCCAGCTAACAGAAGTCTGCGTGGTCTTCTGCTTGTTGGCCCCTCGTCAGTAACACCCCTTTTAGGTGTGAATTGCGTTAAGTATGTATATGTTTGTCTGTGCGTGAGAAACGAAAGGCTTTTCTTGTGTGTGCGCGAAAGAAAAAAGAGAGGGCAGGAGTCTCGCGAAGTGTCAAAGTGAGTATGTCTGGCTGTCTGGGTGGGTGTGCCTGTGAAGCTGCAAAATCATTTAAATTGGGAAAGGAATGCAGGAATGCTTGCGAGTGATTCCGATCGGAGCCAAATTTCTCTGTCAGAAAAGTCCCCAACCAGCCGCCTTGCAATTTCACAGTGATTGGAGAGGGAGCGAAAAAGAGTGAGTGAGGAGAGACTGAAAGAGAGAAGAAATAGAGGAAGAAAGGGGGGTAGGAATGAATGGAGAGTAAAGAGATAGCAGTTAGAGGGAGATAGAGGCAGAGAGGCGGGCAGACTATGAAGAGTATAGAGTTCATTTTTGTCAAGAAATTCGGCTGTGGGGGTAAAAGAACTGCGCTGTCAGATGAGAGGCTTCAAGTCATCTTTCCAGGAATCAGCAGCTGAAGTTAAAATCACACATCATTCTCATTGTCTCCACTCGCACAGAACTCTTTCAAACTACCTTGAAAACATTTTGTGCATAATTGACCATATTTTTTTTTTTTTTCTGTCTACTCTCTCTACTCTGTTTCCATTCAGGGCAGGTCACATGGGCCCAGAGAGTCGATGAGGTGCATTCATAAATATGGGCAATTCCAAAGCTTTTATCAAACAAAACTGTAGTGTGAGAGAAAATCTGAAGGACCCACAGAGCTTTGCGTGCACTTCTGTGCTATAACTAGGGCTGGGAACTGACCCTCAGTACTTTTATAACACCGACAGAACTGCTTAGATACATTGTACTATTGACTGCTGAAAAATGCTTAGTATCGCTGAGTATTGTTTGATACCAAATTTCAATACCTAAGGAGTTTATGTGCAAGTAACACGCATGAACAGGCTTTACACATTTCCCTTCCAAAATGGTTCTACAGAGAGCAAAGCAGATCCTTGTGGTTCTTTTCCGTCCAGATGATTTATTGTATGGTGCTGACACAAACAATGCCTTTGGATTTAATGCATGTAAGGTCCCACCAGTGTCCTAGCAGCGTGGACAGATAGTGGAATGGCAAATAAGCAGGCTGTCCTTGGACCAGAGATTCAGGGTTTTAAGTCCTCATGTTGTGAAGTATCTGCCCTGCTGAAGTCTCCACTCATCAGACACTGAGTCACTACTGTGGGGCTTAAGTACCTGTCTTCCCTGTAGAGGGAGAAGCATGTTTCCCTGCAAAAACATCACTTATTGTCACTGGAAATATACTGTTAAGGAATAATAAGGGCGCTTTTTAACATCAGACATTTTCCACTTGATGCAAAAGTGGCTTTACGTTTACGGAGTGTGTTTTGAATATGTTGGAAAAACTCTCAAAAATAATGTTGCTGATAGCGTTATCTACATGTTTCCAACCAAAGCCTGGACGTAGGACATTTTTGGTCTCTCCTTCTCTTCTCTGACCCCATGTCTTTGTCTGACTATTTTCTGATCACGACACATAATTACTGCTAAATGACAGAATATATCAATTGCAGATGACTCCTCCTCGCAGATTTGAGGACGATGAGTTACCTACCCGACCACTAAGGATTTTGTCCCTATATAACGTCACCAGACCAGTCTCGCTCTGTCCTGTCATAGAATGGCAATCTGGGGTATGACCATTAGATGTGGATGCATAACAAGACCTAACTCTGGTCGTAATACCTAGGTTGCTCAAATGATCTCTGAAAACATATTTTCAATCATTTGTTTTTGTTGCACAGAAAATGCTGCAATAGTAAGACTCGGGGCATGGTGGAGGATTACTGGGGTGGTTTTTAGATGTGCCTTCAATGTGAGGGAAAATCCCACCCACGGGTTAGACGTGGCTGACCATCAGCCACGATTATCTGGTGGTGTGAAGGGTTTACAGATTCAGTCTATACCAGCCTGATCAATAAGCAAACACATTTCAGCCTTCTTGATTGTGTCAAATTTCATATTTATGTCTCGGCATTTGCAGAGATTTTTTGATTGATGTGAGAGCACCTGAGGGACTGGAGGTGCTGACATGGTTGAGGAATCAAGAATGAGGTTTATTCCAGTTAGAGTAAAGTGTGAGACAACCCACTCGAGTCTGATTGTGTAGAGGATTTTTATGAGCCAAAAGCCAAAAGAAGGCAAACGCTTACAATGTGCATCTGACGCAATGTCTTTTCAAAATCAGTTTCAATTTTAAAGTCCCCCGCTTTAATCAACCTTCCTAACACTCTCCCTGAATCTGTCTTTGTTTCCTCTCCTGTTATTGTCTGTGTCTCCTATTATTTTCCTTTTCCTACTTGCGTCTCACACCTTTTCTTTTCTTTTCGGGTCCCTCCCAGCTCACTTTCTCAACTTTATTTCTCTGTCTCTCTGGAACAATGTGATTCCCTTTTCTCTTACAGCTTGCCTTTCACTTACGAAAAGGATTGTCTTTGCTTAAACAGCTTGACAAACTTGTGGAATTAGATGCCCCTTGTTTTTTTTTTTTTCTTTCACTCTGTCCTTTCTAAGTTCCTCTCTGCTGCTTCCCTCATTTCTCCCCCTCCCATCCCTCTCTCCTCCTCTCTCTTTTAGGCAAAAATCAGCAGTAATCAATATCATCATCAGAGTAATTGTCAGCAATTCCCCCACAATGCAAATAGCAAATTAAACAATGTGTGTGCGCATGCATACTGTATGTGTGCGTAATAGCAGTATTTTAAAATGTGGCTGTGTGTCAGTGCACACCCACAAAATGTCTCTGCTCCTGGTTTATCTCATTGTTTGAACAGCGCAGCTTTAATTAGGACAGGCCTGTCTATCCGTGTGTGTGTGTGTGTGTGTGTGAGCGAGCAAGTGTGAGCATGTGCCTAAAAGTGAGTATTAGTGTGTGACTGTATGAACATGTTACAATAGTGCCCCCATGTGGAGGTCTATGGAAAAACGTATATTCTATAGTGTTGTTTCTCAACACACACACGCACACACACTCTCACACTCCAATGACACGGTGTTATATTTGGAAACACAATTTCATGCTATCAGTACTGGCTAGCTATTCCATTTAGATAGCAGCCATCTATATGTGTGTGTGTGTGTGTGTGTGTGTGTGTGTGTGTGTATGTATGTTTGTGTGTGTGTGTGTGTGTGTGAATGCTTACCTCTGTGCGTGCGGTTGTGCGTCTGTATGTATGCGTCTGCTTGTGTGCCTTCGAGTGCACAGTCCGTCTGCGGGTTCGAAAGAGAAGAGTCCTTCTCCAAGTTTATCGAAATGAAAAGTTCGTTGTCATGGTAACATTTGGATTCTCAGTAATTATGTTGATTAAAAATGTGAAAATTAATTAAAAAGTCAGGAAAATGATCTCACAGCAGATGATCAGCGAAACATCAAAATGATTCAGATCCCTGGCTCTCTCCCCCCCCCCCCTCCTCCTCCTCCTCGTCTTCTCCTTTTTCTTTCTCCGTCTCACTTCAGAAGTGCTCCATGGCAATGCAACACTGAATTATCTACATTCATCTCTCACACACGTCTGTCTCAGTCTGTTTCCGTCTTCCTGTTGCACCTATGCGCACACTTTATAACATGATAAGATTTGTTTTCTTGTCCAAAACGCTACGACCGCAGCAGCGTAGGGGAATGAAAAACACACAAAGCGACTTCTCTCACTCTTCTTTTTCTTTTTTTTTTTCTCTGCCTGTTCATTCAGACACTCAACTCATTCTCATCTTGTTAACTAGCATGACAAGACTTTTTTTTCATACCACCAGAGATGACGCCTCATCAGCAGAAGTAACACAAAACAATAGCAACCTCACAGTCTCACTTTCTCTCCTTCAGTCTCTCTATTACTCCAGTTCTCTCACAATCCGTCTCTTGTTCTCGGTCTCTTTCTCGCTGACAGAATGAATAAACAGGCTCAGCAAAGTGTAATCTCTTTCTTTTATTAGCAACAGCAAACACAGAAACAATGAATTTACCTTCCTCCCCTTCTTCCCTCCTCTCCATCTGCTCCTCTCCCCTCATCTGCTTTAATAAACTGCAAATCTCATCAGCCATCTTTTCATCAGCTCTGCCATCACCACTTCCTTCACTTGGGCACAAGCCTTTAAACCTGCCTTACCGCACGTCTGTTTCTGCTGATGACCAGGAAGGCGCTACATAATTGATATTTTGCTGTAAGGTAGAATGTATATAGATTTTCCAAAAATACTTCTGTGCTAACAGTCAGAGTCAATATGAAGCAGAATTTGGTTGTGACAGTTGTTAGTGGCAGCAGTATTAGTGCGGCAGTCCTGCTCCACGCCTCTGGTTTACTAAGTGGTGATTCACTGCCAGCTGATATTCAGCATGTTCAATATCTCACCATGGTGACGTTAAAGGAGGGCCGTGTAATATATTTGCACTCGTTGGTTGACAGTGTATGGATGTACTAGGGCTGGGCGATATAGACCAAAAATGTTATCATGATAAAAACATTTTATTTCAGTTGATATTGATAATTATCGCGATACATTTAAAATCATTATTTCTTTTCATTTTATAGGCTGATTTGTGCTCCTGCTTGACAGTTGAAGAAACCAGATGGATAATTTTGTTTTTAAACTGTTCTTTATTGTCAGAAAAGACAAAAACCTGACAAACAGTGGAACGTTTCACAAATCTGAGGTAGAACAAGTCGGTCAGCCAACCATGCAATGTGACGGCCTTCTTCTTCTTGTGAATTAAACAGACTAGACACTACATTGGTGCATTGCTGCCCTCTACTGGCCTGCAACATGCATGTTGCAGATCAGCTGCTATGAACGCATTGTAATTATACTGAACATCTGTCATGTTGAGGAAAACGATATCACGATAATTATCGTTTTACCGCCCAGCCCTGCTTTGCGCAGTCTTTCTCTGTATCTGCATTAACATGTTCTTTGTGAGAGCATTGTTTTCCAACCAGGTCAAAACCACATTTGGTTATGGTACTAAGCCAGTGTTGTTGTTGTTTTGAGCAACTATATCCTGCAGCGAACATTATAGGAGATATTTTCTGAAACATGTCAATTAAATCCATGTATATCCATGTATAAAGCACGTTTCATGACCATGAGACGGAGCCAAACCACTGATCGTTTGCACAGCTGGCCCTCCCTACAGGCAGAGTGGGCCCACCTCTCTCCACAGAGCCATGACTTTGGCCCAATCTTCAAAGGGCGGTGGTAGTGGCGAACGTGTGTGAGGAGAAATCAAGAAAATTCTCATAAATGATATGTTGCAAACCATCAAAAATGCAGGCATCTATGGAGATGAGACAAGTTCTCAGCATCTATCGAACATATTGTTCATAAATTACAAAACTTGGGTGTGATATACTGCGGATGAACATGTTTTGGGACAATGAGTATAAAGCTTTGCGGGGCTAAAGTACTTCTAAGCAGTGATAACCACAGTGATAACCAACAATATCCTCTGTGTTGTATATTTTATGTGCTTTTAACCAGTTTTGCCACGTTGATCACATTGCAGTATTAATTAGAGTCATATTTCAGTCTTTTCCAGCAACAGTTTTATTCTAATTTCAGTTTTATTTCAGGTTTTATTGTTTTCCATAAAATAGTGTCATACTAATACAATGTTTTTAAATTTCTGTCACATTTATCTCAGCTACTTTAGTCATTTTAGTCAGTTTTCTTGAGCCTTTAATTCACCCCATTTCAATCAGTGATGTAATGTTTGTCAAGACAGAGGATACCTGTAAAAGCTTCTAATGTGTAGTATACATGTGTCTAAATTATTCTCCCTTATTTTTTTCCTGGTGCTTTTTACTTCCTCCTTGTAGGGGTGGGGCTCTTTACACCTCTTCCTGCGGCTGCCTTAGGAGGGGTGGGGCTTGCAGCAGGGGGGGCGGGGCTTGGAGCAGGCTGGGTTTTCGGCTGAGGGATTTCAATGGGGAGTTTGGGAGGGATGAGTGTTTTAGGGGTCAGAGTTGGTCTCGCCTCAGGAATTTTCTCTCCATGACGGTACACACTGACCTAGAATGAAGAAAGAAAGAATAGCCATTAATATAATGTGGTATATTTACTAAAAATATGTTTGTATGACAGTAAAAGGCTAAAAAAAGGTTTTAAAATGCTGCACCTTTCATGCAGCATTTTGAAATATTTTTTTTTTTACACATATATATTCTAGGTTAGTATTTCCCCTGTCGAATCTGTCAAACCAAGGTCAAAGAAAAGTGGCAAGGTTAGATATCAGTTTTAGTAAAAAAAAACACATCTGAGTTGCATAGAAGTGTGATGAAAAAACATGTCACTCTTAAGCCCCAGTGAAAAGGCAAGATTTGTGCCACAGATGGTCAGAAAAATTTCACGGCTCTGACTAAATCCAGTCATTTGCAGTACACAGCAGTGACACTCACCACTATATCCACAGACTCCCCTCCGTATTTGTTCTGGACAATCATGGTATATCTGCCAGAATCCTCCATGGAAACACCTTTGATCGTCAGACTGGCAAACTTCCCCTGGTCCAGGGAGACCACGTACTGAAATATGAAATCAAAGGTTAAAAAGTGAGAGAAGCAGCATACGGAGTTTAGCGTGATTTAACATTTTAAACGCCTGTCACTGAAAGTTTTATTTGAAAAGCTGATTTCTCTTTAACTCGGAGCATCAGTGTGAGTTTTGACTGACACAACTTTTGCAAAAGCTGACGCTACTCGATGGGTTCAGTGGTCACAAGGGCAGATTTATATCATATCATATTATTTATTTTTTGGGGAGAAATTGAGGAAGGAAGATAATGGCATAAAATTCAAACTAAAAAGAGCCTTCACAGTTGAAGTGCTCTTACTTCTTCAACAACCTGACACAAGATGTAGTGCTTTTGTTCTGACTGGTACTGGTACTGGAGAGAGTACGGCATTTTAATTTCCCCTCTCGTTCCTGCCCACTCATTTGAAAGGTCCATACGCCGGTACATTTTTTGAGTACCACTTATAGCAGGCTAATTATATTCCCATTAAGAGGAACACTTACTTCTCAGTTTGTGAAATTAAAAATCCTACCGATTGAAAAGATGTCATATTAGTAAGTGATGACTTTTTCTACATAATAAGTATATAGGGTCTTGAGCAAATTTCGGTCCTTTACTAAACCAAACGGGGCTTAACTGATGGTTTGTCTTTTCTTGCTGCTTTTGCTTTTGTTTGACTCATGGAAGAAAGACTGCTGCTGTACCTGTGCAAACTCAGCTCTGCGTACACTTGCATACTTCTTCAATCATACCTACATCTATTCTGGGTATCAGTGCAGTATTTTCTGGATCTGTATATTTCTGTTTGTTTTTCTGTTAATATCTTCAATAGCCTTTGTGGTAACAAGGTGGGGGCGGAGGCACTCCTGAGGTTTGGAAAACACATCACCAAGGACGTCAGTTCTTGTTTTAGACAGATTATTAGCAGGTGAGGGAATGAATAAAGGAGAGGGCAGACTTCAACTCGAATTCCTTATGGACCAGGGTTTCTCAAACCTAAATCTTCAAAGCTGGTAGGAGCCACAGGATGCTGATGCTGTTGAAACAGCCTCCTCTGGCTGGGGACAGCTGTAGATTTAGACGTGTTGGCAAGTAGGTCAATGAGTTATCAGAGATAGATTTCTTTAAAGATTACAGATCCAGGCATGTGCTGAGAATACTGACCTCACCTAAAGCATGTACAACAGATTCCTTCTGTGAAGAATTATAACTGGTGCTGTTGTAACCAAAAGCAGGTAGAGGCCCTTTGTTTCCCTTTCCGTAAGCTTTTTGTTTTCGTACAGAGACTTGAAATATACCCTGCTTGCTTTGTTTATTGTCACCTCAGTATTTTCTTCTGTCTTTTTGTTACTTTCCCATTACTTTACTCGGTTTAGATGCATTTTTATATGAACATTTTTCTTACTGTAGTTATAGCTCGACATTGGATTTGACTGTACACACGTTGCACTTTGGGATACTACTGTCTGGTTACAGAATCTAATGGATACATGCATACAATACACAAGGTGAAATACAGTATCTTCAGT
This sequence comes from Coranthus polyacanthus, assembly GCA_037367275.1. NCBI lineage: Eukaryota > Metazoa > Chordata > Actinopteri > Kurtiformes > Apogonidae > Coranthus > Coranthus polyacanthus. Next base: position 28,540,248 of record JAPQRN010000018.1, on the reverse strand, counting down.
TTCACCAGACGAGTTAATAGAAACGTACTGTTGCAGTGGTGTCTCATTAATAAGGTAATTAATCATGAGAAAGGAGGGTTGGCTTGATGAAGTGCTGAACATGATGCACGGTGGTGCAGTGTGTAAGCTCCAGTTGTTATTAAAACGGATTTGAGATAAGACTTAGATAGATCTCCAGTCCATAATGTCTGGGAAAAAAAAACACTGTTTCCCGTCCTGTGGCGTTCACCTGATCGTCAGGTTCAACCTCTGCTCCGTTCTTCAACCATGAAACCTGAGGCTTGGGGTCCCCGCACACTGTACATGTTAAACTCAGGGTCTGAAGAAACACAAAAAATTACTTCTAAGACAAATATGCGTGGTTATACAGACAAAATCACACTCATGCACACACTGTGACTTTACCTTCTTTTCCATAATAGTGACCACATCAGGCAGTCCTCCAACCACCTTACCGCGGTCTGAAACAACCCATTGTTTGTATTATTAACATTTCTTATTGCTACTTTTATTTATGAAGGCCTTCTGTTAGATGCATAACTAAACCAGTAGTTTTATGCTTTGCCAGAGAGTGTCTGAAGAGCTGTAACTTTTAGCGAAATTAATGGGGTCGGGGAAAGGTAACTCTAATAAACAACGAGACAAGGAAAAGTAAGGATGTACTCACTCTTTTCAGCGTAGGCCTCAGCCCTGCAACACGCAGAAAACAGTTAGAAATCTCTCACATACAGCAAATCGGTACTTTATAAAAAATGACTGATTAACTTGTCATAACATCCAGCAAAGCCTTGGTGATGATTATATCAAATGCGAAATGAATTCCTCTTAGGTTTGTTTATAGTTTGTTTCCGTTATGTGGCCCTGCTCGTTGGGCTCACACATACCGTAATATTTGCCATGTTTGGGACATTTACAGTGGTCAGATGGTTTGCCACAAGGTATTCTGGGTTTAGAGCCAAACCAAATTATACTGCAGTCCATGGGAAAATGATATTGCTTTGTTGGAGTGGGTGAGTGTGTCCGAGCTGCATGGCAGGACCAGAGGTCAGCCGCAGGACCAGATGGCTGAAGTGACTCTGCTCTCCTCGTGGCATGTTGATTCTCAATCAAAAGGGCAACAGGGTGTCACTTGTGTCAATGTGTTTGTAAAATCTTTTGCTTAAATGTCTCTCTTTGAATGTTAATTAGAAAGGAGAATTGGATGGTTTCCACTCTGCATGCAGTGTTTAGTGATTGGACTTTCAATTGATGTTTCTAAATGGATTTGGAAAATTCAGTGTGTGGGGTTTTGCTTTGACCTAATTAGCCAAAGAAGCCCAAAGGACTTCTGTTACCTGACTGCTTCTATTTTTAACATTGATTTTTAGTTCAAATTATAACGTGCTGGAATGTTTAAGCAGGGTTTTTAGTTCGACTAGGTTTTAAAATTTAAAAAAATTGACTCGCAGATGTACTTTCCATCTGCGAGTCAATTTTTTTGTTCTTTTTTAGTCCTTTGTAGAAGCTTTGCTGATCCAGGAAAAAAATCAAAATACAGCCTTGTTTACTCAGAGTTGAGAGTTTAGAAATACGCCAAAATACGGAAGCATTATATTTGGCATCTGCATCTGTTAGTCCCCTCAAGCATGAATTAATTTCAAGTGGTAATAATAAAGGTCTGCTTAGAAACAGAGGGTACAGGTGGATGCGGAACGGAGGTGGGTCTGATGAACAGAAGATCCAAGACACCTTTAATTTAAGGTGTCTTGGATCTATGGAGATGCAAGGGTTAACTAATGTCTGCCTACTTCAGTCTGCTTGCTTCCTCCACATATTCTATAAAAGAATCGTTGGAAGAGCGAAAGTGATGAAAACTCCAATGAAATTGCAGGTGGATGCTATTTCATTATCTAAACACTAATATATGGGTGTATACATTTGCAGATTTATCAAACAAAAGTAAGGAATGTGGTTACCGGCCTATAAGCAGAAAGAACCTTGGGAAATCATTGCACATTACTTTGAGCTGCCAGAGGCCTAAATGTTAAAAGCAACATCAAAAACAAAACAAAAAAAAGCAACAGCAACAAGTTCAAATGGAAAATAAATCATTCTTCAATAGCATATATATATATATATATTAACAGGCTCAGGTAAACAGTGTAGATAAATGAAAAAGTTGTCTTACTTGAGTTTCTGGAACTCAGCATAGGCTTTCTCATAAACTGCAAAAGACACAAAAAAAAAAAATGAATCATATGTTGACCTTCATTTTCTTTCTTCAACGGTCCAGTATCTACTTTCCTTTTTGCTTTGTCTTTACTCTTCTTCAATTCCTGAGTTAAACCTAACCTATGCAGTATGTAATATTCATTTGTCTTTGATTAATTCGGAGTTGGGCAGATAATGTATGATGGTATTATTTTAGCTTGTTTTGTGAAGAGTAGCCTGCTGTGACGGAAAGAAAGAAACCATCAAGCTCTGTACAGCTGAGGAGGAACGGCAAAGATGAGTCACAGTTACTGTTTCAAATGACCTTTCAGGCTTAGATTTCAAATGATTTTACATACGTATATGTAGCACCTGAGCATTAGAAGGTTATATAAATTGAAAGTCCTTGCAGCTTTTTTTTCTCAAGGGTTAAATATGCTATGTTTATCTTTGGAAATCAAGACATTTTGGGAATATATTACCGTTTGGAAGATAATGAGCATTTAGGAAGAAAGTGGATACCTTTTTTAATGCTGCAGAAGATGCTGAAAAACTTTTCTTTTTCTGCATGAAAACTTCCAACTGCAATTAAACAACTTTAATCCAAGCTGACCCCAGCTGTGGCTGGGTTTTTGTTTTTTTTTGTGAGGAGCAAACTTTACAGCCTCCTTTCAAGCCTTTAGGGGATATGTGTCAAAAAATAGAGTTTTGAGTGGAGTATTACTTTAAAGGCTCAAACTATAGATTGAAGTCAGGGGCCACATAAAAACAGTCGACTGCATCCCTTCTTGCAGTATTTTTACTGTGACATTTTACTGTAATGTCAATAAAAGTGACAGAGAGGGGAGAGCAGATACTGACCATCACCACTGAGGTCCAGCGTACGCTTGTGTGAGTTTTCAGGGTCGACGATCACGATGGAGTACGATCCCTTGTCCTTATCCACCGGCTCAGTCACCTGTGAATGAGTGAATTAACTCACCAGTGTTTATCTGTTTAGCTTTGCATATAATTCATTGTTCAAACCGTGTACATTTTTGTCCAGGGAAATTACAGTTATAAAGCTTTCTGACAAAAAGTAAGAGAAGGATGCATTGTTTAATTAATTAACATTACTAAACCCTAAAATGTGTGTCGTTTTTATTCATTAGCTACCCCTTCTGAAGGTTAGATCAGGTGTTTCATTCGTCCCAGCGTTTTCCTGGTATCACCTCGACAGAGACTTTCTGATGGCTTTTTAAGCAACACTGATGGGCAACAATGTGCCGCCCGAGGTTTTTTTTTTTTATAGTCACCGCAAAACAATTCCCCCACGTACGATCCACCTGAGAAGTATTTACTGTTCAACAATGTGCAGAAGAAGGTAATACCTCCATTGTTGCCATAGCAGGGGTTCCTCCAATCACAAACTTGTCACTGTGGGAGAGTTTTGTCTCACTGAGGAGAAGAGAGGAGATGTTAGTGTGCGTGTGTGTTCATGTGAGTGGGTGAAGCCTGTTTCAGAGGTAATGGAAAATCATGTTTACATGGCTGCCTAATGTTACGCCTAAGGATACCAATTTCTCTCTGTTGCTATCTGTCACTCTCTAACACACACTAACAGAAAGGACAAAGAGAGGTTAAAAATATAATCTAAATAATTCTTGTCCTCTGAATAATTGAATAACAGAAATGCCTCTACTTCCCCTTGTCATCTTTCTCTCTTACTTCCTATTTGTCTTCATTCTTTTTTCACGCTGTTTGTCCTCTCGTCTTTTGTCGTTCTTCATTTCCAGCCTCTCCCTCTCCCTCCAGTTTTCCTCCCTCTGTGTTTTATAATCTCTAGAGTACGACGGAGTGCTTTAAAGTGCACAAAAACCTTGCTTCTTTAGAGGAAATGATAGGGGTGCGATTTTTTTGTCGCAAAACGGGGCAATTTCACTGCAATAAGCAGGATAATGAAAACACTTGCCGACAGCCATCACAACTTTTATTATGTGGCTTATTGTTTTTGCCACTCCCAGCGGTTTAACATGAATGAAAAGTAAAATAATGTGTTTGCGGTCACTGTGTTTATAGATGAACTTAAAAGAATCCTCCTACTCCACTTAAATACTAGATTATTATCATTTTCTTCTTAGTTGTGTTGTGGATGTTTTGGTGGTTCTTGATTGAGATTAGGAAGTGGCGGTACTGGCAGTGCTAATGTTATTATTAGAAGTATTAATAGAATTAGTATTAGTATTGGATACATATATAATTCCTTACCCATGATACCAGGTGATGTTCATCTCTGAGGTGTAATACTTCATGTGACATTGCAGCTGAATGCCTGTTGCTGTGCAGTTAATCACCAGCTCTGCTGCACTGGCTCCTAGAGGAGGTGGTTGAGGTCACAGAAGTTGTGGAGGGCACAGCATTTGACATCAGCATTACACATATTTTCCATCTGTTTGCTAGATAACTAGATAGTCTTTTATCAGCTGTAAAAGCTAGGGTATGTACTTTTTTGTTTTCTGAGAATTTACCAAATACAGTCAGATTTCCATCTGCAGCCATTTGTAAGACTTTCATGTTACATTTGTTCAGCTTGGAGAGGAAATGAATTTGTGCCGATGCCGAGTGCAGGGAGTTTGTATGTTCAGTTTCCTAAAACACTAAAAATGAGTTTTATACTATGCACTACATACTGTGCACTTTTGTGTATGTGTGTCATCATCACCATGGTTTCCCATTATCACAGTAATGAACCTTCTTCTCCTCTGCAACCACTGCTGTAACAGTTGCTGCAGAGCTGTCAAGTGACTGTCTCTTAAAATAGGAGTAAGATGCTCCTCCACACTGTCACTGTGACAGCGCAGTGGAATTTTAAAGTGATTTCACCACATGATGGCATGATGTCCAAATGCTTCCAGCATGACAACTTCTGCCACATGCTGATAAGTGTGTGTGTGTATAGCAGTGGGATTTTAAAACAGAAATGTATCAGCCTGCTGATGGATCTACAAAATCTCTTATCACTGTGCTGTGATTGTGCCATGTTAAATTTAGGTGTTTTGCACTTGATCCCCCCTGGGTTGAGGATAATGGAGATGATGTTTAGTAGTGTTTTTAATATGGATATCCGTTAGTGAGCTAATAGTGCATATTGTGCATACATCTGTGGGTGCATGGGGGTGTGTTTGTGCAGAAGGCAGATACCTACCAGCCAGTTGGCTGATCTTGTTTATGGCTTCGTCAAAGACTAGAAGAGAAGCAGAGAAGCATGGGGTCAAGGAAAGAGCCAGGAGGATGCGGAGTCACGATGCTGCCCTCTGGTGGCTGCACCCAAAGCTCAGTAAGGAGGAAAACTTTTAATTAAACACTTGGGTGTCTATACAGTTCAATTAGTCGAATTAGGCCATTTTCTCTCCCACTACTTACAGAGTATTTGGGAGAAGCTCTGACCCAGTGACTATTTTAATTAATAAACCAAGTAACGGAAAATGTTATGGCCATTTCTAGTTTCCTGCCTTAAATAAATTGGTCAAACGAAAAGACGTGAAGAACTTATTCACCAGCTAATCTCTCTCTTATGGAGCGATTAAAAACTTCCTAACTTCTGAAACAGAGGGGATAAAAGATGATATGGAAAGGATTATAATGCATACAGACGTACAAGATTATAGAGGTATGGAGTAAGAGCTCAAGTTTATTGCACACTGGAAAAGTGAGGTGGATTTTCTCAGGAGTAAATACAGCCAGCAGGTGAGCACGCTGTCACAAGAATTATTTCTATGCAGAACGTGGGAATGTGAGGTTAAGGTTAGAAGCTTTGTTAAAAATTCATTACTTAACCATGTACACACACAGTTTATAAATTTGGATAATATTTTTCCCCGTCTACCACTTTTTAATGAGCATCAGTTTGTACTTTTACTGCATAGGTTATTATTTAGTCTCATTCGTTTTTCGACAACCAGCCGGGAAGGTGATCCATTGCTCCCCTGATTAATCAGCAAAATGAATAAAGTAGGACAACGAAAGATATGTTTACCTTTTCCAGAGATGTCAATTTGGCTCATATCTTTTCCTCTGTCGTCACTAATAGTGGCCTTGTAAATTCCTGCTGTCTTCAGTGAAAACTAAAGAGGAAACACAAAGTATTACAGAAGCAAACGGACCCACGTTTTAATTCTTTTGTTTTTTAAACTCCTTACCAACAATGCAGTAATAAAAGAGCATTCTCGTTACTGGCTCATCATAAACACAATGTACAGCCTAAAGTCAAGGATTCATTAGTCATTAGTAATACACTAATAGTGTGCATTATTAAAACTAACATTCACAAGATTAACAGCGCCAAAATGCAATTACCAATTTAATGGCCAGTTTACAGACTCCTGATCCCAGGTCAGGTTTCACATCAGGGATAATTTCTGTGTCTTCTCTGTACCAGTGAAACTCTGATTCCTTCTTCAAATTAGCAACCTGCAGTGAAAAAAATCGTATTATTAAAGATTCAACATGATTATCATTAACAAGGGAGTGGGTTTTATCTTTTTATACAGCAGAGCATCACTTCCCGATGATAACTTAGTCCCAGGTGGTCCTACCTCAAATACTGCATTTTTGCACCAACTCCATTAATCTCCCTCTAAAAGTCACTTACCACTCACAGTTTAGATGTGGTGCAACACTTTACTTTACAGCAATTTTAACACTTGAAATGTAACTCTTCCATTAGAGAAGTTCTGTAAGTAAAACCACTAATATAAATACACTTTAGTTCTGCATTGTAGGAACCTGCCAGTAGTGTCATTCATGCTGCGTACTTTGGATTTAATAAACACAAGATGCCAATCCAGCATATCTGCGATGTGCGCAAAGTTCAGTTAATACGGTGGTTCATTAAGACTGCGAGATATACATACTCTTACGGTGCTTCACCTAGATTACCCCGGCTGTGCCCTTTTCCCGCAAAACAGCTGATGCTTCAGAAGTAACTCTTGCCTGTTAATGTTCAGTCTCTCTCTTGTTTTACTGCAGTTCTTCGACATTCTTCTACATTATTTAAAATGCTCTTGCTTGGGTTACATTGATTCTCTGTAGAATAGATAATCAGCTCTCCATAACTCTGCTTCCCATTTGTTTAGAGTCTAAATATTAAATAAGTATTGAATTTGGCTTTGACCTTGCAGACCAAAGTGACGGAGCAGTCATCTCCAACGTGAAGTGACAGGAACTCACTGAAGTGGGGACCTGTGGGGGGATGAATGCAGAAGAGTAAAGGCCAAGGCCATGAGCTTAAAGCAAATTTACCTGTAGACTTTGATTGTATGAGCTCTACTAACGGCTTCGTGCATAAATCAAGTGTGGTTTTAAAAATCTTCATGCATCACTGTGACAGGAGAACCTGAAATGAACCTATAGGAACTAGTCTATAAATATGTCATCTTTTTATAACTCAATTTGCCTGTGTTGTAATCCATTTGAAACAAAATGGTTTGTGTTTTCTGGTTGTAGCACCTAGTTTAAGTAATGCTGGTGTGCTTCTTTCTACTACATTAACCGCCTCAGTCGGTCGTCTCCTAAGCAACATGCAGTAGCGGTCTGCTGGTCTCAAGTGAAGTAAAGTAAATCTCATATAAGCTTTAAAATGAATTATGTTCCGTGTTTCTTACCCTCCTTGACTCTAATGTACTCTCTCCTCTGGTAGTCGGCCTCAGCCAGCGCTGCCTTGAAAGCTGTGTGCACATAAAGATGCACATAAACACAGAATAATTAAAAGATCAAAGTGTTGCCAGTAGTTGCTATATATTCTTTCAGTGAATTAGCTAGCTAATGGTCCCCTGTATATGAGTGTAATCATAATTTATGAACTCAAGGATCTACATTTGAATATCGAAGTGTCCTTCAGCTGCATACATTTCCATAATATTATTATGTCTTCCGTCAGTGATGTAGTATAGAAGGTGTACTCCCAAAACACATAAGAAGAGCTCTTTACTGTAAAATGTATACGTGTTCGTTCTGACGGGCGTTTGCCAACATCTCTGCTTATTAGTTAGCCGTGCTTAAATAAGGGTTGGACTTGTATTGGAGTTTCTTTTGCATAGTCTCTATAGAGCAGCAGCTGCAACGGATAAAAATCTCATTTTGCTGTAATTCTTGTGTAAAACCTATTCAGTTTAATAATAAATGTCAGGCTAGATTTTGTCATAACCTGCCCAGGGACTACCGATGAAAATATGCTCATTAGCTGACTCTGGCACATTCACACTGATGTGTAAATGAATATGTTCATTAACTTGCAATGTCCCCACTAAAAATGAATAAATAAATAAAAAATAAACGAAGAGTCAGCACAGGTGCTGATAGTAAACAACCTGGCCGAGGTGCATTCACACCCGGCTTCTCGTACCATCTCCAATCAGAACCAGAGAGCTTTGTGCTTTGCCTCCTCCATCTGTGATCTGGCAGGTAAATGTCCCTTCATTCTCATCAGTGAAATGGTCCATGATGAACTCAATGACACCTGTAGCAACGTCATGACCCATCTTGTTTGGCTGCAGAGAGAGAAAGTTGTGCAGACGGAGTGTTAGAGCTGAATTATACCTTTTTCATGGTGTATTGAATATGGTATTTTAAGAGGTGCACAGCACTCAAAGATAAGCGGAGTGAGGATGAGTGTGGGTACTTATTTAGTGGGATTATAGTAGGTATAATGTTGCACGAGGCAGCTGGATGTGTCATTAATGTACCTTATGGACTGACTCTTCAGTTCGCAATTTGATACAGTTTTTTCAATCTCTCCCTAAGAAAGTATCTTCTTAAAACTGTAGTTTTGTATCTTACACTGGCTCCAGACAGTTCCTTGTTGTTGGCAAAGAATTTGTAGGTGACATTGGGAGAAATCTCCTCAGCCTGCAACCAGAACCTCATTCTGCCTCTCTCCAAAATCTTATAGTCCAGCTCTGACTTCAGTGGGATTACTGCAGGAGGGAAGAGAGAGGAGAGGAAGGTCATAGGTTGCAAATATAATTGCACTTGTTGACTGATTATTTATTTAAACTCATATAGGTGAGAGGAGAAGAAAGGAGAGGAGAAGCGAGACGTGAGGCGAAAGAACAGGAGAGGTGAATAGTGGTTAGGCAGGTGATGCAAAGGCAGGTAAGACTTTTTTGTGGATCAAATAAAAAGAGAAATTGAAAGGTTCAAAGACTTTCAGAACAAAGAAAAGTGATGGCATGAAAGAGAGGAACAGAGAAATAGAGAGAGGGTAAAACAGATTAAAGAAGAAACACTCAGAAAGTGTAAAAATAGAGAGATTAAAAGGGACAAAGAGAGAGATTATGAGAGATTGAAAGAGTCAGCCAGAGGTACCTACTTGGGTGTCTGATATCATAGCTGAGTGCCAGCATCTTGGCCAACTCTGAAAGAGAAAGAGACAGCTTTCATTTCATTCCGCCAACGGCAAAAACAAGCAATTAAAATCGAGCGTACACTTTATCTGTAGATGTAACTTTAATCACTGATTTAAGATCGGGTGTTGATGTATTAAGGCCATTTGGTCGGGGACAAGTTAGTGCTGAAATTAAACTTGTGAGAGGTAGACAGAGAAACACAAAAGACGGAAACAAATAACCACGAGGGAGATGAAATACAGTGCTTTTCCAAGCCTGGAAACAATATTTACGAGTCTTTTCTGAAACTCCTCTCAACACACACCAAAAAATTGCACTGCGTGCCATTTTACCAGAGACCTCCCGAGCAAGTTTAATAAATGAAGACACTGATGCTTGCAATTGAAATGACTTACTCTAAATTAAAATGCATAAAACTGTAGGCTAAATGAAATCACTTTAAGTCTTTCTCAATAACATAATATAGCCTTGTCGGGTGGTGGTGCAATAGTAGGAAAAACGCTGTGAACTTTTTGACAGAAAAGTCTTTGCTGTGATGTTAAAAGAATACTCAGAGCAATAATGTGATGGAGACATGAAAGACAGTGGTAAAATTCTACATCAACCAAAGCGGAAAGCAAATATCTACTAAGACTTAATGTAATGTGCATGCTGATAAAGAAGGTGAATATGATATGCTAGTATGTCTGCATTAGCATAACGTTATAACATTACTTTAGATTACTGTTTTTAATGAACAACTGGTATGTGACACGTTTGGGTAAGTGGTTAAGCAACAGAGCCACACAGGGGTAATCCTACCTTCAGCAGTGATTGAATAGCTTGATGAAACTCCCTCGGTGTTGGTGACAGAAACAGAGAACGTTCCAAAGTCCTCTTTATCTGCATTTGTAAAGATCAGCTTAGAACTACAGCCAAAGACGGGGGGGGTGGGGGGTGGACAAGAGAGAGGCAAAGACACAGAGATTTAAAGCAAAGAGGTGTTTTACATTTAAAGCTTCAAAATGCTGTTTTTTTTTTAAAGAAATACATCACTATTTAAATACACGCGTATTTCTGTTCTTTTCTTTGTTTGGTCTTACGAGCTGCCTTCAGTCTTAATCACCACTCCTTTGGAGAAATCAGTGATTTCCTTGTAATCTTTCTTCCAGATGAACTGAGAGTCCTCTTTCATTTGGCAGGACTCAAACGACAAAACAATGTCGCCCGACTTCTCATCCACAGCACAGGACACCTCCTGGGAACCTTGTATATACGAACACACAAAGAATGATTTTAAGCTGCACCAACAATGGAAAGAAAAGTCCCATTCACTTTTTCTCTTTTTCTAATCTATGCACTTCAAAAAAGTGCATTGTTTCGACGTTAACTACGTGCCTTTTTTTTTGGGTTACTTCCAAATACATATACAATGCTTAGCAAATTCATCAGACCACCTGCCATAAAAACCAGAAAACATATCAGCATCATCTTTTTATCCCCAAATTTGAGCCGACTCACTGGGCTTCTCTGAGAAGTCAGAAATTAATCAAGCACAACATTCAACCTCTAAAACTAATTTTTCTGTTCAGGAATGTAAGTAATATAACTGTAATTTGACATCTAAATCAATAAATAATAATGTGCTTTACTATTTTTTCAGCTTTTTTGTAAAACAGTACATTTTTAAAATTCATGGATAACATTAATAATTATGTTTTAGCATCAAAAATGTCATTTTGGTTAAAGAGCTTCTACATACTGATGCGTTAATCATTACAGAAACATAAAAAAATATTTTGGTAATTACCAATGTTGTTAATTTAGGGCAGCTGTGGCATAAACCTTTCATTGGGTGGTGGTCTAATCAATTCGTTTAACTTTGTACACATACAAATTCCAGAGATGCTGTTGGTATGAAATGAAATCTAATCAATAAGGCACATGATGTACTGCCTACCTGACACAGCCTTGGCGGTGACGGGGTCAGAGGCCATTGAGGCCATGCCCACTCCTGCTGCATTGACAGAACGCACTCGGACCACATAGCTGGTGCCCACCTCCAGACCTGTTACCTACAAGAGCAGGTGAGAAAAACAGCACAGCATGAATTTAGAGCCATAATTACTGCCACACAAATACTAATCCTGTCAGTTATCTTTCAAACAACTGACAGCTGTATGTTTCTCCCCAACATCGGTATATTTTGCAGGTAAATAAGCGGGTATTTGGGACTGGTAGGTAAAGTATTAAAAGCAGTAGTAAATGCTGAGATCTATCAGCTATTGTACCCAATAAACAACATTTATTATCCTACAATAGCTTTTGAATGTTATTATTATTGTTTATTTTTTGTGATAAATGCTCTCTTATGTAATCTTAACAGACCATTTGATATTATTATTTACTATCAGAAACATGCAATCTATGGTGAGACAAGTCTCCTGCTTGTTTGTGCTAAATAAATGATAAAAAAAATCATTCTAAAGCTAAGCATATTCCTCTGTATTCTTAGAGTAAATGTTTACTTGATCCACTAGATGTCAGTGTCACATAGTTTTATGTCACTGTTTCTCAGGTGTGTTCGCCCTGTGCTGTCGTCTGATAGAGGACATTTAATTGACATTTGAACTCCAATTATTTTAAATAAAACTAAAGATTAGTTTCTAAAGTGTAATATACAATAATATACACACATTGTTTGAAGACTGCTTTTACAATAAGGTCATACAACATATTCTGCATTGTGGAAGAAATACTGTTTTTTTTCATCTTATATTTTAGTTTGCAGGTATGAACTAGAATAAATTATGGCGTACGTTTTACACCAGATGACTTCATATTGTGCCCAGATAATATTATATGGAGTCATATATCCTGACCCTTAGATAAAATAATGAACTTTAACAAACCTCAGTCATACACTCTTACCTTGAGGAAGCGATGACTGACAGCTGTTTCATTGGCTGTGGTCCAGTTAGAAGTGCCTTTCTTAGCGTATTCGACATGATAGCCTGTGATTGGTCCAGAACCAGCATAGACAGGCTTTTGCCACTCAACCACCAACGAACTATCTCTTACTTCACAGAAAGTCAGGTCATAGGCAGGGCCTGACACACACACACACACACACACAAGAAAAAAGACAGAAAACAGCATTTACATGAATCCGAGTATCAGTAACATTGCTTTAACAACTGTATAAGCTCTAGGTTTTTGTTTCAAGTCAAGATGTTTGGTAGACAGTAAGAAGACAGCCGTTTCTAACCTGGCTCAGGCATAGTCCAGGCCTCGCAGGTGAAGTCAGCTGAATGTTTGGAAGCAGATCCAAGACCGGCCAGGTTGGCAGCATACGCCTGGAACTGGTAGACTGCTCCTGCTGTAAGGCCCTCCACCTGCAAGTAGAGCACTATAATGATTACAAGGATGCAAGTCAGTATCATTATGAAAATATGTCTCCTACTCGTACAAGTAGATCGTAGACTGCCTTTCAGCCTACAGTAACGCTTAAAGTAAACATTTTCCATCATATTAGAGAAAAACCTTCTTCCTGTCTTTGCTTCCTTCTTTCTTTCTGTCTACTATTGATACAGTAGTTGGGTTACAGAACTTTTTTTACACGGATAAATATTACATTGAGAGTCCACCAAGGGACATGTGTACCAAACTCATGTTTTACAAAGATGAAGAATGTCAGGGTGGCATTTTAGCACAAGATTTCCTAGGAAAATATGTTTGCTCTTGAATAAGTGAGAAAGGAAATAAATAATGGTGTTACCTTATAAACTCTTTCTGTCACTGGTGGGATATTAACCTCCCTCCACGTGGTTGTTCCACTGCGTCTCTTGTCCACATAGTACTCCTTGATCCTTGCACCTCCGGAGTGAAGAGGCTTTTTCCAGTTGAGGACCATCGAATTGCCGTCACAGTTGAGCAGCGCAACGTCATATGGAGCAGAGGGGGTGGCTGAAAAGGCAGACGTTCAAATTTATATTATGATAATCGCACTTGATCATAATGATCTTTGCAGTCTAGCACGGAGATTTTAACAAAGGGGAGGATTGTTATTCATCAATGATAATGTCAATAAATATTGAAAACTGACTGAGGGCAGCCTTGACGGTAAGTGGTGCGGACTCCTGGGATTCATCGCTTAGACCCAGCTCATTGATAGCCTGGACACGGAACACATAGGTTTCTCCAGTGGTCAGACCACTAACTACAAACCTAAACAGAGAGAATCACACGCACAAAATATTTTAGCAACACAGCAGCACACAAAGAAAGCCATTTCCCCAGCAAGCGAGTGTGTTGCAAAACATACTTTGTGCTCTTGTGAGGCTTGTGGTTTGCAGAGGTCCAGTCCTTGGAACCCTTTACACACTGGTCGATGTAATAGCCAATCAGATTGTTGGGTTCCTTTGGAGGAGCCCACTGGATAAGGAGAGACGTGTCTGTCTCTCTTGTGGAAATCACCTGACCAGGGGCTGATGGCACACCTGGACACGAAGCAAAATGTAAAAATAGGGATTAATAATCATAACAATGACAATGATATAAAAGTATTTAAAAAGTATGAAACACCAGCAGACTTAAAGTATGTACTAGATCTATAAAAAGGGAAGGTAAAAAGAAAAGGATAGAAACAGACCTTTGAGTTCCAGAGTCTCAATGAGTCCAGTCGGCTCTGATGGGTCACTGTTTCCGTAGATGTTGGCAGATAAAACTCTGAACTTATATTGCTTTCCCTCGGCAAGGTCAAAGACGGCATAACGTGGGGATCGAATAGGGACCTGAGTGTTAACACGCTGCCACGCACCACTGTCCACCAAACACTGTGGGGACATGGAAAATGACATACAGAGAAGAGATAGAGAGACACGTTATACTGTAGATGTCATTGATTGTTAATGGTGGTTGAAATGCACCAGCGTATAAAAGAAATGATCTGATGTAATTTAAATGTTTCCTGAAATGTGTTCTGATTGTATAATCTTGTTAATCTTGCTACCGGCTAGTCACCTAGTACATAGCATTGCAGAAGGCCCAGTGTAGTCCTCGAAGCAACACTGGTATCTCTGTGATCATGAGTGTCTTACCTTTTCTAGGTAGTACCACATCGGAGCCTTGCTTGAATATGCAGGGGCTTTCCAGCTCAGAACAACGTATGTCCTGTCTGTTTCTGAGGCGGAAATTCCTGATGGAGCACCTGGAGGCTTTCCCTCAGCTGTGCAGACACACACATGTACAAAAGATCACTACACAACACCCAGTTTCCCTCCTATTCTGAATACTACCATAGTATTATAGATATTATCATAATAAATATGAATATGTCAACCCACCTTCAACTTCATCATGATAAGACACAACATCCAGTTTTCCTCCAAGTTTTTTGGCTGCATAAGGATAAAAAAAACAAAAGCATTAGCATATTGAAGTTACTCCCTAATCCATCAGGTAAAGCTGCTTGTTGAGATAAAGCTTTGGAAAATGGTGGTAATTCTGCTATTCATCACATTATATACACACATTTATCATTGTTTGATGAAGAGAAACAAAAATAGTAGTCACTGTAGACAGTGCCTTGAGCAAGGAAGAAAAAAACATTGTAGAACCACCCTTAGATGTAGGACATAAAATGTAAACAACCTTGAATTTAAAATGAGCAGAATGCAAACTATTTGCTTGCATTAAGCTACATCTGTAAGCCCTGAATAAATCTGTGATGTGTTAAAGGAGGAGGGAGAAAAGCAACAAAAATAACTCAAACAGCATTTAATCAACTCACAGAAACATAGCTTATGATTAATAAAACATTACAGTAAACATTATTTGTTGTGATTGCACAATATGACATGATATCGGCCCTGAATGCACTCAAACAGCAACTATAGGACACATTTATCAAGTAATCAAATCAAATAGGCAAGAATGATATTTCTTAAACCCACCATGCAGCCTTTCAAACTCAGTAGGGTCCAGAGCAGCAATTGGATCAGACATGCGGGACGGTTTGCTGATGCCGTGGGAGTTGACAGCTCTGACTCGGAAGTAGAAGGAGTGTCCCTCAAACAGCCCACACACTGGGTATTTACAGATCTTAATGGGGTGATCATTGCACTGAGTCCAATTTTCTGTCCCAACCTCACATCTGCAAAATTAAGATGAAAAGACAAGGAGAAAAGAGGAGATGAGCAATGGACAGAATAACAGCAGAAATGTATAAGATATATAATAGATAAATTAATATTTTACATTGTCTTGCAGGGGATATTTTAGTGAGGTCAGACCAATGCCACCTTTAGGCTCATATCTATTTGTATTGAGCTAGTTGCGTTTAAAGTTTCAACGGTTAGAATTTGAGGTCCTGAATAAGTGAGTGTAAAACAGAACAGAGTCTCAGAGAAGATCAGAAATTCAGTGAAGGGGAGTTTAATGTTGAGATAAAGGCCTTGATTTGTAAAGATATTCCAACAAACTCCATCCATTATCACTTACAGTAATCTGTTTTTCTTTCTGTTGGTCTGTTTATCTATTTATGGTGCTTATCAGTAACTCCTACTTGTCCACAAAGTATCCCAGGATTGGACCCTCTGTGGTGGTATTAGGAGGCTTCCATGACACAATGACATAGTCTCTATTGGCATCGTGGATCTTGATGTCCATAGGAGCACCGGGTGCAGCAGGGACTGGGGGAGGACCATCTACGCACACAAGCAACAACAGGGTGATAATATATTTCAGTGACTGAAATAGGATTTAGAATAAGTATCAGTGTTTGGACAACAATTCAAGAATGATGACATATTATCCTATTATTGTTGGTCTTTTTTTTTTA
>JAPQRN010000018.1:28511277-28522247 GCA_037367275.1 Coranthus polyacanthus | reverse complement strand
CAGCAGATAGGTAACAGATGGCAGTAATGAATATCTGAGAGCCTAACTATGCAGTAACAGATCCAAGGGTTTCAGTTCATTGTGATGAAACATGGTCTCTTAATTAAGAATACAGTATTAGTAAATTAAATAGATACAGATTCTGTAATAAATGCTATCAATGCATTCATACTTGCCAATTAGTGTGTCCTGATGTGTCTGGACGGTAAATATTACAGTACAGCATTAGATACAAGATACCAGATAGACAGACTTACTCTTGACAATTACTGAGGCCTGACAGGAGGCCTGCCCATGCAGGTTGCCAGCCGTAACCGTGTACTGGGCTGTATCATCAGTTGAGCATCTATACAAAGGCAATACAACACAAGTTAGATACTCCAGTTTAATATGGCAGTTGATATGGCCTTGAAGTGTCATTTTATTTCATGACATTCAGCAAAGTATAAGGCAATTGTTGCAGACGCTCATCTGTACTATATGTACTGTACACGGATCTGCTCCAACGGGACCAGCTGTAAACTAATGCTCCAAATGAGCAGTAATCACATACATGCCCTCATTATATTACATAATGTTGAGGATTATCAGCAGAGAAACAGCAGAGATTGAGTAAAATCCTCTTCACACGAACAGAAGGACCTACGACATTACTGGGCATTGTTATGAGGGGAAGGTAGCGCTTTTGACATCTGATATCTTTCCTTGAGACAGAGGTTGGTAGTCTTGTGTATAATGAGTTCTCCTCAGTTATAATCAGTCCATTTGCAGTCACTTAAAATCTGCTGCTGCAAAATCGCAGGATGCAACGCTTTAGAATCTGCGGTTCTTTAGGGATTAGCTTGCTTGCTTTGAGTTGCCATAGTTAACGGTAGGAACGTTTTGTTCCACATAAAACCATATGGCCATTGGTCTTTGGTTATTTTACTAATCTACTCTATCTCTAAGAAAAAAAACCTGTAGGACATTCGTACTCTACAGGTATGAGGTCTTGTGGGATGTGTGTCAAAGTCAGTACTGGTGTATGTAACGCCCACAGCTTCAAGAAGCGACTATCCAGCGTATACCTTTATCTATCCTTTTATGAGTTATTGTTCCTCACCCTTCTCCCAGGCTTTTCATCCCACTTTGAAGGGCGGCAACGGGTACTACTTTTACCATTAGATGTTGATGATGACACGTTACATGATCTAGTTCATTTCAAGCATACTGAACCCTAAGAGGCAAAAGAAAATGGCCTCCGAGGTCTCTCGGTCTTTGCATGCCAAGAATTCTTGGACTGAACAACGTTAACACATGCACGTTCAACCTTTCATTTCTATCTGTGCATCTCTCTTTCACCACGATGCTCCTCTCACCAACTTTTCCACAACCTTATATTACACCGGTATCATTTAATTTGGGAATTACAACTAATATGAGATGTGTCGGCTGGTGGAGTCATAAGGAAGTGACCGTAGAAAGTTGCACCAGGGAGCTGAGGGAGCAAATTTGTTTGTGTGTGTGACAGTGTATGTTTGTTGGATGGGGGCGCATATACGAATGCAATGATCTAAGAATCTCAAACTGAGAAGATGGGGGGTAGAGGTGTTGCATCTTCTGTCAGACTGGCCCCCAATTACCTCAAGCTGTGTGTCATCTGATATTTAGAAAGACATGTCTTATAAGGTCTTTCAGTTCGAGAGTATTTTAACTAATAAAACACTCTTAGTTTCAATTTGGCTGCTGGCTGAACCATTTGAAGTAACAGACGGAAGACACTAAAAGTGATAGGATCCCGGGAGAGAGTGATGACTGAAAGAATCCTGGAGTATCACATAGCACTGAGGTCAGCATTCGAACAGCTGAGCCTCCTAAGAGCGGAGAGAGAGCAGGGCATACCCATGTCTGCCGTCACATTAAGTCAGCTGATTCTCACTCTAGTCTGCATTTGTGTGTGAATCCAATAGAACTAACGGGGAATATCCCCTGTGGTCATGGGACACATAATTGGCTAGGCATTGACCTTAATTTAAACTTAAATGTTTAAGAAAAGAAATTCTCACAAAAATGTATTGCATTAATAAGGTATAACATCATGTATATTTTCTACCACATTCAGCATTTCAAAAGCTTTTGTTTTGAATCTTTTGAAACTTCCGTTGTGTACATCTTCCTTTTATTGGGTCGTTACTTCCACAAAACATTATGACTTTTAGCAGTTGGCACAAAGTGTTTTGTTTGTTTGTTCACTGTAGACCGGGAATTTTCTGAACAATATTTGCTGTACATATTTATGTCGACTTACTATACCTTGGGATCTCCAGAGAATGGACTCCACCTTTGGCCTCAACCAAGTACTTTCCAGAGGAAATGTCCAGGATCACACCATCTTTATACCTAAAGAGGATAAAATATCAGCTCACCACCATCAAGACATTTGAAACCATAGCAGAAAAATAATAATTTCTTGCCATTATTATTACTACAAACAATAATATAATATATGAGAACAAAAAAGAAACAAAATGTTGTGAGGTGTTTTTAAAAAAAAATCATACATTTGGGATAATTTAGTACCAAGTGTGTAAAAGAAATGTTTTACTTGTGACTCACCATTTTACAATAGGCAAAGGGAAGCCCTCAACCGTACAGAAGAGCTTGATTGAAGTGTTTTCAAACACAGTGTGGGATCTGAGTCGGACCAGGAAATGTGGTCCCCTGATCATCGGCCCCTCGCGTACATATTTGTCCAACATCTTTGCCCTTACCTAAACGGGAAAAATGAATGCAGATGAGTACTATACACTGCTTATGTTCTATCAGTTTAAGCTCAGCCACATATAGTGACAGACAATGTTTCCCATAAACAAGTCTAGGTGGGAAATATGTATATTATTACACAGAATACAGAGGAGGAGGAATTATGCCTGAACCCGCCATGGCTGCCTTAATCCTCTGTGATTTCACTGGTTTACCCTGGCTGAAAGGGATGAAGGTATGGAACGTGCTACATCGTTGCTTCTCGCTGCACTGTGTTCGTTGACTTTATGCAGCACTAGCAGTGGCTGCCACAGAAATGACATCTCCCATCCGGTGCTTCCGTTTTCGCATGCATGATACAGGGGAACGTGTGCATCTGGCTGTGAGCTGAGTGTCGATTCATCTCCCCTGCCCCTGCTCTTCTTCTCTCACACTGTGGATTCGGTCCGTCCGATCAGTGTCATGGCTCTGCATGACAGTTTCACCACAGGTTTCACCACACGTAACTCAAAGGAATCTTATAGTAAATCACTTAAGCAAAGGTGTTTCATAGTCTCATTGTTGCTGATTTCTGGGAATGTGCGACTCAATCCGGGCCCAGATCCCCCTACAGTTTGTAGCACCAATGTTAAAGCAAATAACTGATCTTGGTTTCCTCCACATGAATGTACAATACACAGTTTGGTCACCAAAATGGACAAGATTCATATTTGGGCACACTGAAGTGATTCTGATATAGCTGTTTTATCTGAAACCTATCAGGCAAAGCACATCTGTTTCAGAAAACGACATTAGTATTGACGGGTATGATGTAGTTTGTACTGACTGAGCGAGTGTTCTATTCTCAGTCAGTGATTTTATTCCCCCACCTCTGACATATCTTTTTTATCTCTCTCTGGTCATGCTTTTGTTCTTACCCTGTTTAAAATTAGGTGACCCAACAACAATTACAGGCCTAACACTGCCAGGACACTGCCTGTCCTGGCTAAGGTTTTGGAATCTCTTGCCAGTAAAAATACAGTACAACTAAAGCAGCTTTAAAAGTAGTAAATGATTTCTTTGAGTCCTTAGACAACAAGCAACACTGTGTAGCCCTTTTCCCTGATTTATTCAAAGCATTTGATAGCGGGGATCATACATTATTAAAACAGAAGCTTTACCTTAGGTCTGTTCTGAGCAAACTGGTTTTGATAACTACCTCTCAGGCAGAATTCAATATGTGCAGGCAGAAGATTTCACTTCTAATTCCCTCCGTGTAACCATTGGCCTCAGGGATTGGTCCTGGGACCACTCCTGTTCAGTTTATGTAATCAATAATATTAATTCAAATGTTTCCAACACAAATTTCCACTTTCATGCATCTGGGCTCTCTCCCAGATACTGTTCCATGTAACTTTTATAACCTAAAACATGTTTTAAATGCAGACAAAACAAAACACGTGGTGTTTTCAAATTCAAAATCAAATCAATCACCAGTTCTCAGAATTTTTTTCAGATTGAGTCCTTATCTCATTACAAATACTAGGCATTTTTTATTGATGGCTCTTCTTTAATCTCCGGTAATTAAAAACTGAAACGAAAATTGGGTTTTTATTTTAGAATCAAGTCCTGGCTTTCCTTCAAGGCCAAAAAGAAATGTGTGGATGCCACATTTATGTCTGAACCGAAATACATGCATACAGATTTTCAAAGCGGACATGTTCTGGATACCACTTACCATGGAGCACTGAGGTCCATTACAAATTTTAAACCCATCATCGCCTGTGTGCGTGTTTGATGGTCTGCTTTGGCATGGGTTTGTTTGTATGTCTACTGTATCTTAGGTCTGCTTCCATCATACTTTCAGATTTACATCTGTAGGATCAGCTAAAGTCTTCAGTTCCAGGACTGTTTCTTAAACTTCAGGAGCTGGACTCAATAGATGCATTCACAGTGATTTTAAATTGGACTTGGAGGCAGACTGTAGATGTTTAGTCTGATTCACTTAAATATTGATTTAGATTACTGACAATTTGGACAAATATTCTGATTATGTTTGGTATTTGACATCTCTTTAATTTATGTTATAAACATGTAATTTGTATGATGTATGTATGGCTTCAACCGTATCTGTCTGTAAACATGTCAACTGTACTGCTTCCAGTCTTGACCAGGACATTCTTGTAAAAGAGATTTATAATCGCAGTGAGTCCTTCCTGGTTAAATAAAAAAATATATACATATAAGAATGCATTGATTCTTACCATATCCTCGATGTGAACTTTTGTTTTGTACTCATATGTGTCCGCCACCGCCTCAGAGCTGAAGACAAACATTAAGTTAGTCCAGCTAACAGATTCAGAAAAACAATGTCACTTCTGAACATAGCAAGTGTATGGAGCAAAGCAAGGATTCATGGACTGTGGAACCTGTTGGGCCTGAGCCTTAACTCTATCCCTGAACACCAAACAAGTAAAAATAACTTTAATCCCTCTGTGTATACTGTATATCATAAATTGTTTCCCTGTGTGGCCACACACAAAGTAAATTATCTATCTATCGATCTTTCTTGCGCCGTTCATACTGTTGACATTAAACCTCCACTTCATTCTTAATGGACCCAATCCATTCAAAATTTGTTCCACAGTCCATGCAAGGATTTATCAGTCACACATAGAATATGTAGTATGATGCCTCTTAGTGGTATCCGTGTAGTTCAGCTTGTCGACTGTTTCAGCTAGTATGAGTATACTATACTAGTGTGAGTCTGGATAACAAAGCTGCTTTGCTTTCTGTTACTTTGTTTGGTCTCTCAGATATATGTAACTGGCAATATTGGAAGGGAGTATCCAGTGCTTAAAATGTTGTTTGATTAGAATTTACATTGTCTGTTATTTTCACTGCTATACAGATCTACCCAATGTTCTTCGCAAAGCACTGCTCTTGATATTTTATTATATCTGTAAAATCAATGATTACTGATCCATCAGTTTTACTTACTCCCCACTGATATCTTAACAGAACATTTAAGTGGGTTAGCAAGTGGTTTTTCCCTCTAACAGGCTGAGAGCTTGTAGTCAAACTGTGCTTTAAATCACATATAATTCAGGACACATTGCTCGACGCCAGGGACACTTTTACAGGTTTCACATTAGTTTTATGATGAGCTTGTGCACTCTGGAAGGTTTTGAATTGGTTCTGAATGAGATTATCATCATTTATATACAAAAGACCTCTATTAGAGTTTGGAATAAAGCATAAACAGTATAAATAATTTCCAAACTGAAGTATTATTATATATTATTATGAAGAGGCATTATTATGTATTGTATTGAAAGTTACTTGTGCCACAGCTTCATTGAGCTTCTTTTTTTTCATTATTGTCGTTGAAAAGAACACTCCACGCAGCTGTGCAGCAAAAACATAAGGACTTTGAGCATCTCTAGAGATGTAAAAAGTAAATTATATGTTTCCAAAGCTTTCAGCCACATCTCGAGAGGCTCAAGAGGTTTCCCAGTTATCTTGGAAGTGATTGTTTTTTATCAAGTGACCCGAATATGGATTTCTACTTCTGCAAAGGGTGAAGGTGATCACTCGGGTTTGTCTGTCAGCAGGATTACGCAAAAGCTACTGCATGGATTTTCATGAAGCTCGATGGATGGATAAGGCATGGAGCAAAGAGGAACCCTGAAATTTTGGAGCAGAAAGGGGCAGAGGCTTACTTTTTTTTCACTGTCTCCAACATTGGAGATCATTTACTCATTATTATTCATTAACTCCAGGTGGACAATTGGCCTTGTTCATGAGATGTGGCTAAAAGTGTGAGAAACACACAGTAATTGAACTTTTTTTGAAAGTAATTGAAATTTGTTTTGCTAGGGTGCTATCTCTAAAACTGGGATTCATGTTTTTGTCATTATCACTAAGACTGATTATAAGGTTAGGAGTCACAAATGTAATGAGGCAGGACATTTAACCCACCCATCATGTTTATTTATTGCATTAAGCAATCATTTTGAGAATAACCAAATCCCATTTTCAACAGACTGTGCCACCAGGGTCTTAACCCACCAGTAGCTGCCCCGATCTGGTATCTGGCCTGTTGCCTGAGAGCTGTAGATTGTCAGTCTGAAAGGCAGAGCCAGAAGTCGGAAGCTATGTATCTGTGTTTTTCATCACTGTTGCCCATAAAGCCCTCAGGCATGACTAAAGGCAGGAAAGGCAGTGTTGCCCATTAAAAAACCAAGACCAAGACTAGGTTGTGGTATAACTAGTATTATACAGCCTGTAGGATTCATGGTTTCATCAGTATTGCCAGTTTAATTCAGGGCTGCTTTTATAGTTAGCAAGGAATTTGTAAAGAAAGTAAGTTCTGCGTGAGCTGGGTTAATACCACTACATTAACAGTAATTATCCCACACTTATCACTGTACACTTGGTTAAAACGATTACATTTTCAGATTAACAAAAGCCAGTTTTGGTTGCTGGTTAGCAAAAATAAAAGCTGCAAAAAAGTGAGCAGCAGCAACGATATGATTTCTGTGGTGGTAAGAGGAGATATGAAACACAGCAGTCTCTTGGTAGTTTTCAGTCAGTCAATCAATCCATCAGCAACTGCGTAGAAACACACACACGCAGACTAATTAAAAGCAGCTGCAGAATGACTTGGAATCTCTTTGCAGAAGATTTGTCCTAAAGGTATTTAAGCAGCTGAAATTTTGAATAATTTTGCCAGATGTTTACTTCAGCTAGTTAAGTGGAAAGAACACTAGAGATCCCAGTGTTCTTTCTATGAATCACCACTTACACATAAGAACAAGTAACGCCAGTCCAAGAAAGGCAACTTGAAGCCCTCTATAGCTAAAGCAAAACGATAACATTTCAACATGTTTTGGTCACTCTGCTCACTGATGCAGGCTGTGCACATACGTAGATACCACCATTAGATCTGTTTGCTGTAAAAAGCAGAGAGCAGTGTGCTAACATGATCAGAGAGCTGAGGATCTACAGTATAGTAGAACAGAAATTATAGCCGACAGAGATCAGCTAAAAATACTTTGATTAGCTAGATTTATTTTGAAGAGGAGCTGGTACGTTACGTCTGAAAACTCCTTTCAAGTCAAGTTCACATACAGTAGACTATCTGCTAAATGTATGGCTCAATTAGCAGCTTTCATTATGGCAAAGCTTACTACTGTTACAGTACTATTATTAGTGTTATAAAAACTTTGCAGGTGCTGTATTAGCTGACGTTAGAATTAGCATCAGAGTATACCTGCTGTACTCTTTAACCACATACTGGCTCTGTTTGTGGTGGTATTGATGGTTGTAGTCTCCACGTTTGATCCACACTGACATGGTGACACTGTAGATATTGACCTGTTGGACCAGCAACACACAAGTACAGACTGACATGGTAACAATTACAGCAGTCAAATACAAAAACACAGTGACACAGTGATACCAACACACACACACACACGAACCAAGACTACAAGCCCCAAGGGATTTTCCACAGTTTG
The DNA here is from genome assembly GCA_037367275.1 of Coranthus polyacanthus. Lineage (NCBI taxonomy): Eukaryota > Metazoa > Chordata > Actinopteri > Kurtiformes > Apogonidae > Coranthus > Coranthus polyacanthus. Next base: position 28,514,004 of record JAPQRN010000018.1, on the reverse strand, counting down.
TCACCTCTTCTTTGAAGAAAAGCCTCATGGAATTTGGACACATGAACTTGGAAACTAACTTGAGGAATGACAAGGTGACACTATATTGATTTAAAGACACCCATGCTACAGACATGTGTGCGCACACAAAGACAAAACACATGGACACAGACTATTGCTGGAAGAGTAATGAATATATATCTTTAAGAGTAACAGGTGTTAAAACGTCAAAGTCAAAACTCTAAATTAAGTATAACAGCATATAAATAGTGGTATGCCACACATGCTGTTTGCTCCGTTGGTGTTAAATGGTTCACCAATGCCTCATTTAACTCACCACTGAAACATGTGACTTTCAGTCACTTTTTTTCAAAAGACGTTTTCTGTTCTGTTTGTCTGCTGTTATGTCAGATCAGCATGTTTACTATATAACCTTATGTTACATCATGTTCACACAGTGCTGCTAAAACATTATTGCCTTACATCACCTAAATCCTCAGAGACCAGAAATAAGGTCAGCTGAAACATGAACTGTGCCCCATGCCCACCCTGAGAGCTACTGAGGGAAACAGCACAGACAGTACAGAAATGTATTTTCCACATCTCGTCTCACTTCAGAGTTCTTTATCTGTTTCCAATATATTTTTCAAGAATATCTGCTTCTTTAAACCCATGTTTCACTCACATTGAATGCCCCAAACTTGTCATTCAAGCAGCCAGTCCAACCAAGAGACGACACAATGACGTACTAACTCATGACCCCTAACCTGACCCCATGAAATTAAAAACCACAATACAACTCCACTTTGAATAATCTGGCATTGTAGACTTTTTCGATAAAATCTATTACATTCTTTCATGTGAAAATGTTTATCCCATGTATAGTATGTATAATAGTCACAGCTGAAAAGCTGATAATCAAGACAAAATTTTAAATTAGTGTTCATTTCTCATAGTACATGATGTATTCTTTCACACATCCACCTTACAACCAGTAAACGAAACCTTTTCAACAGTCTCAAATAGCTGTACAACTGCAGTCTTTGAATGTTTTTCCTTGTATGTTAAGTTTCTTTATATAGCAACTTCCAGAACAAAAAGTACAAAGTGCCTTACAGTAAAATGATAGAACAGCAGGCGTAGGAAGACATTATGCTTCCAAATAAATTAACCAGTAAACCCAAATGCCCTGAGGCAAGCTGTCATTGCAGGCAGGTCATATTCTAGTTGCAGCAGTGCTAGACTCCAGCAGCAACCCTCTGCCTCTGTTAGTCTGGCCAAAACTGTAACAGCATAAATGCAGCGCAAATGACACCCGAGCCTCTCTGTCTGTAACAGTAAACCTCGAAAAATTCTCAACCATAACTGTACAAACTTCTGAAAATTCTGCAGAAGAATCAAAGTATATATACACCTGTCGTGTGCTAAATGATGGCAATAAATTGATTTTAATTGTTTGTTTTGTCCAGCGTTTAAGTTTCTTAAGTCAAAGCAAGGTAAAACAAGTGAATGTGTGTGAGGACAAGATTAAATTAAGACACAGCTACAGTGTACACGGGCAAATTGTCCACTAAAACAGCCCCAATGTCCAGTGGAAGTCACTCTTAACCGATTAGTGTGTTACTGTACAAAGCACACCCAGAAAAGTAGCTGCACTTCTGGTCATCATCTTCAACACTCCTTTTAATCCAAATGAATTATTGCACATCTTCCACGATTGATATGTCCTATCGTTCATTAGTAATATCAGCTCTGGTTAGGGACCATAACACACTCCACAGCCTAATCAACTCTCAACTCCTCCATCCCTCTGATCCCACCTGCTATACCTGGGTGTGAGAAAAAGATGGATATTGCAGAGGAGACGCCAACAGAAAAAAGCATCAAATTATATTTTTTTCTTACCCCTTGAGATTTCCTTAGGAGCGACTTCGGCCGTCAGCCTGAATCCACAGGGAGTCAGCCTGAACCAAGGGCCGGGCCAACAAAACCACTACCCGTCTCCATCCGACCCCCACCGGACTCTTCTTGAGGCCTTATAAGGACAGAGAGCTGCCTATATATAACTAGTATCCTTCAAGACTCAGGGCCACTAGAACTAGTCACCTATTTGATTAACAGAGTTGGTCCATTACAGCTTTTGTAGGCAGCCATGCTAGCCCACCTGCAGGTTTCTGCCAGTTAATGTCAACAATTAATGTTAAGTAACCAGTGATTAGTTATTAGCTGGTCTAGGTGATGCTGAGAACATCATAACTTAGAGAGAGCACTGCTCCAAATTCACACGCAGCATTTTTAGCTTCGAGAGAATAAGGAATATGACAAGCTTTTCAACACCACGTTAACACCTTGCATGTTAAAATGCTGTAGTTGTTGGATACTAAATTTCACATTTTAGATGGCGTTTCAGAGACAATGGAACATCTCTCTGGAATACAGTGTTTTAGTGGGAACATAATGCTCTTTTATATTAATATACTCTCAAAAACATTGTAACTGCACCATACTACATACTACTACATACTAGTACTGAAGTCTTTAAGATCTTTCTTCATCTGCACTCTGAAATGTCTTGAAACATTGTGATGTATGCTGAACTTTGGCCAGGGGCTATTTATAAAACTAGCTACAGTTACAGCTATTCCTGACACAGTGGAAGAGCTGTGAAACACATTTCACATTCGAGGCAAGGATATGAACAGAGGACAGTGTGGAGTTACATTTGGGAAAGGGAAAGAGAGAGCAGCG
>JAPQRN010000018.1:28444014-28466859 GCA_037367275.1 Coranthus polyacanthus | reverse complement strand
ACCCACCCACACACACACACACACACACTCCCCGTTACCCAGAAAACAAAGCAGTAAACGCGCTCAAATGCTCAGTGATGAGATGTGACATAATGTAATACGCACCGAGGATGCATTTTCACAAAGGGGAAAATTTCATCATGAGGTTCTATCCCATCCATGATAAACACTTCAAAAGAGACTGAACTTAATCCCCTCAGCAGGAGTCACGCCTCGGGACTGTCAGGCCTCCCTGAAGGTAGAATATGTCCTGATTTATTACAAACATACAGTCAGCACAGTAAACTTGCAAACCCTCAAACTTCAACATAAGCCAGAAACACCACTACAAGTCAAATCAGTCACTTATAGACAGGCCTGTACATACACGCTGAACTGTTTTATAGAGCTCAACATATTGGCTGATATTTATTAGAACATTAGATTAGATTAGATTTGTGCAGAAACTACTGCACTGATTTTCATGAAATGTGGTATGCGCCAAGGATGAACCCCTTCAATTTTGGAGCAGATCCATAAAAAAGGGATGGAGGCTGGTACTTTTTTCACCCAGGCTGATACCACGGTAGCAGAACTAGGAACTAACTTAAAACTAAGACCTTTTTTTTTTTACCACAGGTACCACAAAATGTTTTAATAATGTTGTGAAATGAGAAGAAGAGTGGACGGTTGGCTTTGGCGGAGGTCTGTGCTCTCTGATTGCCCTTCTAGTTTATGTCATGTGTTTGTAAAGTAACAAGAAAAAGCTACCTGCTACCTAATCTGTGAGGTAGATTCAGTGTGCAATATTTCATGGTATCCTGAGGTGAAACTGCAGATTGAACCGCTCAGCCCTGAAGTCACCCTCCCCGATGATGGCTGCTAAAAACAGGAAAGACCCTCGTTAAGAACCTTGGTTTGTCCGTACTGGGCTTTTTAGTTAACGGATATTTACTCTGGTCCACACTGGGACATAGTAGGTGATGGAATTGCCCCGTAAATCTGGATGCCACCTCCCATAAAACAGAAAAAGAAGACGTGGAAGTCCGTTGTGACATATTGTAGACACATGGAGGGAACCTGTTCCCTCTGGAGATATAAACTGCTAATTAGAAGCTAACAAAAATGCAACAGTTCTTATTTTCAGGTACTTATACAATCATGAAAACATAATTATGAATATTACTTTCCATTTCTACAAGATTTCCCTAAATCTTACACATTGGATCTTTAAGCCAAATTTCAGCATCGCAGGTGTAACGTCTAACAAGTTCGTCGTCTAAGTTTAGCATGTTAGCATGCTAAATAGCACTGAATAAAAAGTAAGTAAGTGTTTCAAATATCCCATTTTTGACCCACTATGGGGTTCACATTTGTGGGGAAATGTTTCAACTTTCACCGTAATCCATCCCGTACTTGGAGATATTTCAATAAATACCACAAATATTAAAACCAAAAAAAAAATAATTAAAATTTAGACCAAAGACCATAGACAAATCCAAGAGCCACTCAGGTAAATACTTGTAGGTTCATATTTTTTTGTTTGACAAATCTGTGGTCAGTGTATTTTTCCCAATTCTTCTGACATTTTAAAGAATAAACAATTAGTGACGTGAAAACGATTGAGTAAACGAATCACAGGCAAAAGTCTTCTGTTATAGGTTCTGACACGTTTAGCAGTTAACAGTCAGCTCATCTGTTGATTTTGGAGACTCTGCTTTTCACATTTCCTACTTTTTCCCTGAACACACCACGTCGTCGTCCTCCTCCTCCTCCTCCTCCTCCTCCTCCCTCCTCCCCCCTCCTCCTCCGCTCCCCCACCGCAACACCTCTCCCTCTCGCTCTCTCTCCCCGTGCCACTGTGCCAGTCACCCTGCTCTAGGGCTCTGGAGATATTTCAAACATATCTGGGAAATCAATCTTACAGCAAACTGAAGGAAAACATCGAATGTCATTGAGCAATAAGTATGAAGCCTGTCAGAGGTGGAGCTGAGAGCTGGGCCTGCGGCGAGTTAGGCCTGCCAGTGGCCCAGTGAGAGGCCTCGTCAGCTGGGCCCCCTGCCTCTTCACAAACACACCCACACCCTCTCTCTCTGTGACAGAGAAAATTAGAGCACACTTTATACTGTTATAAAGCATTTTAGTCACACTGCTTCCATCACCTCGGTTTACTTTCACTGGGATGGAAGCCCCTAAAATCCATTTCTCATATTTTATAGTTGCATGTTATTTTCTCTCACAACCGCATTTTTACAAACGAGGTCATGTTTTTATCGCAAGAGTACGCGCTGTAGTGCCGAGAGAGGACATGAGGCTGAGCAAAAGTAAGATTTCTGTCATGCTGATCTGGGTTGAATTGTATTCAAAGCTGTAATATGTAAAAAGTCTAAAAACGCCTAGACCTATGTCACATATTTCGTTGACTAGTGTACTTACATACAAAAGTTTTCCAACGATGTTCGAATCCAGAGTCATTTTATTTAATGCAACAGCCCATCGCATTTAGTCGCCTGTCAGTGGCATCATATACCCTTTACTAATATTAATGTCTTAATGTTTTATGTTACTTGACCAAATATAATGCGAATAAAACTTTTAACATTACCTTGTCTTGTCAACATGATTACGGCCCGAGTCATGTCAGTCAGCAATAGTGATGAAATCAACAACTCCCATGACCCCCCCCACCCGTTCACAACGTCATCATACATTTGTTATTCTTTTGATTGACAGACACAGCAGTTTGAATTCTGACTTTCCTATTGACATGTCTGTTGTCCAAAGTGAAACAGAAATGTACATTATTAAAAGCCACTGCAATACATTTGGTTAACTGTACGTGTGAAAGTGGAATATGGTTTACTATATTAAATGTTACATTTGCCATATAATGATATATATTAATTGGGGGCAGAAATATTCTTAAATTTGTGTATAATGTATTATTTATTCTAGACAAGTAGCTTAGCCCAAGTAGGACACTGTATACACCAAATTCTGATTTCCTATAGTACATGATTCAGAGATGCACTTCAGATCGAGAAAAGGGACACAGGCAGTCACAAAAAGCGAGAAATGGGATATATGAAGGAGGAAGATGGATTTCAGGGGGCAGGAGGGGAGAAGGGCGGGAGAAAAAGAGAGACTGAGCCCAGACAGACAAGTGAAGGGAAGCAGAAGTTGATGAAACAAGATGTCACCATTGATGGGTCATTACACCCAAGTAAGCATGGGACACTAGCTGGGCCTGTACTGACCCCCTCTCTTTCTCTCTCTTTTTGTCTCCTTCAAAACAGAGGAACTACAAAACGTGCTTGCTTCGGATTCTCACTATTATTTTGTGGGCTGTGCAGTGATTATCATCACGGTACAGCAAATCGCTGCAGTTCAGTGTTGCGGCATTTCTAATTGGCCCTCTTATATCCATGTTCACATGTTTAAATCTCCAGGTCAATTGAATTAGGTCTTATAATGAGCCTGGGTGCTGAATACGTACCGCAGCTGAGCACATTGGGGCATAAATCTGCCACAAATCAGGTGAATCCAGTTAGGAGTGTTTACACTTAACAGCACATGCATTCAGCATTTTGTCTCACAGTCCCCTGTCGCACCCATCCTGTTGCTCATTATCGTGACTCCAAGCCCGCATGAAGATCAGTGCAGCTATGATGCCACATCAACGGGTCCAGGATATGCGATCAAAAAGCGACACTAATCTACAAATCCCTAGTGTGAGAGTTTAATAGTAAAGCTCAGCCATTATTTATTTGAAAGCTTATTCATTATTTGTTGAATTTGCACACAGTGTCCATATCACACAGCCACTGACCACATCCAAGAGATAAACCAATTAGGACTTGGGCGTGGAGGAAGTGAGCTGTTAATGTAAGAACTTTAGATGCTATTATTCAAGAAAGTATAAGTGAATTTGTAATCAGCTAGCGATTTAAGGTTTGCTTCTGTTGACACATGAGAGCTTGGATAAGCGCCGCGATGTGAATTTGACAGAGCGGGATCGGGATTTGATGGTCCTTAGGCTGTTCAGTGGCAGGGAACGGAGAGGTCATCGTTTAAGTAACAGCACTGGAACAGATAGAGCCGCTCGAGTGTGAAATGTAAGGTTTTATGTGTGTTCATTGTCCTGCATCACTACGCTATTCTCATACTGAACATTTAATGGTATATTTTAACATTAACACTTACTTACTGTATATATTAACACTAGTATATTCATTTATGCATTCCTACGTGTCAAAATAGTGTCTGCTATGGATACAGTGTGTGTACCTTTGCTTGTGTGTGCGTTTCCTACAAGCATCGTTTCGAAAGGCAAAGTACAACCACAAGTGCATGCAAACAAATTTCCCCATCAATCAAACAAAAAAAAAATCCCAAACTAATGTAGTCAGTGTCAGATAAGAACTTCAGGTTTTTACACATGAGGAGGGGAGCAGCCCACAGGGACCTCACATCAGCTTTCATGTGTGTACATTTAGACTAGTGACTGGAACTAAAACCTGGTCTACGAACCAACACGCTTTGGCTCCGCTGGGACACACATACGCGACAATAACAACCAAATTAACCATGCACATGCAGGCGTCAGCTGATCAGGCGTCACTGATATTGGTGAGCCGTGGGCACGGGCACAGGCCCCGGGTCCACTCTGGTCCACTGATTCAAGGGAGTACAACAAACCAATACGCAGCCAGAATCCTGTACTGTGAAATTAGACTATGGTGTGAAAGTGGAAAAACCAAATAAGCATGAGGTTGAAACACAGTATCAGGCTCTCTCGCCTGTCTCATTCGTGTGCCTCAACACTGTCAAACTCGATAAAGAAGAAAATTGTCCACGGTCAGAAGAATCTTGGTTTTTCTTTTGTGACTAATGTGCTGTCTTTGGCGTTAGCTTGTTGAAACAGTGCCTCCTTTATCTCAAACCGGAATCATTAGGCCATGCACACATCTATCTGCCAAGATAAACTCAATGTAAAATAACAAAAGTAGTTTGAAAATCAGGAGAAAACTTTTTAAGGTGTTTCCTAATTTGCTCTAAGACATAAAAATGTCAGGAGACTGCATCTAATAAAATAATTATAACGACTTCCTGCAGTGCTGATGCTGTGAAAGGTAAGCTTTGCCGGAGTGTATTTCTTTTCATTACTGCAATTTTTACATTCACAATTTGCAGCTGAGGATCCCCTGACTATATTCTCTGTGACTTTTTTATGTCCATCTGCAGTCCTCCTTTGACCCTCTCACAGGCTGCTGCTCTCCTGCTGGGAGCTCTAATAGCATCGTATCCACAGAGACCGGACTAACGCGGCTTGATCCACGATCACACAAACATGCACACACACACAGCCTTCTCTGAACCTTAGTCCATAACATTTCTATAGCTTTGATGACCGATTTCTCTCTCTATTTCCTGTTGCTTACGCAAGAAAGTCATGAATATATTGAAATTGCATCGACAACATGCTCATTCAACAATACACACACATGTCAGAAAGGCCATAGGTGCATTGAAGAATTTGTTCCCACCAGAGAAACTTGCATACTTGCTTGAGACAAAGTGGAAACACACACCCCCTCTTATCTTTCGTGCTCTTCTGTTACCTTTTCCTTTAGGGCCATAGCTGTCCTGATGGCATCTGAAGGTGTTGGCTGCAGTGTTGGGATCCACAACTACAAAAACACACACACAGATCATGCAAAGCAGCAGCTGAAATAGGCAACATGGGCTGGCAGAGAGCTGGTCTACAGCATTCTCACCACACCAGGCCTAGTTATACTCTGCCTGTTTGAGGTACACTGATTATTGATATTACACACACACTACCTTCACTGCAGGGTATGTGTAAACTCACCATGCAGAAGCAGGTCGCTGCATTAAACACAAGCATATGCTAGCAAGGAGTCTTACTATGATCTTGCACACAGCACTCCAATAGACTGGGCTTCTGCACGCTACACTAGCCCATATTCCACTGCATTACATTGGGCAGAGCAGGCTAACGCTAGCTGATGCACTGCCACAGTGTAACAAGTGCAAGGCCTTGCTAGCAGGATGCTAGGCTAGGCTAAAGCAAATCAAGGCCTCCTGCAGTCATTGGTGTGAGAGCCCATTTTCACAGTTCACACCCGACCTGCTAATGGCTGATCATTCATTCACGCTCTCTGTTGATTGTGCAGGCAGGGGGTTGGCCAATCGTACAGTTCGCTAATGTACCGTACATAGTGAGGATAATCGGTGAGAGCAATAAGCATGCTAATGTTCTGTTGGCCATGAAAACTGAGGTCTGGTAATCTGGGAATTCTTTAGAGCAGGATCATCGACAACGACAGTTGAGTTTGGGAGGGAGTTACAGATTCTGCTGTAATGGACATTTGCTCAGGACTTGAAGTCAATAAAGTCAGGCAATGAACAGTGTAAAAAGTTTACTGATAGGGCCTATACCTGATCGTTTTCAAGGCAATTTTGAGTTTTGTTGAAATAGGCCTTCCGCCACATCTGAAGTTTCCACTAGTTGATTTTACACACACAGTTTACCCCTTTTTAGGGTAAGTGGGGTAACTTACATCTACCGTGTATTTACTACCGCTTGTTGGTAGTTCTCAGGACTCTGGAGTTTATCAGATGCGCTGTTGTAACGTCAGCTACAGGGAGGCACTGACCCTACGTCTATGACTGATTTTTATGCACCATATGCCACAAGCACAGCACCATCACTTTACAGACGCCGCTTACACAACTTAATAGATCTTAATGCCAGGACTTATATGGAACAAGCTCACTTTTAGCTTTAAGCCGGTTCTTAATGGATGTGACAAATATCCCCACAGTCCATACTGTAATTTGAGTAGACTTGAGTAGACCGTCACCCAGTTAAGTCATACTGGTTGCGGCTTCAAACTCCCAGTTGATAAACACTTCTTCAGTTGCATGGAAACTGTTTCCAAGTCACTAAAAGAGATGATCTAACTCAGACATTCAGTAAAACTAAAACTGCAATGTGAGGATACTTCATTGTCCGTGCTCCACCGTGATCTTTTCATCAAAGGCTCACTTAGGGATCAGTTGCAACCCCAGTTTTAAAGTGTGATATCTCAGTACTTCAGGCTCTACACAAGATTAAAAGGTTGGAAATGCTTGAAATCATCTCAACCACAGCAGATGATTTGTTGATTAACAACTGCAGAGAGGATTAAGTGATTAAAGGTCCAGTGTGTAAGATTTAAAGGGATTTAGGGGGGATCTAATTACAGAAATGGAAGATATATTCACAATTATGTTTTCATTAATGCATAATAACCTGACAATATTAATCATTGCATTTTTGTTACCTTAAGCTGTTTATACAGAGGGAGTATGTTGTCTTTTCCCATGTTTCTACAGTAGCTCAGGTGGCATCCAGCATTGAGGTGTATTACCATCTTCTACTATGTTTGAGTGTGGACCAGAGGTTTTATGCCTTCAACTAAACAACCCAGGATGGACAAAACAAACACTGGTTCTAACGAGGGACTTTTTTAGGTGCCACCGTAGGTCGGAGTAAAGTGAGAGCAGAGCGGTTGCAATCTGCAGCTTTGCCTCTAAATTTAATTATTACACATTGAATCCTTAAGTGACAATTTTCTGAGCATAAGACAGACGTGGGCTACTTTAACAAACCTGTCAATTATTTTTATTTCGGTGCAACTTAAGTATATTTTTAAGAAACACCCTGTTATTAGAATCATCTTTATTTTGGAAATTGGGAAAGTTTATCTCATCTATGATTGTTACCCGACATAATTATATTACTAATTACTGAACAGAGGGGCAGAAAAAACTATGTCTGAAAGAAGAAAGACTGAACCAACACAAATAACACCCTTTATATATTAAATCAGCAGGCCTCAGGCTGTAAAATCACATCTGACTTGCTATAATTATGTCAGTACATACAGAGAAATACTGAACACATTCTCCACAGTTTCCTCGCCTTCATCGTATTTGGCAATTCTAATTTACATTAAGCTTGTAACAGTTTAGCAGCTTCTGTGTCTGTAAAAAGCTGTCAGGCGTACTGATGTGAAGCATGTTGCATCTGCCTCCCTCACAGGTTTTTCACAGTGCATTAGGAGAACCTTGTAGAATCAGTCTTTTGAGATCACACCGCATTTTCTGTGCGACTTCACATCCTTACCCTGTGGATGAGCTAGGCTCTGCAACCCTGTCCATCTCGATATCCCAGCTCGTCCCGGAAAGTCCAGTTCTGCCAAACATGACAAACTTCCTCAACTAGATTTGATTATATCACGGGAGGGAGCGTGCAACCGCAGACTCAGACTTAAATCTTCTCCAGGCTAAAAAGACAGTGATAGAGTTAGGGCCAAGGAAGCATAATTAATGTTCTTAATTGGGCCTTTCCTTACAGTGGCCACTGATAGTCCACTCATAGCAAACCATGGCTCCGGGGCCACTGCCATGCGCTGTTAATGACGTGTGGCCTGTGCTTGTCTGATCTCATACAGTTGCTGGCCTTTTCTAACAACAATCTGTCTCAGACAACACTCAACGATACACTGTGGTCAAAGAAGTTCTCATCTGCTCTTCCAAATAGGGTCGAAACTCCCTTTGCTCTGTTCAGACAAAAACATGTTTTTCATTCTTTTCTGGTACCAGTTTATATCATCTCTCTGATGTAATGAGATGATCCTCTTTTACTACTGATGATGATGAACTGAGTCACAACAAATCTCTTCTGCTTGATATTTTGTCCAGAGATGGATTATTAACCTTGTGAATCTGTTCTCCCCTTTCTTGCTTACAAGGTCCTTCCTCCTCTAAACCATGGCTTAGTGACATGGAGAAAGTCAATCAGGTGTAAATCCACTGCTCTTACAGACCCAGGTCACAGTTAAGTCAGGTGTGATAGACAAGCCTGTTTGGCAACAAGGCACAGTGTGTTATAAATGCTTAGAGCAAGTCCCTGTAAAGACGTTTCCATGTTTGTAGAGATTGGCATAATTGTTAAAGTCATTCAGTGTAACTCCACGTCACATCCAGATGACGACCTTTGTTACATGCCATGCCCAGCCTGCTCTCTGTAACCCATGTTTCATGTCTTTGTCTGTACAGTCGACACCATTAATAACAATGATAAAGTCAGTATACTGTACATTTTGTGAAAATGTCAACCTTTTTGCAGTATTAAACCAGCAGGGGTCACTAGTGCACTACTATCAGAGTTGCATAGCAGCAGCTGAACCGCATCCTCTCACAAACAGCTGTACATAAGCTGCATAATGACGACTTAAAATATATAAATCATTTTTCTTATATTATACTGTTTTTATTCTATATATAGTGAATAATGAGACTAAATATCCAGTCGAATCACTTGACATTTAAAAAATGAAGTAAGACAAATTTTAATAAAAAAATATATTATTTACATGCTTACAATAGCCCATTAAAAATGTGAATAAAGGTCACTAACTGAGGTCTTATTTTTAAATCATAATGAACTTAAGTTCAAATAGGAGGCTGGGATATCACTGATGCACAAAGACAGAGACAGACAGTACCTTGTAATTGTTAGATTTAATCAGCTTTTATAATTTTCCCCTCAGTGAATTCAGATATCTCATGACAATCTGCCCTAAATTTAAATTCACTTTATTTCAAAGCATAATTAGATAATATTAGAGTGCATGTCTAAATATCTATTTTTGCTGCTTCTGCATAGGGCAGTTTTACGCATTGCGAGATAATTAAATATGGTAAACAGGATGAATACAGCATGGTAGGATTCAGTTACTCTCAAACAAATTACTTCATATATTAGTAAGTAAAACAAATACAAACTACAGCGGCACACAAATCAATTTGCTGATATGCCATGTTTCTTGGCTTCAATGGTGGCATCGTACTGCCCAACACGAGGAGAGACTGACACACTTTCTCTCTGTTTCCACCCTCGGGCAGATAGCTAATTAAGGAGGGACTCTGGTTTTATTTACTGTCAGTTTCTGGCCCCTGGGTGTGTGTGTGTGTGTGTGTGTGTGTGTGAGCAGGACTGATTTTGCCCTATCTGAGACTGTTCTCAGTCACACCAGTTTAGTTGGGCTTTGCCATTTTACCCACATTCAGCCAGCGGCACTGAGATAGTGGTAATGCTGACCGTTATCCATTAAAGGTTCTCTTAAGGGTATCTCCACTACGATGCAGGGAGGTGCTAGGCATGGCATCCAGCGCTGTGGGGAGAAATATCATTACTGTGTCTTCGATGTGATTGAGATATAATAATAATAACTGATATCAAAGCTGCGATCTAGAGAATTACCATGGTTAATAGATGAAGGTCAATCCACCCCCTTTTAATCGCGATTCATGGAATATAGCCCGTTTTGGGCAATCAGTAACTTATTAGTTTTAATTATTAAAATATATCACTTCAGATCAGTATGGGATAATGTCTTTTTAAAATCATCAATGGACTTGAAGTACTGTATGTATTGAAGTCAGTGCATGTCCAAAGGGTCCACACATTTTTAGCATCTGATATTTTAGATTCAAGTGGACAACAGTGACTAAACAATGGCACATGGCAGCAATGAACAACAACAATGATTTAAACATACAGCAATGACTTAGGCAAACCAGAAAGCATGGTGATAATACTGATGATACAGAATACTTTATTGTCAGACCAAGCCTGACGTTTTTCTTGCATCACAGCAGCTCCATTTGCAGCATCACAGAATACATTATTAAATTAAAACAAGAAACAAAGATACATACATTTAAGCATAAGATTAGAAATACAGAAGATAATATTCGTGGTCCTTCATCGTACGTTTGATCCGGGACTAAGCTCTATATTTAACTTCAGGATTGACTACAGAGGAGTGTGTCAGTCTACTTCTACTTATCATTCATTATACTCACATATTTATATGTAAACAAAATGTGATGCCCATTAACTAAATATTTGTCTCTGCAAAGTTTGATTTATATCTACCAATAATGTTATGATTGCTGATCCATGAAAGTCAAAGTCCCCGCATTCTGCATCTTGTGTATTCTGGCGTATTCCCTAAACCTCTCTTAAATACATACCACTCGAAAAATTACCCAGTGCCTGTGTTGACTGTGCGTGGTCATTTGCAGTTAAGCTGACAGTGGACATCCTCCCAACATCCACTGATGTTGATCAAACAGAACCTGCAGTCTCCCACTGGCCTCAAGCTGATTCAAACCATATCTCAGCAGGACGCTCTTTACAGGGTTCCACTACAGCTCCATTTGTTGGTGACAGCACTGCTGCAGAGGTGATACACCACGGTGACAGGGCCAGCCCCCCCTCCACCCTTTCCACCACCATCCACTCACCCAGCGATGGTGTCCCAGCGAGCCCTGTACCTCGCCCACATCAGTCAATAAACCGCAGGCGGCCCCACACCACATCACTTGGAAATGTTGAGGAGAACGACAGGAGGAGAGGGAAAGTAAGTGAGAGAAAGGAAGTGATAGATGGGTGGAGGAGAGTGTTTCAGTGGTATCTGAAGAGCGAGCACAGAGAAGAGAACTCCTATTATGTGCTGTTGTGTCTGACAGCGACAGTGCTGTAGCTGTTATAGGGAGTTTGATGACCCAAGTGACCCGGAAAGCAAGGAGTGGCCCACACAGCTGTGGTCACCGTGGTGATCTCACACAGTGTAATTAATGCACACAATCAGAGGTGTGCGCGTACGTGTGTGTGCGTGAACACGTGTGCAGGGGTTTGCCTGCTTATTACAACCAAACAGTGAGTTACAATCTGACAACAGAGAGCTCTGGGTAATTTCCCATCATGCCTCATCAGGAACAGCAGGGGGCCAAGAGCCTCGCCACATCAGCTCACACTCGGACCTGGGTAGAAAATTACCATCATTAAACAGCGATGTGTGAGAGAGAGAAAGAGGGAGCCAAAAAAAGAGAGCCTGTGATAGACAATGGGATAGTCAGAGACAGGCGGAGAGGATGAAAGACACATACGAAAGGATTCACAAGAAAAGAAAGAGGGAGACTGACACAGCCAGGCTACAGTAAATGCCAAAATAATAATGCTTTATTGATGAAGTAAACTTGGAGCCAAGAGGATCTATGCTTTGCAGAAGACAGATCTATAAAATAATTTCCCCTTGACAAAAAAGGACAGAACAGAGCTTTACTTTGTCTTTCCTTTCTCTGCCTGTCTTTTCTACCACTCATTAGCAAGTGGCTGTGATTGCATTGGATTGAAGAGTGACTGTATTGATCTGGTTTGGCCCTCTGAGGACTAATGTAATCAGTGCCCTCTGCCTCTGCGGAGAGGCAGGTGGCAGAGGGCAAGATTAGTAGAGAAGACAGGTGGGAGAAGGCAGGAGTTGAGCTTTCAGGATCCTTCTAGCCTCGCATATAGTTAGAGTTAATACACTGCATTGTGAGCACACAGGAAAAGACAATATTTTTTTCTTTTTTGGAAGGAACATGAATGAAAGGTATAGCTTAAAGCGATGAAAGGCAGCCTTTTGCTGGTCATATTTCAATCTTTTGTTCCTTAAATGAAGTGCTCACAGAATGATAGATGAATGATTTGGGGCTAAACTGTATCGCTGATGTCAATCTTTAGTGTAACAGTACCATGTAAATATCTCGGTACGATATCTGAGGAAATCTAAAATAAACTCTTCAGGATAGCCTGGTAGTCACGTGGACAAGGATCCTCGGTTTGAGTTTCCGCTCTGGATGACCTTCGTTGTCTTTCTCATCACTCTATCCTTGTCTATCCTAGCAGAGAGGAAACTTGTACTGAAGGTACAAGCTGACAAAAAACATTTCTATACATAAAATATATATTAAAAAAACAAAACAATAATGTCTTCTACTTAAAGACGTATCAATAAAATCATTTCAATTGCAACAAGCCCTGGCTGTGGGACACAATGTTTCCTGACAGTCTGTAGTCTCGCAGCTCCCTGACTGTCCTGACAGCTCCACTAGGCCCGTGGCCCTTCTTAACTCCTTCTGTCTTTCTATCTTTTTCTCAGTTCAATGCTGAAAGTGTTTACCCTCCCATCCTCTGCCATTACCTTCAGTGTCCCTGCACATATGTCCGCACTTGCTGTTACCACCTTGACTCCCTCTTGGCTTTTGCCTTTTCGGTCCCACAGAGCTCTTTTGTTTATTTTTCTTCCGTCTCTCGCTACATCTAGCTCTCTTGTGAAAATAGCAAAAATAGCATCTCTCCATCACTTGACTGTTCACCTGGCTGCTCTGCTGGCAAGAGATAAGAGGAAGGATGAGATAGAAAAAAAAAAAAACAAAAAAACAAATGAGATGGAAAATTAACAGAGAAGAGAGAGAGACTGAAAAAACCCAGGAGGAGAGATGGACATATGCAGAACAGAATTTTATGTTTTGTTGGGGAGCGGACTCACTTTGCTCAGCACCCCCCCCCCAACCCCATCTATAATATACACACTGTATCTTCTCTAAAACCACACACACAGACACACATTTCCCATGTAAAGGCCTACACAGATGCGCTCTTGGTGAGGAAGAGAGAGAGCCTTTGCATGGATGACCCAGTTGGGCTTGTGCCAGTTCTGGAAGAGCCTGGAGCCAAAGTGTAGACCTGGACACACACACACACACACACACACACACACACACACCATCTGGTCCCGTGCCTTTTAATAACTGAAACAAGGCACAAGATGTAGGCAGCATGGTGCATAGTTTCCCATCAGCCTGGCAGCGAGAGAGCAGTAAGTAACAATAGCAACAATAGCCCTGAGAACAGTAAATACACAAAGCATTACAGGTGGAGGTGAAAACACACAATAAACACAGTGGACGAGGCCTTTGCAGAAGATTGGAAAATTTGTTGAAGGCGCGTATAATGCTTTCTGACTTCCAACACAGGATGTTCAAAAAGACTTTCTTGTCATACCCAGCATAAATTCTTTCTCTTCCTTTGCTCTCTCCCTCTTTTCTTCCTTTCTGCCTCTCTCCCCTGCTGTGTACAGGAGTCAGTCTGACTTTTGATCCTGACATCTGCGTCTTGCAGGAATGTCTGTGTGCTCTCTCTGCCCTCTGATGTAGCTCCAGGAACTAATGGAATGTGAAAGAGACAGACGGGCTTCTCGTCTGAAAAACACTGCCCTCTCTCCATACACGTGTGTATATATGTGTGTGTATGCCTGTCTGAGTGTGTGTATGTGTGAGTTAAGAGGGCACTCTTGCTCCCACACATATCCACTGTCTGCTTCAATCCAGCCCTTTCCATAGCATCTCCGAAATAAAATGAAACGAAATGAAAAAGGTTGGGCGGGGGGGGGGTGAACGCAGATGATAAATGAGTCGAACACCTCGATTTATATTTTTGCACATGGCAATGTTGTGCATGGTTTTAGATCGGCTAACCTTTGAGCTGTAGCGTACGGGTTAATCCCACAACTCTTTCACTTTTTCTCGCTCCCTCTCTCCCTCATTCTGCAGGGAGAGAGTCTGAAGGTCTAAAAGGGTGTTTACAATTCGCTAATCTGACTTCAAAACCAGCTTAACTCTGGGAGACATCAAAGGTGCGCGCGTGATGGCCCCACTGATCCCAGTAAGGGGGGGATGTATGATAGACTGGAAACATAGTGAGAAGGGGTGGGGGGAGAAAAAGGCCTGGAAGGAACAAGAGGAAACTAGATATTTCTGAGATCTTGTGATGACTGTCTCACTTGGTCAAGAAAAACACAACTGTTCCAGACTTAATATAAGACTCCAAAAATGAATGTGATTCATTCTGATGCTCAAAAACTACTCTTTGCTTCGGCCATTCTTCCGTGGTAGCAAAACAAACATGTTAATTAGTTAATTAATTAATTAATCAACAGATATGTTTTATTTATGTCTTGGCTCTGATCTCAAAGTCGAAAATTGTTTGTATCCTACTAAAGTACGCATTAATCTGACTGTATCGTTATTATCAACATCATTAATGATGGAACGGCCGCTAATATATCTGTTTCTGCTTTTCATAAACATATTCATTAAGAACTGATAGCGAGATTTTCAAATACAGTCGTAGAAAGTGGACAGGGAGGTCTTTGTCCTGCTGAGTCTAACTAATGATGAAGAGCTCATTTAAACAAGACTTGCATGAATATACAGACAGGAGGAAATGCAGGCAAGGTAAAATTAGCCAGTAATAAATGAACATTGTGAAAATACATCCAGCATTAATTGTCATCCAAAGGTTACGGTTCATTAAATTACCATTAAAGAGTTTGACAAAATATATTTGGTGCTCACTGAGGTATGCTGGCTTTGTGAAGTAAAATGTATAAATAACTGTAATAACTACAGCTGTGTTTCTACGACCTATTAATATCAGATGGAGAGGAGAAGCCTGTTCTGCAGGGACATTATCAAGGGATTCGCACTATTAACAGATGTATTTTTCCTCCTCTTTGAACACGTAGAAATAATGCAAATTATAATAAATTGCCATGTAATGAATAGTCAGGCCAAAAATGAGGACAGTATGATTTGATGGAGATGAACTGATCGCAGTCCTATTACTTATTCAGTATGTGTGCTGAATACATCTCAATGCAAAGTTCTTTTGTGATTTCAAGTTTGTCCCACATTTCTATTGAGCTATCAGGGACGGACATGTGAGGCTGCCCGGGGCAAACATCTGCTCACACATGTACACATATGTATAAACATGCACAGGCTGACATACATGCCCACGCTGGACACTTAAGCAAGATAGAGAAAGGAAAGAAAAAAGAACACATAAAAAAAAAAAACGAGAGTACAGTAAGCGCACATTTGATTAAGTCTAAGAAGAAGAAAAGGAGAGAGGAAACAGAGGGAATATGTGTGTGTGTGTGTGTGTGTGTGTGTGATAGAGAGTGAGGCAGAGCAACATGAGACAGAGAGCGGCTCGGGTGGACAGACACTGATTCCCCCAGGTGCATGTTGGGTAAGTCTTCAATAATCTGGAGTGACAAGGAACAGAAGGAGCCGATTTCTCCTCATGTCATATCCTCTTTCTCTT
Organism: Coranthus polyacanthus; assembly: GCA_037367275.1. Lineage (NCBI taxonomy): Eukaryota > Metazoa > Chordata > Actinopteri > Kurtiformes > Apogonidae > Coranthus > Coranthus polyacanthus. The sequence goes on along the minus strand of JAPQRN010000018.1, from coordinate 28,450,805 downwards.
CTCGCTTCCTGCTTCTTGTCAACAGGACTTTAAACTGGTGTTTGTTAAATTGGATGTCAGGGTCAAAAGAGGACTTTGTTACACTGAATGCTTGTCTGTTTGTGTGCATGTGTTTATGTGTATGCGTAGCCGTGTGTTCAGTGTTGTCATTTAAATCTGGTAACCCACATTGGTTGTGGGTTGTTTTGTGGTATTTGAAGGCCTGAGCCAAAGAAATACTACTAAAATACCTCAGTAAAGAAATGAAACGCAAATCTTAACACTGCAGGGATTAACTGAGCTCAAACCCACAGAAGGATCCCCACTGCATTGGATAGCAAAGCCCTGGAGCCTCCACTGCTCAGCGATGCCACTGTAGCAGGTCTACCCTGCCTTTCCAGGAAGCCTCAGATGAGTAGCAAGCCCCTGGACATCTCTGCTAATCACTCATCCCTAAACAAGCACTTTCTAAATGACCTTAGAGAGAAAGAATCAACAGACAGACAAACCACACAGCCAGACAAGGCCCCCAGGCCTCTAACCAATTTAAATCCCAATTAGATTTTCACATACTCTCAAGAGGTAAGTGTGTGTCTGTATTTGCCTGTGCATGCTCATGTGTATGTTTGTGTGCATTGGCTTGGATTGTCAAAAAAAAAAACAAAAAAAAAAAACCCTGCTTTTTGTACAAACAACAAAGGTCATTGCCTGTCGGAGTCGGTGTATGTTATTGTACCGACTAGTGTGTGTGATATTGTTTTGACTCTCATTGTTACAATTGTAGAAGCACCTGACCTTTGACTGTAAAAAATATAGGATCACGTTATTGTCATTGTCAAAAGAGTTTCAGGTGTCTTATCACGATACTGTCAGTCAGTACTATTAATAAAAATAACATGACCGTAGCAGAAGAGTCTAGAGAAACTAAAACCATAGATGCACAAATACAGATCACTAAAACCCCCAGGATATTTCCTAAATGCAAATGGCATAGAGAATAAATGGCTCCAGTATATTTGCAGTGATAAACAGCATAAAGGAGACTTGAATAAAGGAACGCATGGAGAAAGAGTCATTAGCTTCCTTCCCATCTGTGTTTCCTTTCTTTCACTCTTCTTATAGAAACACTTCACAGCTTTCACACCCCAACATAGAAATGATTAGATTGCCTTTGATTTGCTCTGAACTTCATCAATGTCAATATGTGGCATTTGAGGACGGAGCTGAGCATTTTGTGTGTAAAAGGTTCAAATCTTAAGCTCTAAATGTTTTAGAATCACTTTGGTATGTCAGAGCTAAATGTTAAAAAACCTACTTCATGTTGAGTTTTAATGCTAAAAGTTTGGGCAAAATTTAACACTGACAACAAAGTTCTGGATTGTTTCAAGTTGTTTGTGGTAAAAGCAACGAGAAAACAAATTGCCGTATTAATGTCTGTACATAACTGCATAAACAAACGCACACACATAGAGCGCACTTAACAAACACACACCAGATGGCCCCCTTCACCTCTCACATAATGGTCCCTGTGGCAACAGGTCAAAACAGGTCCCACCTGAACGGGGCATTTCTGGTTCACAGGTGAGCCCTCTCTCTTCATCTGATTCTTCTCTTCTTTATAGTCATGTCCCGCATCTCTGTCTCTCTGACAGCAAATGAGAGCAGGTCAGCATGTGCTGGGTTACTTCTGCAGGACAGATGGGATTCAACAGAGATGACATTCAGTGGACGATCCACCTGATGTAACCACAATGCAGCGAGAGATGCCTTTTTCTGTCGGTTTGATAACCGTAACGCAGAGGTCAACACATGCGGGTGTAAACAAACGCACACATGTACAAAACATAAAAACACTAATAAACACTAATCCATACTGATGATATAATTCAAATACAGTGATATTTAAACTGATCGTGTAAGTGGCAGGGTGATGGCCTTTGTTGTCAACTCTAGCCAGACTAGATGAGGTCTTAGTTTTGTGCCTTTGTGTCATTTCTTGCCATGCCCCTAGGTGGCAGTATTGTCATATCAACCTCTTAAACTGGGACTCTATATGTTCAAGCTTGCACAACTTTACAAAAAATCTCAACACTCTTCTACCTTACACTTTCTCAGTGCAGCCTGAAACATTCAATACTATATAACTTCCATCTCCCAGAAGTTACTACGGTGGCACTCGTCATTTGATTGAACGTAGAAGCATAAATTGTTGTTGCCGTTTCTATAGAAAAATCTAAGTTTTAAAAATGTATAATGCACCATTAACACAAAATGCACAGCTTTACATCTCTATGCTTCGCGGTAATCAAAAAGAAATGCATTACCCACATCGCAGCAGTTGATTACATTAATGAAGTTAAATGAAATTCGTCAAATTTAAACTTAATTCTGTCTCAATTGTTGAAAAGAGTAGATACATGTGATACAAAGGCAAAGTTATCCCAATGTTGAGGAGCAAACAAAACAGCCTCATCACAGCCATTATCGACATAATGTAGAGTATTTTTGTCAGGCTTTAGTCTCATGTGGGTGCAGCTCGCTCTGTAAGTAATGTCTTTTTTTTTTGGTTGGTGTGTGAGTTGAGTGCCGAGCAGCACTTGTTCTGATGGTGAGAGTGAGCTAGAAAGACAAGACATAACAGCCGCATGATGTGTACAAGTGAGCAACACACAATTAGACTCATTATTGTGTCCTGGAGATGAGAGAAGTGCAAAGTGGGCACTCCCCTGCTGTGACTTGGCACCCTTTGGAGACAGTGAATCATGTACACATGTACACAGTTCCCCACAACAATACGCCAGAAACACTTCAACAGTCTGCCCCATTCATAAGCTCTTCAGCTAGCTGTGCATACAGTTTACAATTGTCATTCAGTCATTGGCAAATGGTAATCTCGGTATCTGGCCAACTCACCCAATCACACAGGTTTCTCAACTGTAGACCCATTTCCCATCCAGGCTTGAGGACACTATGATACAAGGACTCTTTCTCCATGTCACAGGCCTCAACAGAACATCACGGGTGGTTGATGGTAGTGTAGTAAAAGCACTGAGCTCAGTGTAATACTCACCTTTAAAACTCTAGTTTGGGTATTTATACACACAGGCTTAAGACACCTCCTTGTGCCCCTGCTTTTCCCTCCTTCCTTAGCTGCAGGACTGTGGGTGCACCTGGACTCCCCAGTAGAGTGTTGGTCTGACAGCTAACACGGTACTATGTCATGGTGTGCACTGATTGTCTTATCTGCCCATTTATCACAGTTGAATTGGAACCAGCCTTGCCTGAAACCTGCTTTCAGACTTTGTTCGGGTGACTTAGGATGCTTGATGCTGCAATTGTCGAGCTCTCTGAAATGGGGGTTCCATTGCAAATGTATTCAGGGTTACTCTTACAGTTCAAGATACTTGAGTTACATGACTGTATTTCACTGCCCTGAGATAATATTACTCTGCATGTAAGGCTTCATGGACAATGTTTAATATTTATGCTGTTTCAATTAGTTCCCGACAAGTGTAAGTTTCTCTTGCTCAAATAGCCGTAAATGGGCTCTTGCATGATTGTAAAACCTAAAAAATGCATCAGTGTGCAAGAAGAGGCTGGCTCCAAGAGGTCGTCTGCACAAGCTGTTTGCACACAAACCCGCACTGATGTCTTCTGTCAGAGCTCATTTTGGTAAACACTGATGTCTACGTGAGGAAACAGAGTGACAGGTGCATGATTGAGGTACTTAAAAGCAGACACTCTCAGTGACTCTCCTCCTCTCTCCTGATCTCCCAGGGTTGCTGTGATTCTCCTTGTGCACTTCTACGCTGACATTATATGCATTAGCTCGCTTTCATCTTCTGCCACCTTTTTTCTGGTCTCATTTAAGTGATGTAACGCACCTTTAGCAAGCTTTGGTGATAATTGTAAGATAGTTTCGACAGATCATAATAATCACCTCATTATCATTCACAGGGGCAGAATTTTCTGCTTCTTCATTAAAACAAACAGCATCACTTCTTAGGGATCTGTGAAGAACTTGTTTGATTCTGTCAGGCAGGTGCTGGCTTCACACGGACTTTGTCACCTTTTCAAACACTTTCCTTTACGAACAGGTTCGCTTAAACGAGATCTGTAAAAGATAAACATTAAATATGCATCCAGATCTTCTGCTTGGGCAAGTGGACTGAATCTGTATGAATGGCTAATGTGTTGCTGTGACGGCAAGCAACTAGATTGATCACTCATTACGATATCTGCTCCATTGGCCATTAACACCCGCAAGGAGCCTAACCATGGGCCCCATCACACACCAGGGTTAAATTGAGAGTGAAGAAGTGAAGTGTGCTTGTGGGTGTGTGTGTATGTGTGTGAGTGTAGGAGGAAGGATAGCTGCATGATCCAAATACGGTCAGCTATAGGCCTCTGCAGCCTCAAAGCTAGGGTAACAGTGCGATGAGAGGGTTCAGGTGTGCTGGTATACATAAGATGTACAATACGTTTATATAGTTTCTCACCGGGGATACTGTCCTCTGTATTTATCACACTCAGTAACCACACACTAGGCCACAATGATGAAAAGCCAAACCATTTATCCAGATGGTGCTTCAATGGAGGAAAATCATATGTGTGATAATATTAGACATCGAGGTGTCAGCGCTCACATGTGTCCTGCCTGAGACTTTCCCTCCTGGTGTCTTGTTCACCGCTGATCCAAAACTAAAGAACAACACATGCAAATGTAAGAGTGAGTCAAGAGGCTCTCCACACCCACTGCCACAGGGCTGTTGTCAAAAGAACAAAATTTAATAAACCTGTCCAGTGACACCTGCACACACTCTTTCACACGCACGTTCTCTCTCTCTCCCTCCGTGTCTCTTGTGTTTTCTCTTTCTCTTTCACACACACACCTGCCTAAGTGAAGGATTTACTTGTATTACACACAGTACATTGAACATGCCAGTCACCCAACAGTGCAGCTGTCTGTGTGTTGTCTGTGAGCTGTCTGCATTCCTTTAGAAATGAACTGTGCACCTCAAACACTCTGAGACACGCAGCTTTAAATGGTGAAGCGGGGACAAATGTCATGACAAGCTGTTCCATCAGGTACATGTCAAAATCACTCAAATAGCTTTTAATTACCATAACTGAATAACTAATGCCAACCAATTTTTAAAAACAATATTAGATTTATACCTCAATGAACCAGTCAGTACACAAATGATCATCAACCTGCTCGGTGCTCTTCTGCGCAGTCTCACGCCTTGCCACGCCACTCTAATTACATTCGAGATGTCAAATGTTTTAAGCTTACAGTAGCTAAACCACATATTCACCACAACTGCAGTAGTTCCAGTTTTTCAAGCGCAACTAAAAAAAAAAAAAGAAAAAAGTAAATTCACAGGTTGATAAAATAAAGTCAAATTGACTAAACACAAACAAACTTAAACCCATTAAAGCGTATTTTCAATGTACATTTTCAAACCCAGCTTGGAAAAGCCAGTAGTTGCTGTGAGGTAGTGTGTTTTTTTTTTTTTGTCATGAAGATCTTGGGGATGCTGGTGTTGACATAAAGCCTGTTTACTCCACTGCGCTCCCTCTGTAAAGATTTTGTCCACAGAGACCTCATACGGAGCGAGGGGACCCCTATTCATCTCCTCCCAAATGGGATAGCATCCTCCAGGGGAGAGGGGTGACACAGTCCCTGCCAAGGCAAAAGGGAAGTCCTTCTGCTGATAATAGCAGTCGACGGGGGGAACAACCTCAGCAGGCACCAGGCCAGACAACTGTCAATCACAGTACCTCTCCTCTTTTTCCACTTTTGGTTGCTACAGCCCCTCCTCTCTACATGTTTCGTTTTCCTCCATCTCAGCGTGCGCACCCCTCTGGTTCAAATCTCCAGATTCTTGCAGTGAACATAACGAACGTGAGACTCTGGCGATGATTGGCTGGGGCATCGATAAAGCCAAACACCATTTACAGATGTGTAATTGTTAATAATAATGCACTTTAATGGGTCAGCTAATTGCGTATCGGGGAGGACAACCGCTACACAAAAGTAGAAAAAAGCCTCACCAGAACAATCAGTAGAACTACATTCTAATCTTCCTCTGCATTTAATCTCAATTAACGATTTGCGGATTTGTTTTTACCTAATTAGTAATCACTACAATGATAATTACACATCTCTACAATGTTCAACTAATTGTTACGAGAAAAGAAAGAGCATTCCCCTCTCAATCTAAAATGTAACTTTGAGTCTAAGTCATCCATCCATCAATTCTAAAAACATTCAGTAAACGGCACAGGTGAAAGAATTAACAGCAAACTCTAACTAATCCATAAATTCATACTGACACCAACCTGACGACATCTGCTCCTATAGACATTACTGTTATCCTCAGTGAAACATTGCGTATATGCTTTGAGAAACACTAATAGCAAAAAACATTTCAGTGAGAGTCCATTTGACATGTAATTACAAATTTGTGCACTACGTTCACAATGTACAGTACGTTGGTTTAGTTTCTCGCCAGGGATATATAAAAGTCTAAGAAATATCACAACCCCGATCTTGGGAACTTTTAGGTAGCTGATTTACAGTAAGTCACAATTTTCTGCACAGTTGTAAATAGTCTTTGATCTTGAAGCACTCAAACATTGTTTCGTTGTGGTAACTTTTGATAAATGGATAAATATAACTCGATGACAGTTTGAAAAGCAGGGGGACTGTCAGGTATTTTATTATGTAATGTTGGATTAAGCAACTCTGACCCAGTTCAGACCTTGCGCTGAATGTCAGTATTATAACGTTGGTCATTTCATTTGTT
>JAPQRN010000018.1:28420456-28432095 GCA_037367275.1 Coranthus polyacanthus | reverse complement strand
GAGAGAGAGAGAGAGAGAGGGCTAAGCTGCAGCTAGCAGCAGTGTCCAAGGGTCTCCACCACGGTCCGACCTGCCAGTGGGGCGGTCATCCAAGCGGGCTCTAATTCACAGTGACACCAATTATGATTAATCTCATCACTTTAGGAGAGTAGGCTTGTCAAGGCCCTAATTAAGTGCGCTGTCCCCCCTATATGTGCAGACAGGATCAACAACACATTATATTGTCATAATGGGCATCACAATCCACGAGTCTATTTTTGTGTTGCCTAACTTTTTAACGGCAAAAGTCCTCTGGACGAAACAGGATAACGTGAATAAAGAAACAGAATATTATGTACAATGAAGTGACGTCACGTCTTCGCCTTCACCCGTATTTCTTATTCGTATCACCCAGCTCTCTGATGAGAGTCTTCAGTCCTACTGTGGGATGCTGTGTTTTGTTTCATATTCGATAATTGAGACAGATGATGTGACATAATCACGAGCCAGTGACATGTTGACCTAACATGAGGTAAACAACTCACTGAATAACGACGACACAAATGAATATCATTAAAGGAGTCATCGGAGAACCATATGTCAGCATGCTGGATTCCCACCATTACACCTCATTAACATGGTAACATATGCTGGCTCCCAAGCACAGGAAAAAGAAACACCACCGTTTGTCATCTGCCAAACCAGAACCCCCTGTTTCTCCTCATCTTCGTTGTACTCATCCAATCATACAAGAGACGGGAAGAATTTGCATGCAAGAGATTTCATATTCGGTCCAAAATTTGGCGAAACCCCTGCAGAAAAGAAGGTTTCAACAAACACACTTAATTTCAGAAGACAGAATAAGGGTTTCTTATCTTTGGGCATCACTTCTGTTCTACTGAGCTTATCCAGTTTGAGTACAATTGCTTAAAAGGTCAATCAATTCAATTGACAACAGCTAAAGAAAGCACTTTCATTTTGAGGCTCATAAAACAAATGACGTCATTAGAAATACCCAAGCCTGAGTACAGACAAAGATTTCTTAAAGGATCAAGCAGGCAGTGTTTCAGGAAAGTGTGAGGAGGAGAGGAGGTCTGAAACTCGACCCGCTGTACTGTGGCCAGTGCAGGAATGAAAGCTCCTGCATATCGCCTTGCAAGTTGCAGGTGTGTGAAGAAGGAAAAAAAACAAAAAAAACATACAGTTGTAAGTCAAAGGGAAACCTCTAAAAGGAAAACAAGATTGCTGCAAAACCCAGTGTAATATACCATTCCAGATTTTGTTATTCAACGACAGCTAATAGCGAACAGCCACGACACCACACGTTGCTTGAGTTCATCATTCATATCTGATTTATTTTAAAACGCAAATTCCTCTTCAAACAATTTATTCATTATTTTGGAACACGCATTCTCCTGATTTTGTTAGCGATTCAAGTGTAGTCAGTAGGTTTCATTTTTCTAGCTTCGCAGACGTCCGAGATCTAAGTAAGCCCACTACCGAGCTGCAGTATCTTACTGTAGCGTCACTTCGATCACCTCTGCAAGCGGCTCTGCTGTGATGGATGGCAGAGACTGCACCCATCCTGTGGTTATAGATTGCGTCGACGCAAGGCATTGTGTACCTGTCAGAGACATGTCGAGAAGAGCTGAAACTGGAGCTCCTTCTCACTGTGAAGGTGTGTTTAACAGCCACAACATTACAGTACTCATTATGTTAACATGATTGAAGTGGTGAATTATGTTCATCTTAAACGCGTACAGGCTTATAGAGTTCATCTTTCACCATCTTGCTCTGTCTATCTTTCCTGCGCGAAACAAATGAGAACATGTCATCTCTTTCCTCTCTCTCTCTCTCTCTGCTGTAATATTAGGGATCAAGTGTCATTGTTTTGACACAATAGTTCAGACTCAGAAATGATTCCTAAAAGGTGACGGGGCAATTAGTCTGTTGTTGGATCTCTGAGGGTAGAGAGGACCTGCATGTCTGTCAGAGCAAAAAAACTGAAGCGATGACAGCGTCTGACACTGCCTTCCAAAATTCATCTTTACAGGTCCTCTCATAATGCCTCACACCATCCTAATAGTCACAAACAAACACATATATCCTCTGTTATACCTTTATGTGAAAAGCCAGTATTTTCTCAGTTACCGCCATTAAGATTTTGCTCCTGGGTGTTAAAAGCACACAATATATATTAGGCTGTACAAAAAAAAATTGCTCAGTAACAGATAAAAATCACAAAAGGATGTTTGTTTTTTCCTCTTAATGTGTCTACATCTCCTAAATTAGATTGAGTCTGAGTTGTGCAAGTGTGTTTCTGGTACTCATGGTATGTTGATGAAAAATGAAAAAAGACATTTCAACATCCTCAAAAACTTCATTTCAGCAGAATGCGTAAATAAACCAAAGCAGAGCATTATAATTTAACAGAAGCCACCTGATGTGGTGACAAAACAGGCAACACAACATAACACGCTGCACTGATTTCGATAGAAACTAGGGCTGAACAATTCATCTAAATATTTACAAAGCCGCAATATAGTCAAGTACACTATCCAAATCACAGGAGCTGCAGGTTTTGGGTAAAATGTGTCACAATATACCAGTGGAAATGAAGTATTATGGAGCTACAGAGATTTCCCGACCTACAAATCATAGAAGTAAGAAATCAATTTCTATATTTTTTCCTACTAAAATCATACTCGTATTGCAATATCTATTTTTGATATATCCGTTTTTGCATATTGTTCGGTCTTAATTGGAAACCTTCTATTACAGTACTATGCATTATGTACCATGACTATTATGCATCATACCGTAGCAAAATGTTATTACTGATTTTTCAAATTGTAAATGAGTCATTTTACCATCATCTGATCCGTAATCCATAAAGTATTATGATAATGTAACGTCATGAAGACATTTCAAATTGGACAAAGTTACACTGTTTAAACATTTCTGTTTAAACAAAGGCGGAACAGGCTTGTGAGGCATCGTGCCTAACAGATAAGTTTACTAATAAGTGGTGTGAAGGAGATTCATCATCTTGTAAACAGACAGGACTGGTTTACTGTAACTGCCTGGACAACGGGCATCCCCGGAGAATGCCTGCTGCCTTAATCACTATTGAATTTTGAAGAAGCATGATTCCAAACTTGATGGACAAAGCAAAAATATAGTTGGTGTCCACCTAGTGGTGAGCTTAAAAATGACTCAAGCTTGTCATAAAACACAGCACAATACCATCTGCTAGAAGTTCAGTCCTGTATATGTGAAAGGGAATCTACTAATACAGAAAACCACTTTATTGCCTATTTCATTTGCTGATTGACACTTACAGACTTGGCTTTATGTTAAATTTCCCTGAACCGGTTCAACAGTCCACCCACAGTCTTTAAAATACACAACAAATACAAAAAGATGCAACATAAATGCAACCTTTGGTTTGAGAATGTATGTACACACACTCGCACGCTCTCACACACTCACGCACACACACACCTCCGCCCACCCATCAGTCTGTCCATTCGGCTGGCACTAACTCTAACAGGCTTCAGAGAGATTGCAGGCCTGAGCTGTGGGCGTTGGGGAGAGTAGTAATAGAAAAGCAATGACAGTGGTTTCACCAGCAGAACCCCTGCTCACTCTCTGGTTTTATCACTGTTCTGAGGAAATATAGGTGTTGTCAAAAGCTAATATTTTGACCAATGACACAAAATGGATGTGTGCTGTCCAAAATGTAAACAACTATGATGTCTATAGACTGCGGCACACACAAAGAAAAACCTATGACAGAGAAGGTTTTGCATTATGCATGATGGTGTTTGTCATTTTAGGGTGAAACAGACTATCAGGTGTTTTGTTGGGAACTAATGCTTCATTCATTCGATATATGACTGTATACTTTGTGTCTTTTTTCTTCTAAAAGACACTTAGTTGTGGTTGGTGGGCGTAAAACTGCCACAACGACCGTCACTTGGTAAAGCAGGTAATCACAGCGTTATAAGAAAAGCAGACAACACGGGTTTGTGTGACATAAACATACTCACATATGTGTGCGTCTTGAATATATCTGACGGGGAACTTGTGCAGACCTTGTCGCCCTCCAACCCAATTACCCTTTTACAAATGTTCATATTTGGGTCGGACGGACTCTTTGCAATTACTATATCACCCCTGAAAGAAAACACAGAGACAGCCACTTAATTTGTAACAATTAAGGTCGATTTCTTAGACAATACAAAACATACTGAGGTGCAAAATAGCCAATTAAGAATGTTAACACACTTTTCAATATTGGCTCTACAACTTCTTGCTGCCTGCTGGATATGAATGCACTGACTGTAACCCACTTTTCTATTTTGCAAAGATGGCGACTCATCCGTTCTGAGAAGACAATGTCATGGTTGACAATAGTGGGCTCCATGGATGGGCCAGAGCACTGAGAAAAAAACAAAGAAAGAAAGTTATGTGCAAGGATAGATTCATATCATTTCAGAAAAAGATCTTTTTTTTTTTATAAACTGTGGAATCTGAATAATACCAACCACCACAAATTCCCCAATGTATTCAAAGGCACAATGTGCGATGCAGCCATATTGGACCGTGTAACCCACAAAACCCAAGGTCTTCCCCAGAATACTCCGGAACATCTCCACCTACAGAAAAAGGACAACAGCACTATATCAATATCCATGCAAATGCTTTAAAGTCTATCAGTTTGTAATATTTAGTTCACAGATTGTGGCAGATTGCAATCAACTGAATACCCCTTGTCTCATCCTCCCTATGAACTGTTCTGGGTTTTGTGGTTAAGGGGACATTAACTCTGGTCCACACTCAAATATAGTAGGTGATGGTAATGCACCTTAATGCTGGATGCCACCTGCATTAAAACGGAAAGAAGGTGAAATACTTAGTTCTGGGTGACTGTAGAAACATGACGGTGCAACATGGTAGACTCTGTAGAGAGGACCTGCTCCATCTGTAGATTTACAGTGAAAGTGGTCGTTCTAAGATAATGAACATTCTTATTTTCAGGTGATTATGCACTAATGAAAACACAGCTATGAATGTTATACTCCACGTCTGCAGTTAGAGCCCCCTAAATCTTACATGTTGAACCATTAAAGATACAGTGGTGATGAAATGACTCAGTGGTTTATCCATTTATGGTAGGCTTATGTCCTTTGCAAGACGTTTAGAAACAAAGGCTATTTGGAGTTGAAGTTAAAGGTGTGGACAGCGTTGTCACAGATGGCCTACTGCTAAAATGGCACATTCCCTGGTGTTTCATTCTCAAAGACTCAGCACCCGGTTAACACCAGAAAACTGCCCTGAACTTTGCTCTTGTGTAGGATGGACCAATCAACACCTTGTGCTCAGGTGATGGACAAACATAGAAGCTGTGACACTTCCAGCCAAGCAGTTCCCTATCATCTGCAGCTAGTCTCTGACACTGTGCTGCCTCCACTACCACCACAATCAGCAGAGCAGTTATCAACTTCTGTCAGCACCATAGAAACACAAAGACGCCCCACGCACGCAACCACCGGCCCTGCAAACACTCTGACACACAAACACACACAAAGACTATCTGTGTATCTTCTGAGCAAACATCCCAGCCACACTCAGGTTGTTGACTTTTACTCAGGCTGAATGGAAAGAAGAAAGTAAGTTAATCTTTACACACTGTCGTGCACAGTGCATACGCATGCACACCTGCATGCACAAACATGTGCATTTACACAAACAGACTGAGAGTGTATGTTTAGAAACAGCATGGCTTAGAGGTTAGTCTGCACTTTAGTTTTAGCTCAGGCTGCCTTCCTGCCAGTCCACGACAGGTTAAAAAAAAAATCTTTTTCTCCATGTTCCCTATTCCTTCTGTCTCTTTCCCTCCTTCTCTCTTCATGTCTTCTCTCCCTCCCAGGGTATTATTAACCAAAGTAAGCAGAGCGGAAACCAAAGCCCCAAATCCTCAGAGCTCTGGGAATGACTTCCCAAAGATGGACACGGATTAGTCCCCCAATTTCTCCCTTGCCCCACCACCTCCATCCCCCTTCCTCCCCAGGTCCCCAACAGACCGGGTGTCAGGTGGCTCTCCCAGCTCTGCCAAAGGTGTTACCCCTAATCCCATTACCCCCCTCTATTCTTCTCACACATACACAAACACACACACAATGCTCTCTCATTCATGCCAACTATATTCCATCTATTAAACCCTCTATTTATTCTTCCATCCCTTATATGATTTGTCTCTTTGGCCCATTCGCCGCCATCCTCTCTGATCCAAAAACACCAACTTCATCCTTTCACCTCCCTGCGAGCTGTAACTCCGCGCTTCCCTTTGTTCCGTGATCACCCCTGGCAACCCTCTGTTTTTCACTGCCACTGCGAGTGACACCGCTAGTGCAGGTGATGGGGGACATATATATGCTCAGCACAGGGCCCAAATGAAGTGCCCCTTTTTCAGGCAGAGCCGCCTCACAGGAACTACAAACTCAGTCCTCTCTCAGCTGGTACAATAACACCTCTGGCCCTATAATTCCTCTGTTGGGAAGCAAGTGGTCTAAAGGTTAATGTGAATCTCAGGTCTGCACTAAGGCGACATGTTCAGCTCTATTTGTCTCGCTCTCAGCTTCCTCCACCAGCATCTCTCACATTGCGGTACTGTAATGTACTCTCAGACATGATCTCACATGTGCTCTTCCTTCTGCTAGGCTGGGGATCAGGATCTTTGCTAGCACTCATTCGCAAAGCACAGTGGACAGCCTCCAGTACAGCTGCCCTCATATCCCTGTTTCATCCCCCCCTCCATTCCAGCGTGCATTCATCATAGGTAGGGATTAAGGGACTTTGCATAACAAGATCACACGGCCAGTGACTGATATCAAGAGAGTCCATATGCAGCCGCCTGGTTTTCTGAGGCACCCTCTGTCATTGATAGTGTGTGCGTGTGTGTGTGCATGTGGTGTGAATGTGCACTCACAATAGCATTACCTATGTGTTTCATAGAAAGTGTATATGTGAGCTGCATTGACTCCTTTGGGATTCAGTATGAGGTGGACATCTACAGAGACCTCTGATTGGATCTCTATTACCTCTAATTCCCCTGAGCACAGGGCAGGCAAACCAACAGCATCTACTGCTGCTAATACCCACTGTATGTGTGTGTTGGGAGTAGCAACATTAATTGAATGCTGCATTACAGCTGTAAATTAACACAAAGTCTCTCTGTGTAATCCAGGATTACACGGCAAACATGTTCATGTGAAAACAAAGAAAGTCACTGCAGCCTTCTCCACAGAACCATCTGTAGCCACCGGCCTCCCGCGGTCAAAGCTACAGTGCTACAGTGGGGAAAAGAGGGGGATCCCAAATGAATAGCTGCCGATGGAAACACCTCATTGTGTGTTTAACTCTGTGATCCTCTTAGTGAGGGAGCCGCATTCACTCACAGCATAAAAAAAAAAATCACAGTAGATGAATGAAAGATTTTTTTTTTCCAATATCGACTGCAGCAACAGCACAAATGCCTATCAGTGTGTCTATCCAGCTGTCAAAAACCAGGTGTACTTCCATCAGGCGGGAATAAAGAGGCTTTCCAAATGACACTGTGACAGTCTTGTCTACAAAAAAAAGGGCTCCCAGAAATTCATTAGCAATGACACGACTGTTTTCTTTTTCCATGTCAGCTAATGTGATGCTCAATACTAAAACAACATATTCACCTGTGCAATAAAGGAATAGGGACATATTATCAAGGTATGTGGCCAGTGCAACAGTACATGACATCTGTTAAAACGTACGCTGGAAAAATTATTCTAGCTCGTCACATGTCATTACTGCCAATAAGAAATGTTCTCCTTAAAAACTGCTGCTACAAATGAGCATAAAATTTGTAACGGCTATTTTTACACAAGCAACCCAGTTCCATAGAGTTCTGATAATCCGAAATAATGGAAGAATCGTGGGAGAAGTGAATTCACGTACCAGGAGACATTTGCTTTTTATTTCAGTTAGTTTATCACATTATGTTAAGTGCTGTGCGTTCTACGGACTAGTCTTGTAACATTGGGAAAAATGTGTAAAACTTAAATATCATTTAAAAAATGAATGCAAGAATGTATGATGTTAAGAAAAAAAATATATGAATGTATAATAAAATAAAGCCAATAGTAGATCATACTGACATCTGATTAGTGGCACATTATTGAGACCATGAGGAAATATTCAGATAAGAATGGCTGCTACTGGCCTCTAGAGATTTGAACCTTCCATTGGCTCAGTAGTGTTAATTGATATACATGGCCAGTCTATTAGAACCACAAAGAGAAACTCAATCCAAACAACACACAAGGGCCTTGCAGTGGACTCCTTACACAACTAAATTAGGAAAACATGGGCTGAGAGAGATCTGGGCAACAGGGGGGCTAAGAGGCTTACAAGCCCCTTCTCAGATATTCTTCTTCTCCCTGAGGATCCCAGATGGAAGGGAGTCTGGAGAAGCAGGCACCACCAGAGAGGGGACGAATCCCACCTCTGATGTCTTCCTCTGGGCAGCAGAAGGCAGAGGAGGGTGGGGCATTAGTCCTGTTGCGCAGAGTTTGATTTGATCTTAATGTGAGCTATAAAAAGGAGGAGGTCTGGCTACCAGGGGGGTCTGTTTCAACTATCAGCCCAATCAGAGTTAATCCTGCTGATTTAGACAGAGACACCTGGCTGGATGGAGAGTGACAGATGTAAAAGTCCCGGTCACAGAGAACCATGTCTAGCCCCCATCTCCTCTAGGTCTGCCTTCTATCTGAGGCTTAATTGAAGCAACTGATCTCCATATTGCTCTTTTCATTGTTGCTAACAGCAACACAGCCGTGAAACAGCTGAGCAAGGTTACTATTTGAGGAGCGGAGGGTTTAAACCTACAATCAATGGGTCAGCCAGAGCAAATAATAGCCAAGTGATATGAATACAACTGCTATGAATTGAAAGGAAGTGTGGGATGACAGAGTCCCCAGCCAATTACGCTGAATGGAAAAAAAAAGAAAATCAGTCACTAAGCCTTATTGTATTGACCACAAGCGTATGCATGGTGCTGGCCTAGAGTTGAAAGATCTTATCTGCTGTTGTATCAGATTCACAAAGGCGTTTGTGCTTTGTGCTGCTGACTAAGTTTAATGTATTTTAAAACCAACATTAACATTTGCTCAACCTAAAGACGATGTCAAATTTTAAATGAGCTTGTATTATGCATTTTCGATAGTCCCTTTTTTTTTTTATTTCAACCAACTTGTGTGTTGTGTTTCATGCAACATCAGCAAAACATCTCAGAGAACCAAAATAAAGCTATTCAAAAAATACGGGATGTTGAGAAGATGGAAAATGTCCTTAGACAAATCCTTAGACAAAAATAACTGTGTACAAAATCCACCCTACGCTTATTGTACTTGTGCCCTTACAATATTACTTTCCTTTCAATGCTAACAAAACAAATAGAGTACACGCAGATGATAATCTTGCATCCCCCAGACACAAGAAGTCTACTGCTTCTGCCATTTCAACACTGCTGGCAGAATTAGACTGAAGAAACCAAAACAGTCAGACCAGGAAAAGTCTGACATGTTATGACTGCTGCCATTATATAGCTCAGCCAGATACAGATAAATCTGACAAAAACACTGCAGAAAAACACACATGCACAGATGACACATTGATTGTGTTATTTTTGTATAATTAGGCTGCCGTGTTTACACTACCACACACGTGTGCTGTAGAGCCTAAGGGTTGAATTGAGATTGAAGAGAATTGGAAAATTAAGTGAGTAGCACCATGCAGAGGATGCAGAGAAAGTTTCCACAGCAGCATCATGCATCCTGCATCCTGAAGCAGGCTCTCCCCCTTGTGAGAAGCAGGTCAGTCAGCGCATCTTATTTGTCTTGTATAGGCTTTCCACAATGCCCAGCGTTGTCAGTCATGATATATTCCCTTGGTCTCCTGTCAGCACATATAAATCTCAACACTGCTGTCAAAACAGCAACAACTGCCTCTGCTGAGAGCATTTGTAAAGTGAGCAGTTGGACGATTGCTTCCTCTGGAGCTTTACAGTATCCTGTGATCTTATGTTGCCTCTGGCCTCTGTCTGCCACACAAACCTCAATATACAGCTAATTTAAAAATCACACTCACCATTCAAGCAGTATTAATCGTAGACATTATACAAAACACACCAGCCTTTAGCCTATATTACTTAATCTGACAGAACAATCGAACAAAAATGTGCAGAAGGTACAGAACTTTTTTTTCCTCAAAGTCATGTATGAGTTCAGGTGCATTTTTTTTTTCATAATATTGGAAACTTCTGCTTAATTGTTAACATTCTGTTTAATTAATTCAACAAGAGTCTTCAATTGCAATGGTATGTTTTGTGTTGTAAAACATTTTCCCAATTTCTGTTTTCAATAATATTGTTTCTAGATGTAACAGTGATTAGTGAAAGTAATGTCTGAACCGCTGTAGACCAAAATCATATCAAATAAAAATGTGTTACGTAAGTGTGTTAAATAGAAGTATAAAGATTAACAGAAAAATATGACAAATGGTAAAATATACCCAGTCCTGCTGGATCTCAAATGTTCCATTTGTGTAGGGTTAAAAAAAGTGTAATTAATACGGATTTATTTTTAACTTGAAAATCAAGACCAGTGGTTTATCATCTGGTTACACTGGTTGAATGTGTAAAGCAGGCATACAGAATAAGTGTAAGCTGTAAAGGAAAGCATACGTGTATTAAATCTGGGGTGGTGGAAGGAAATTTGAGGTTAGTGCTCATTTACCTGTGATCTTTACTCACAACTTTAAAGCCACATGGTGCTGGTGCTTCACTACCTGACAGATTCGCAACTACTTCTGACATACAGTGGATCACTGTGCAGCTGGCGGTACATTTGTGCACTCACCTTCCCATCATCTGCACTTGCTTTAACTAGTAACACAGAGGGGTCCACAGTGACAGTAATTATCAGCTCTGAGGGACTACGGTGTTTAAAACCCCAACTACAGAACGATTAGAGCTGCACAATTAATCGAATTGCAATCACATTGTCAATTATATAATCGCTGCATTTTAAAGGTCCAGTGTATGTATGGTGATATTTTGGCTTCGGTGACACTGAGCAGAGGTACTGTATAAAAAATACAAAATCAAAGTGGCTACATTTTTGTTTTTTCATACTATTTTAAGTTCACATGTTTGAGCGGAAAAAGCACAATTTGCACTTTTGTCTACTATGATCATAATATGATTTTTTTGTGCAAATTGTGCAGCCCTAGTTATTCATATGTACAGTAGAGCTGCTTAAATGTGCAGAGACACATGGAGCATATAGTTTTTGTTTTTATATTGATATATAGATATATATATATAGATATATATATCTATTTATATATCTATATATTATATTTTTATTGCTATTGTTGAGTGGAGGCTTCAAATAAGCTGTTTATGATATTCCATAAGTCCTAGTATGAGCGAACAATATAAATTATGAGATAGATTAATTCATTCATTCATTCACAGAGACCCCACCTTGAGAGAGTAGAAGTGGGACAAGTTATCAATACATCACAATATCCTCTTTACACTAAAACCAAATAACTCT
>JAPQRN010000018.1:28387800-28416057 GCA_037367275.1 Coranthus polyacanthus | reverse complement strand
GCCTGTCTGTTTTGTTGTGTGGGTGGGTGGGTGGGATGGAGGGACTATGGAGTGTGTGTTTGTTTGTGTTTGTTTCAGGCAGTCATCTCCTACAGTCTGCCCCTTTAGCTGTGATGGCCTGTTTGTGAGACACAGACATAAAATTATCAGACTGGTTGTTGTCTGCCTTTGAAGTGTCTTGAGCTGTCCATCCTGATTTGTCAACCAGAGGGGGATCAGCCCAGTATGGCCGCTGTCTGAAGATCTCTCATCTCTCGTGTTTGTTAAGCGAAGGAACAAAGCTTCCCAGCTCTTATTATGTTGACCATGTATGGTGTTGTTTTCATTAGTTTAAATTAATGTTTTGTTTTTTTTTTCCCAATTTACCCCAAATAAAAAATTCTAAGGTATGACCTTTTACATGTTTAAATATTTAACCCATTTGGGATGCACCTTTAATAAGAATTATGTTAACCTTTAATGTTGATATAGATGACGACAGCATTTTGAAAGTGTTTCATTATTATTACTTTGTAGGCCTAATAGCTGGAAAGTAACATATGTAACATATATAAGCTCGAGTAGAACTACAAGAAATTAGTGCTGACCAATAAATAAAATATTTTCATCACAATATAAACATGTGCGATAAACACTTCTCAAAAGACCGCCTGAAGCGTGATGACTCGGAAAAGTTTATTTTATTTATACGTGCCATGTGTTGATACTCGGCATGCAAACATTTGACCTATCAGACGGCCTGGATACATCAGCCATACATTCTCACCATTTGACCAATCATATGAAGCTCCAGCTAGCTGTCAGCTCCCCTCAGATTAATTGGTGTCAATTTGGTGGGCACTGCGAGATAAGTTTGTTTATCGCAAGTTGTCATCATTATTGTAATATTGAACAATGTTATCACACACTACAGATTTTGTTCTGCACTGTGTGTTACATGAGTGTGCAGGCATATAAGAAGTACAGTGAGACTGTACAGCAACACAGTAAAAACAGATAAAACAGTTTCAACTAGCATTGAAAAGGCTTGACCACAAATAGACACTCTTTTTAAATTAAAAATACTATTAAAAATACCTTCCATACAGTTCAGTTTCAGTATTCTAATGATGTAAAACAGATTTTGCAGCCCAAATGTTTTTTTTTCTTCGGGTGACTTCTCCAACATTTGTAGCCCGAAAGGGCAAGTCATCCGTCCACAGTTGGCTGAAATTAAAACTCAGATACCATCATGCCAAATGCCTGGCTCTGATAAACAAGAGGTCACCCGTTCAGCTTACAGAGATATGACAAACATACTGTATACAGTAATCATATAATTTATTACAGTGTTTACAAAAGTGATTGAATCCCTTCATATTTTTTTTATTTTACTTGCCATAAAGCTGAAATGTAATTTAGCTGTTCGGTAGTAACAGTAATACTTGATAGACCAAAGACTCATACAAGGGGGAAAATGCTCTGACCTACATAATTTGTCTCCTCCCCCTGCAGCTTTAGCAGATATGATTCAGTACTCTTTCACTCCTACTCCCCTGTTTGGATGAAAATGGAGCAGAGGCGTTTCCCCTTTAACAAACCTTAGTCAGAATAAGCAAAAAAGAAGAAAAAATCATCCCATGACTGTCCAGAGTGACTGATCTACCTCAAAGATATGACCGTCCCCCACCCCCTGTTGCTCCTATATCCCGCCACCTCCCGCCCCCTCCCCTTACCCCCCGCCTCAACAGCCTAATGACTCCTGGAGGTTCCATTTGTAAGGCTCCCATAGAAACACAGCCACAATAGGCCCCATCTTGAGAGGGCCCATCTGGGAGTCTTTGTGGGGCCTGCTGAAAGCCACAAAGGCCTGCTGACCTAGAAACCCATCAATAAGAGAACAGGGAGCCCCACCGACAACAAATTGAAGAGCCATGGAATTTCCTGGGCCATCTTAAGTCCGTAGGTGAGGACATAGACTGAGAACGTGGGAGGGGGGAATTCTGCGGATGTTCGGGATGACATGTCAGGATGTCATTCCCAAGCTGTCGGCCGCATGTCCATTACCTTAAACTGTCATTGCTGCCTTTGTCCTTGTGCCCACTGTTTGTCATTGTGTGGAGAGGCCTATGAAATCTTTACAAAATGGTGATTGTGACAGGAAGCAGCGGTAGCATGCTGGGCAGAGTTATGTGCCCTGCTCGGGGGGGTTTCATGGTGAAGATGCAGACTTTTTTGTGAGTTTGGGGTGTGGAATGGCCGTGTGTCCGCTTTATGTGTAAACGGAAAGGCTACCTTTGATGTGCTTGACGTTTTAAAATCACCTGCCACTTCATCTCTTAAACATGACACTACGATGTCATCAGTCCTAGCTGAGATGTTATACTTGCTTTTAAGTGTCTCTTCTGTAACTTTTTTTAAATTTATGAACTTTCATGTTAATAAAAGGTCTGACCAATGACACTAAAAACAATACAGAGAAAACATAATGCTTTCAGAATCCATAGGAAAAGTAGAGATACGAGTGAGCAAGATATCAAGGAGCATTTTGAGGGCACTCACTGTCCTACGCTACACCCACCTCCCTCTTTCAGTTGTCTTGACAGCTGGGGTACTTTTACTTCCAGTGGGAGGGGTCAGGTGAATATTCAAGACAGTTGTCTCCCTCTCACCTCAACTGCTGGTGAAAGTAGACAGGAATACTGTTGAGACACTGACAAGAGAGCTGGAGATGTCATACCTAATGTGATAACCCACACAGCACAAATGACACCTATGTTCCTGTGCCATGCTGATTGCCACTTCATATGCCACTTTCCTTCAAAAGGTGACCAGAATGCGGTCCTTACATCAATTATAGTCAGGCTCTGTGATATGGTGAACTGCTGGACCTGTGGTGTCTGAATCCAGGGTGAAAACAGACAGACAACATCCGATACATGATGGACTTGTTGATCCTTGTTAGAGCTGTAAGACCAGAGGTTTATATATTTTTTGTAAGACAGATGATGTTGCTGTTTGATCATCCTTTGCTACAGAAAATGTAAGCAATATGGCACTGAGTGACAGTTTCCTCTGGGTGTACGTTTGCGTTTTTCACTAACACTCATATTCAGAATTTTGTTGTCTGTCCTTTCTTCATTAGAGGAGGACCGATATGATAGCTACTCTCGTATGATCTTGAAGTACTTCCTGGCAGAAGGAGTGGTGTGTCGACATGAACTTTTCTTGGCATCAGCTCAAGATACACCAGATGACATCTTCCAGGTATGAGAAGAGATGTTGTCTATTTCAGTTCTTTATTGCATTGAAGTTTGTTGCAATACAATGCATTTTTTCAAGCAACAGATCTTGACAAACAGTCCAGAAAGAAGTTAAATTGGCCCTAATATGTCTGCTTTAACATCATCACAATACAGCTGTGGCACTGTGAAGAAACATTGGTTCACCTTGTAGCCATCACAAGGTAAATAGTCTGTCAGACAACTGTTTTAAAAATTATTTGTCACAATATGTTAATTTTAGCTGCAATGCACCCCTCCACCTTCTTACACTACCCGGACAAATGATTTAACAGTATTAGATCCACCGCTTTTCCCAGGATGTGGGAGGGTATCTGAGAGGTCGAGGGTGGCATAGTTGTAGCATTGTTGAAATGCTTCCAGATGCATCACTCTGTGAAGAAGGCCGTAGCCCCAGAAGCTGACTGCCACCAAACATACAGGAGGTGGGCCTCTCTCCCACTGATTGATAGTGGGAGGGGTCACAGCCTCACCCTTTCTTTACATATCAAAGACTTATTAAGAGAGGGGGACTCCCTCTTGGGATATATCACATCATTCAGTGTTTTCACAGCTAAATTCAAAGTATGCTAATCTTCAGAAGCTGTGGAAGTAGTTTATGAAATATGTGCATGGAAGACACTGGCTTAATGGAAAAAAAAATCAAACTCCCACCACCTTCAAAAAATGACATCATGTCATTCATCAGGTTTCTTCCTCCATCTTTTTGAACTAAAGTGTATGTGTATGTGTGTGATATAAATGGTTTCTTTTTTCTATTTGTATAATTTTCTTTTCTTTAACTGGGCACAGGGGTCTGAATTGTCCAAATATAAACCATCTCATGTAGAGTTCTTTAGTTTCAGTTTTTTAACAGTTACTACTGATGCTCTGTCATTCCTACACATTGCTGCAACTGTATTTTTCCTGTCTAATTCTTGTGTTGTTGTGTGCTCGCAATTACAAACCCAGTAAAGCATATTCATAGCCATAGAAACCCAATTCTGTAATATGGCATTAAGGTATTCCTTTTCTTTTTTATTAGTTTAACCTTTATTTTACCAGGCAATACATTGAGAACAGTTTCTTATTTACAATGTCAGCCTGGCAAGTGCTAGAAAACACATACGCATTTATCATGATGAGAACATAGTTTACTCTGGGATGTTTGTTATACTTTCAGGAACTCCCTTCTCCCATCTTGGATGATGTTGCTATCCATAAGCCAGTTGAGCAGCCCAGACTCTCTCATGAACCTCAGGACAGTTTGGATGCCATGAAGATTGCGTGGCGGTATCAAAATCTTCCAAAGGTCCAGGTAAGCACGTGATCTCACTTGACACCTTATATTTTCTATGTTTCTAATGCATAGGGTGTGTTCACATACAGTACGGTTGAATATAGGTGTTATTGAGGTCATGCTACTTTTCCAACATGTGTCACTGTTAATGATGCTATGAGAAAGAACAGCACCGGTCTTAGTGGTTTGGCAATTGTCTCCACCACTAAATCCATCAGCCTCTAAACTCCTTTGTGAATTGAATGAGGCCTCAGCCTCTCCTTTCAGAGCTGGACCAGATTACTCACACTTAGCTGGCAATAGGTAGGCTTTTCACTGGTCCCCAACTCACATATACACACATACACACACGCCTGCACCCCTGCTTAGCCTGGGAAACAAGAGTACTTTGCAGCCTGTGAATTGACATGTCTGCTCGCTCAACCCTATGACCCAGACCTGCGCCTCTGTCTTCCCCCAAATCCCTGCCTTTCCCCCTGCTAGGTTCGGCAGCCCTACACTCTTTCTTCCGCTTTGAGTAGAGGTGACCCTCCCTACTACTTCTCTGCAGTCTCCCCCCTTCAGTCTATAATCCATATCGCTATGTGGATTAACAGCACACAGTGCGTCCCTGGGGATCCTCTCTCTCTTTCTCTCTCCCTGGAAACTTCTTTATATCTGTGTCCTTTCCTCACCTCTCCCCCTTCCCCTGTAAAATCGTCTTTACAAACCACTAGTAAGCCCCACCAGAGGATTTGCATCCCAAATTCACCCCCAGAGTCAACGCTTACTTTCCCCTTACACACACCTCTCCTGGCATAGCCCACTGTGTCACTCTCCCGATGAAGACATCAGATCAAAGGTGAGGCCGTCAGGGCGGGGATGGAACACTAAGCGGGTTGCCTAGCTCACAAAGAGAAGATGAGCCCCTGACCCCCCTGCCCTGCTGACCCCCTCGTCCCGCCAGGAGAGGGACACACCGGGGGACCTAATCCAGATTAAGAGTAGATTAAGGGCCCCTCTAACAATGGAATCCCTGGTTTTACTGAGAGGGAAGAGCTAAAACTCTCTCTTTCAGCTGCAGGAAAACATCCGCCTTCCCCTGCGTCTCTGACACGTTTGCTTTCACAGCCAGAAGTGGACATTTATGTGAAGAAATGATTAAGAGCATGGTCGTAGTGGTTATTTAACTTCTCTGCTGCAGAAAAGTTGAGGAATGACCCATAAACAATGCAATTGCATTTATATAGTATTGTGAAGCACACTCATTTAACATATTAGGAAAACAAATAAGATCAATTACATTATGATTTGCTTCGTCCTTGATGGCTTAAATATAAATGCGAAGTTAAAACAGTCGAGTAATGCAAAATGAATATTAATTTTAAGTGATCATGTATATGCCTTAATGTGTTTAATTTGATGTCCTCTGCAGAGTGCCCTGGCGTCCTCATCCCGGTTCGGGCACTACTATGACGTCTCCAAGATGATGGAAGCAGAAATTCGCCAGGCAGCCAAGTGCCACCGCTTCTACCTTCCAGAACATCCCACCCAGTCATCACCCACACACAGGTAAAACGACAAGACATCATCCACAGAACGCTAGGAAACCAATGAGACACCATCTGCAAAACACAGGTACACAAACATGACATCATCCACAAAATTCTGTTCCACAAATAAGACATTATCCACAGAACACAGTTAACCAAACATGGCGTTGTCCAAAGAACAGTATAAAACAAATAATGTAGACAGACCAACATAATTTAAAGAACACACATAAACCCTTCAAATCTTAGAGAAAAGTCAACCTGAGAGGAAGAAACTCTAGATTGAGCTCAACACACAGTATCATGTGCGGAAATTAACTTGCAGAAAAACACTACAGCATACATTTTTGTACTTGTCTCTGTGATTTCATTCAGGGCTTTAAATTTAAAGAATATCAAGCATTAGAATTGAAATCCATTTGATCTTTTCCTTATTTTCATGTTAAAATGAAAGCTTAAAGCATCAAAATTGTCCACACTCAACACAACTGAGTTTTTTATTTTAATTTCAATACACAGTAACTTGTCATAATTATCCATGGCTTATAATGTTTAATCAGCTGCAGCAAGTTACTTAAAAATCCGCCTGGTTTATCCTCTATTCTGAGTGGCTTGACACTGACCTAAGACATTCAGCCTCTTGGAAAGGTTGTGTATGTCTATTCAAATAAGGGTCTTGTTTGCTTAGCGTCTGTTTGATTTCTTCTGCGTTGAGTGTACTTAGGGTTCAGAGGTCATGCAGACTCTTTACTTAGAGAGTGCTGCTGAACACACAAGGGCACACGAAGACACACTCACACACACTGTGTAAATACAGCAATCTGGAGCACAGAGGATATGGAGGAGGCTTTATTGAATCCCTCTTCCTTTATTTTAGCAAACAAGAACAGTTTAACAGAGCACATATGTAAACAAATAAAATATTGTGAATATTATGGTCAAAGTATGCATTTTCCCAAATTCTGTTGATGGACATGGCAACGTTGGCTTGTATTGTACTAAATATTAAGTTAGAACTTAATAATGCAAAGAAATAAAATAATGTAAGATGTTTTCACTTGGTGTATGCAGTATTTTTGGAGCTGTTTGGTGAGTGACATGGTGGTACTGTCATCATGCTGCTGTGGCCTCTGAATGGGTTATAGATCTTACAGTCATTTTGACAGCAGGAAACTACACCTGCACTGCACCATTGTACCCCCAGCCCCACCCCAACACTGACACACGTACATACACGCACGCACACACTCAACGTATTCCACACACATGTACCACACAAACTCCTAAGCAGGCTACTCCCCCTTGCACGTGTCCACAGCCCCATGTTGATACCCTAGCTGTTAAATTGCTCCGTTTCACTTGAAGGCATAATTGGCACAAATTGCTCTCTAGGTGATACAGATCCTGTTGTTTAAGACCAAGCATCCCCCTTCTCTCCTCCTTTCTTCGCTCACTGAAAGAGGAACGTTGAGATAAAGAAGCTTCCCTGTGTATGATCCTAATTAGCCGACGCACTAGCCCCAATCTAAGCACCTAGACCTTATTGGTACCTGAATGAGGGGTGCTCAGTAGGGGTAGCTTAAACACAATACCGTGCTACACAATGGCTGCCAACCAGAGGCAACCTCCCGCTTAACTGCATGTCAAACCATCCCAGCCCCCTACCTCAGAGTAGGGGCATGGGCAGAGAGGCCAAGGAGGGTAGGTGTCCCTCTTTCACCAAACCAGCTCTATCATTAGCCCCAGCAGGGTCAGGAGGCACCATTGTTGAGCTGAATAACTGAAATAGAGTACATGGATATACTTGGCGCAAGTGTAATCAAGACGAGTGTGTATTACTGTTCTTTATGCAGGGCTATTGGCGTGTGACCAATGTATGTGTATCAGCTTTTGTAGCCTGCAGGTTGAATTGACAACTGACTAGCAGCTCAGTGTGACTCACTACAAAGTGGTCATTACAATAGTGGGGTGTTTTTAAGTGGACAGTCCTGCATAAAAAAGATAGGGTTAACATTCCTATTGGCCATCCTATAGGCACAAAGCGGGCTCAGCAGTACTTCATCTCATGACTGATGCTTAATGTTGCTCCTATGGTACTGTATGCCCTTTGTCAGTGGTGCACATCTTACCCCTGATTAAACACCAAAATGCTGTTCCTTGTTAATTTTAGATACCAGCCTATTAATTCCCTCTGTCCGCTCACTTTTCGTCTGTGTCGTGTGTATGTTTGCGCATATGTGCGTCTCATCTGTCTGTCTGTCTGTCTGTCTCGGCACAATCAGATCCTCAGGGAGCTGACAAGAGAACCAGTCATGTTGTAATTTAATCAACCAAATAAATTAATTGGATCTCTTGATATGGATCTGTCTGCTTCAGTGGCTCCAGAAAAGCACAGTCAGGAGGAACATGCTGCAGTCATAGAGGATTAAGCTACTGTGGTGATAGGTTTGGCCCAGTTTTATCAAAATGGTCTCAATTACAGTTTACATGTCCCATGTAACCCTTTGCTTCTTCTCTCTGTGGTTGTCTCCTCCACTGTGCCCCCTCTCCTCCATCCTGTGTTCCCTCCAGTCCTATGCTTGAGTCCTACTCTGCGTTGTTGAAGTCACTTCAAGATGTCATTCAAAGGGAGGGCTTTGAAGTAACAGCCCCAATGGTAAGAACTGAAACTGTCTGGCTGCTTTGGATTCATTTATTATTTCTAAAACCTTCTTGAAATTTGTAGTCTCTGTAATTACTGTCGATTCATTTTAAGCAAAGCAACGCATCCTTTAAAAATACAGCAGTCATCCTGTGACTCACTCACTGTGCACCTTATTAGCAGCTGCAGCAGCAGACGAAGCAACTGAATAAGGAAAATGGCCACTTCAGGCCACGAATCTGTTCATGTTAGGTTTTATCACTGACTGAACACAGTAAGTCATCTGAGCTGTCAAAGTGGCATGTGGCAATTCTTGACAGTTTCTATAACTTTTGTTTACTCTGTATTACTAACAAAAAATTGCAGATCACACATATCAATCTTCAGAAAATAATCCACAATATGTCAATCATAACCTTTCTCTTTTTTGATTTTGATTTTGGGTTTGGCTCTGTATAATAAATTGCTAAAAGAATATAATACGCAGCAGTGATGCAACCTGAAAAGGCAAAGCTGCATGAGTTTGTATTTTTTTCCTGCACCTACTGAACACCAGTGGTGGTAAACTCTTTCACTCCCATGGTTCCAGTGCCTTTAGGTTGCAAATGTCACCTTGTATGCTTGGAAAAAATAACCCAGTACAATTATTAAGTTCCTTACTGTTTGGTTTTCTGTTATTATCTAATGTTCTGAGTAGCCTGCTTTTGCTTCGTCTGTCAAAGCACTCTTGTTTTTAAAGGTGCTGTATAGACAAGTTATCATTAATGAAGTTATTACTAATATTATTATTAAATTACCATAGTTAGGGCATTTTTGAGGAGCTTTATTTTTTTTTAAGTATGAGACCTGCACCTGTGACCCCAAGCTCTTCTGTCAATCACTACAGTCACTAAGTCTGTTTACCTCTCTCTCACCTGCTCGGGTTAGCCTCAACTGTGAGTCCCAGCTGTGTGTGTCTTACCTTTAACATACATCTTTTTAATGATCATCAGTCCTTTACAAAATGCCAGAAACATGCATGGCCCCGTCTGTCTCTCTTGGCATTTCTGTTTCGTTTTTCTGCATAACTAGTGTACTTCTGTTAATGCTATGTGTGTACCATGTGTGTGTATAAATATACATACAGTGTGTTTACACACACAGTATTTGAGTGTGCCTTATTCACCTACATTCTGTGACCCCTCTGCTCGTCACCTGGAGCCACCTCTCCTCCTGTCACTCGCATACAGGATTTAACTCCACTGCCCCCCACCCTCCCTCCCCGAGCGCTGTCACTCACACGCCAGATTAACTGCTGACATCATTAAAGCAGTGTGGCCGCCTGACATGCTGTTGGCACAGTCCAGGAATGCAGACCGGCACAGAGCGACATGGGCACTGGCACAAGAATGCTCAATATGGGTGATAGTGTGTGTGTTTATTTGTTTATTTGCGAGATCTACCATCAGAGGCCTTTAACTTTAAGTGTGTTTTGTGAAAGACATACAATCTAACTAATGTGATATGAACAAGGCTTTATCATCCTGAGCATATTTTTGATTTTTTTTTTAGATAAATGGAACAGAGGGGGCAGCAGGACTGTGCATCCCAGCAGAGATTGGCTACTGATTAGTTTGTGCTCCCAGGCTGGCTGTAGTCTATATGGCTGGCCTCTGGTCCTTGGCTGGACTCAACTGGCACTGTTCCCTGATTATTCTATAGGCTAAACTATAGGAGTTAAGTTTGGCCTCTTCTCCTGACGTTGCCACAGCAACAGTCGTGTTACCACAGTTCCCTCCTGCTGAGCTCCAGACATAGAAATAGATTTCTAATTCTGTGGCCTTCAAGGCCTGAGTAGGCAAAGCCTGGTAGACAAAGAAAAGGCATATCTAATACTGACAATCAAACACACACACAGCGCTAATACTTGAGACATGTAAGGTATAGAGATGTGCTGAGCTGATGTTTAATGGTGTAGTGGAGGATGAATGTCCGGTGTGAGTCCTTCCTTGGGAAACTATGACCCAACTGTGAAAAGGTCCCAGAAACAATGGGGTTTATTTTTCTTAGATTCCTGTGATTCTGATCCAGGTCCAAACGAAGCTTAGGTCATACTGTTGGGAGAGGAAGCGATGGGGAGTGGGGTGGAGATTTTGGGAGGGTTGAGATAATGGAGGGGGAGGGATAAAATGGGCAAGAAGTGGGGTGGTTGGGGAAAAAAAAAAGTTCAAGTAAGCAGATTTTAGGCCAGAGCTTTGTTAATCACTCTTGGCTCCAATCTCAGTGATCAGGACCCGTCCTGAAGAAACCCCAGATAAAAAGCAATTGTACTAAAGGTTAAAAACCTCTCACAGTTTGGACAGGCTCCTCCATTCTCTCAGTCTCAGTGATATATATCCCCCTATGTTTGGCCACTTTTTCTCTGTCTTCATGAGAGTGGGCTACCGTTGATCTCTTGTTGTGGGGTGGAGGGTTTCAAGGGAAGGCACTCCACCCTTACCCAGGCCCCCTTGGCTGCAGAGCATTGCTGCGGTGCCAAGAATGTGCTGGGGTTTCTGGGTGGCGGCCATATTGGAAGCCTGTCTGACAGGTCCATTGTGCGTGTGTCAGATGGCCTCTGTGATTGGGCAGTTGTGTCCAGTCACGTTTGGGCACTGTGTTCCGATCGTCTGTGCTGGTGAGCAGACTGTCCAGTCCTCTCTCCCAGAGTTTGGGAATAGTATCCAAAACAGCAGCACCTTCCAAAAGTCATTTAAAAACAGCAATCTGTTAATCTTCAGATCCACTGTGGAAACTTGAAACCAAATTAAAATGCATTGCTGTAGTAGTGTAGTATCACAGTGTAGAAAAATGACGTACAGTTTGCTCATGGCTTTTAATGGTTAAATAGTATTCCTGACCCCTTGCTTGTTCTTTTTTCATAGTCAAAGTCACGTAACATCCTGCGCATTGGGCTTCATTCCCTTGGCTCAACTCTTTGGGGTGATGACCTGTGTTGCCATGACAACCCCAGGCATGGCCACGCCTTCACTACCTTTCTCTATGGACTTCGTGCTTTGCTGAGGTCATCGCTGTCAGTTGCAGTAGTTACTGTGCCTTCACATCTCATTCAGGTAAGACTGACATGTGGAAACATCTAAACGCAATGTATCTAGAATGCAACTTATCTGTTCAGTAAATTCAGATTGGCCCTCTATGTGTATACATATACCTTTTTAAGCTAATGTTTAAGTGCTTATGTGTTTGCTTCTATGCTTCAGGATATTGTAATAATGCAGCGATGTGCAACTGCCACTGTTCATCTTAAATAAAGAGGTGCTATTCTCCTCTTCACTTCTTCATGTCGGTTTCTCTGTTGTTTTCCAAACCACTCGCCCTAAATTGAATAATTTGGATATTTATATTGTGTGGATCTCTGCATGTGTCTATGTGGACTGTGTAAAGGCCATGAAAACAAAATTCCCAGGAACAATTAAGCCATAAATATCTCTTTATCAACTCTGGGATAGAGAAGGATCCGAATTTTCATGAATTCACCAGTAACCAGTGAGTGTATTTATTGATGTTTGGCCCATGTTCATTTGCTTTGTTGCATTTAGTAATGGGGCACAAAGTTTGAAGTCTTTTGTAACAGGGCCTCCTGTTGACCCGGTGGTTCAGTGTCACTCTGGTATGACTGAGGCCTGTAAGAGGCCTCTGTTTCCATGCATCACTCACCCGACAAACCCAGTTGACTGCACACTTCATTCAAAGGCCTCTAAGTCTATGTTTGTTTGTTTGGGCTTTAATTACTTGTAGCTCTACACAAAGAGAGTGTGTGTCTGTGTATGCATTTCTTTTACAAATATCCCTCCTTGTAGTTGTGTGCGTGCATGTGAGTGTGTTTGAGGGGGTGGAGGGGGGCAATGAGTCCGTGTGCATGCGTCTGTGTCCAGTCTGGCCTCTCAGTGTGAAGGTGGAGTCATCTGCTGAGGCATATGGCAAACCACAGCCCTCCCCTAGACAGTCAGCCATACAAGCATACACACCAGAAGAGCCATCTGAGACTTTCTTCAAAAATATTTTATATCGACTTTACTTTGTAGACGCTACTTTCTTCCTAGTTCTCATTCCCATGAATATGTAGGCTGCTTTATTTGTAATCCCTTCATACAAAGATATAGGCCGATGGTTAACTTTAACAACAGCTGTGTTGTCACAACATGCTCTGGCTCCAGGCCTGTATGCTCAGTGCACAGCGGCCTTGGTCTAGTCAAAAAAAGGTAGAGTGGCTAACTAGCAGATGTCAGCTGTGGTGGGAGTGTTCCCCCTGTCCCTCTCTGGCCTGGCCTCCAAAGCCTTAATCTGTCCCCTCCTCCTCCCACCCTGGGGAGAGAAGTGAATGAGTGGGGGAAGAAGAGGAGTGGGGGAAATTTTGGACCTGAATCAGGTGTTGGGTGCCTAAGCCAACATGGAGATAATGAGTGGCTGTTAAAATGGGCATCTATGAAATAACCTTAGTTATTAGTTGAACGTTGTAAGTCTCACTTGAGATTGTTGTCGTTAGATAAGACTTAAATTGAGCAATGGATGATCACTGTGTCACTGACGGAAAACTGACCTGTTAGTAAAACTTCTATCTGCAATTGACTTTGCTTAATTAGTTAGTTTAGTTAGCATGGCCCTTAGAAGACCGTCTAGACTAGTAACAGTGGGCTAGTTGAGACCACACTGGACCCTCTATCCATTATTGAGCAGCTTAGGAAGCTGAACAACTCACTGAAAGCCTCCTCGCAGCAGCCCAGTGCCACAGTCCATCTGAAACATTAATTAGGCTTGTCCTAGCCTGGTACCTCCTCCATCATACTAACTCCTGCTACCACACCCATCCCCACAAGTAAACACACACAAATACAAAATACCTTCCCTAAAATGCATTCGCATACACCTCACCTGCTGCTCAGACTAAGTGGTGTCCTGACCTGTGCAATTATTTGGACTAAAACTTTGGACCGGTCAGGCAGGGTTGTTTTGCAGTACAGCCCACTGTGGTAGGGCTTTAAGAGATGGCTTCTTCATATCCATCCATATAGATTTGACTTTTTGTTTACTTCGTTAACTTCATTTTTCCATGTATTAATTGCAGATTTTTATGGTGAGCCTCATAGTTCAACATTTTTAAGGTCAGATGTCCGTTTGGATTTTAATTGTTGTTCTGTAATCACACGAAAATAAACTGCATTGATTTTATTTTTAATTTGCTTTGTTTTGAATTGCAAAATTGTTTAACTGTGTAAACTCGTTTATATTGTATATTTATTTGTTCACTTGGGCTGCTAATTATGATTTTCATTGTCACTTATTTTCTAAATTAATTGATGAGTTGTTTGGTCAGAAAAATAGTGAAAACGTTGATCAGTGTTTCCAAAAGACCAGAATGACAGCCTCAGATGTCTTGTTTGGTCCACAGCCCAAAGATAAGTAGTTTACTATCATAGAGGAGTAGAGACACCAGAAAATACTCAAATTTAAAAGGCTGAAATCAGGGAATTCAGGCGAATTTCTTTTCTCAAAAAAATACTCAAACCAATTAATAATTTATGAAAAGTAGTTGCAGATTAATTTAATCATCATCATCTCCTTCTCCCCAATTGGGGAATAGGGCCCTAGATTAATATAATTTAATAGTTGACAACCAATCTATTAATTGTTGCAGCTCAAGTATTCACCGATTCACAAAATCTAAACTTAGTGTGCAGTCGTAGGCAACATCTGCCAGCTAATCTTTGACCACATGCACACGCAATGACATGTGATGTGAAACAAGCAAAAGCAAGCACAACATTGAACCAAATAATTGTTGTAATTACACATTGGGGTTCATCAGTATTTTGTTAGATGACGTGATGGTTTACCCAGTGTGGGTTGGTTATTGCAGGGTAAGATGAACGCTGGGCCCTCTGTGTGACCTGTCAGTCAGTGGTAGCCAGCTGAGGTTCAGAGTGTTCAGGGGATTTACACTGATGGGATATGAGCTAATTGAGCCATGATTGCAGAGCTAAACTGGCTCTTATTTGAGACTCTGATCAATTATACATTACTTTAATAAAATATTTTTTAAAATATTTCATATTTTTTTAAGGAGGTTTCCGTGATCACCTCCTCAACTCAAGGGGCTTTGGTGAACATGTGTATCACATTAACCTCACTTTACCCTACTACCGGTGCACTAAGCAGCTCTGTGTGGACACTTTGGATTCCTCTGATGCTGGAACTTTAAGTCTATGCCCAAGAGCATATTTTTTTGTATTTAAAAGCAAGCACATAAGAGTCATAATGGTCCAACCAGACTTGCAGAATTTAAATTTTACTTTGCCATCTCACTCGCATAGATGCTATTGGCCACAATCTAACATTAATGTTTTGAATAATTTGTTGTAGCCAAACTCTTACACTGGCTTTAATTGTGGCATGTGACTGACCTCACATACCCTCTAAGTGCTGTCAGTCCTGACTGGTGGGATATGCATACTTTAAAAGTAGGACAAAAATGAAAAGGAAGAAGAAAGAGTGGGGAAAAGACATGAAGGCATGAAAACTGCATTAGGCGGTGGCAGCCAACACAGAGAGAAGGATGTGAATGATTCAAGAGGCAAAAGGATTAATAATTCAGGACTCCCTCTCTCCCTCCATCCCAATGTCCCTCTCTCTTCCTCCCCTCCACTCCTTGTATCCACCTTTTTTTTTTTGTAAACTTCTCTTTCATTCTTCCTGCCTACTGTATTCACCTCTGATTTGTCCTCTTCATTGTCAACTCACTGACCTAACCAGTAGGGGGAGCTCTCCTCACCAAGCCTCTGCCGCTTTCTCCTACCTCTACTCTGTCCTCCCCTGCTGTGTACAGGTTTTAGAGTGCTCCAAGTGCAGTGGGGTTTTTTTAAGGATTGTTATTTGATGAAGTAAAATAATGTCACATTGACCTTTCGAGGCCCCTTTTGTAGATGTCTGCCTGAGGTGTATGTCCATTACCTGCCCCAGGGTCACCTGCGTAACCCCTATTTGAGCTCTTTCCCCTCTATACCTCATCACCCTCACCTAAGCCATGGGCAGAGATGACCTGGCCACAGGAAATGATGACCTAATTTAATTGCAACACTGATGGCCCGTCAGGAGGCTTTTAATTACCTGCTCATGTTTCTCTCTCTCTCTCTCTCTCTCTCTCTCTCCCCTTCTCTCTCTCTCACTCTCATTCACTCTCTTGACTCCTCGGTCCTACAGAACAGAGCTTTAATGGGCAGGATAACCAGGCTATGTGACAATGCCATAGCCCTGGAATCATTCAAAGGCTCTGAGAGGGAGACCAACCCACTCTACAAAGATTACCATGGTAAGAACACACACACTCTCGCTTATCTTTCTGTCTCTTTTCCATCAAATACAAACACATACACAAGGCAGTGCATTAAGGCTGGGGCTGGGCTGTGGATGGAGGCAGGGCAGCCCCCTTGCAGGCCAGGCTGTCAGTGCGTGTTAGTGTGCTGCTGCTCAATCAGACGTGCTCCTCAGTAGACAGGCCGGGGGGGATTCAGCTGCCACGCTGTACCCCTCTCCCTCGCACCCTCACCCCCTCCATCCCTGCCTCCCCCCCTCCAGCAGAGCCTCTCTCCCTCTCTCCCTCTCGCCTCGCCCCCTCTCCATCCCCAGTCCCATACCCCTGAGGCTCTGGAGCAGAGCAGACCAACACTGGGGAATCGATATTCTCACCATCACTCTCTCTTCCTCTCTGCCTCTATCTCTCTATCTCTCGCTCAATGTCTCCATGGCCAGCATGCTCTGCTAATAGATGGAGGGCAAGGCTTTCAGTAGGGGATGAGGACACTGGTAAGGGACGATGGAGAGACGGAAACGAGGAAAGAAGGGGAGGAGGGAGGGCGCAGTAGTCGCTCTCCTGGTCCTTGCCATCACTTTTCCTTTACGGTTTTACCATTCCCTCTTTCTCCTGCACACTTCCCTCTTTTCTATCACTCTATCACACTCTCCACGCATAAAGGTCAATTTAAGCGAGTGGGGTATTTTTAGCCATGCCTCTCGTACTCTCCCCACTCACTCTTGCACTTTTTCCTCTCATTTCCCCCCCCCTCCCTCCTCTCCTCGGGTTAGACAGCTCTGGTTGTGACAGATGAAGAGATGAGGAGTAAAAACATTCAATGGCAGATTTTGGTTTCATCCAACAACATGTTTTATTTAGATAGCACATCCCATAGTGATAACATTCCTGTGCATTGTAAAGGCAGGTGGCATGTAAAGCCATTTAACATATTGTAGAGCGTAATCTTTAAAAATCCTTTTGTAGTAATAAAATGTTCTTTAGAATTAGAATTATTTGAATGTCCTGTTCAAAACTATGCGTTCTCTCTTTTTTTACCAGCCAGAGGAATTCTGGTTTGGTTGTGAAATACGTTTATTTGTTTGATTGTTTTGATGTGTGTTCATGAGTGCAAACGCATCTGGTACGAGTGTGAGAGTGCGTGGGGATGCGCGTGCGTGCGTGTTTGCGGCAGCAGTTCAGGGCTGCTCAAAGCATGCTGGGAAGCCTGTCACTGCACATCATGCAAGGGGAAATCACCCAAGTGCACAGAGGAGAGAAACCACCATCCCCCACTTTGTCTGTCTGTCTCCCTTTCTCCATTACTCCCTCGATCTCTTCTTTTCTCTTTCACGCTCACTTATGCCAGCCCACTTCTATGGTACTTTTCCAGCTTTATGAAAATGTAACTTTGTGGTGACAGAAAGTGACAAACTAGGATTAAAATGGTAGAGGTTTTTTTCAGTTCTGTGAATGAATGTATTCCTTGTATGTTTATTTGCTCTCTAATGTCTAATGTGTTTTATTAATAGTTGGCACATTTCCTTTACATTACACCCATATTTCAGCCAGTGGGGGGAAGGGAGGAGGAATGTCAACATGTTTATTGATACTTGAGCACAATTTATTTCTGTGGTACTTTGTCTTATACTGATAATGATTCTTTTCATTGTTTTCATTTTATTGCAGTGTTGACAAGTTTTCAGTTTAAGCCAGAGCAGTCAACACAGATACAACTGCGATGCTTGATTCAAATTGGGATATCTGAAAAAGCCGTCTTTATTGTTGCTGCCCTAAATCCTACCCTATAAATGGAACCATGTTATAGTTATTTTACCGCTAAAACATGTAAATCGGGAAACATCAGAAAACATCAAAACTTTACACACAGTTGCCACATGCAGTATGAATAAAATATCCTAGCTGTAGTTGAATTTGGAGTCACCTTATAACCTGTTTTTCTTTTAACAGTATGTTACACTTGCGCATGCAAACACATCTGTCGAGCACAAGGTTGCTATAGGCGGATTACAATGTAATATATACACAATGTGGGTAGGTAACTACAGATTTATTCACTGTATTCACTGCCATCACAACTAATCTGCTCTCTGCGTCCTTCACAGGCCTGCTGCATGTGCGCCAAGTACCTCACCTGAACTGTCTGGCGAGTCAACTCCCTGACCACAAGGACCTGGCATTTAAGCTCAAGAGAAAACAGTTCAGTATTGAGGTAGGATTTCATGGTTACTCACTGAACAAAGGCTTTCTTCATAAACACTGTACTGTGGTTGTATCTTCTTGTATCTTTTAGGCTGCCCCAGAATTTTTTTGTTTTGTGTTGTTGCCCTAGTTTTATTCCTCTAATGTATTTTTTGTAACTTGTCATACATCCATTACCCTAAAACAAGTGCCAAATTAGATTAAACGTCGTTATTTATTTACGAAGCCATTACATGTGTTACCTTTGATTCTGTTCATAACTGTGGTGAAATTACAGTAGGTGTTTTGTTGATAACGATGGTCTCTCGTATTAGCCCAGCTCTGTCTCTGTTTGCGTTTGTCTGCTATCGGGTGCCAAAATAAAAGATGAAGATATTGATTATATGCTGTTGCAGCCACACTTACCCTAGTGTAATGTCAAGAGGCAACAGAGTGAGAAACTTTTCCATCTATATTTATAACCATGCAGGGAAAAAATACCGGTGCAAGTTAAAGGGATAGTTTGCATTTGCAAGAAGTAGGAATTACTAACTGGTTGTCAAATTGACGGTATATACACAGAAGTGTTATGTCTGTCCAAGCCATCCATGACAGGCAGAGCAAACCAGCAACAGCAAACTGGGTTACATTAATAGAAATATTTTAAGCCATAATTGCTCCCAAGGGAAGAGGATGTGTTGGTGCTACTCAGTTTGTCTTGCAGGTCACTGTTCATTCAGTCTTAAGCTGGCAACAGCTGTGACATGTCAACAAAAATGTGCAGCAGGCAGCAGCTTTTAGCTTATAGCATACGAGCTATTTTAAATGGCTGTGTTACATTGAAAGGGCTCTCGAGACACACACTGGAGTCTGGTCTGAGAGGAGAATCCAGTAAGGACGTCTTCCTCTGTTACATACCGGTTTTATTTCATTTTTCGACCATTTTGAGCCGGAGGTTTATAGGTCATATTTACAACACGGGATTCTGTGGCCTTTCCACTTCTTCATTCATTTTGATTTATGATTCTTCATCCTCTTTCTCTTTCTCTTCCTGTCAGAAGTGCATCCATTTTGCCCATGTCACATCATCAGTCTCACTGAGAGCAATCAATCTGTCACTGAACTACCACTCTAGAGGCAAATTAAGGGGCCCTCCTCTTAGCTCAGGCTCATGATTGGTCCTCATTACATTATCATTACCTTATCATACCCTCTGGTCCTTGGCTCTTAGTGAGCCCTATTGTCTCACGCAGGAGGTGAGGGGGAGGAATGCCCCCTCTGAACATTACCCACAACCCACGGTCAACCCTGCCAGCCTTTACCATCCTTCTAACCCTTTTTCCTGTGTGCTTTGGTACTCTCCCCTCCTCCTCTCACCCCCTGAATAGGCCACTACACTATAGATTTATAAGGTCCGTAAAAGTCAAGGTGGTTATCCTCAATGGTCTTTTAATTAGGCCTCTGTATTGGGCAGGCCAGGGTGCCGAGGCCTCGGGCATCCTTGTAGCTCTGTGGGGCCTGGTTACTGTGTCATATATCCCAGCAGCACATTGTTAAAACCAAGCTTTGTCTGCTTCTCTTGTTTAAAGAGCTTTATTGGAGTTTCTTGTTAAATGGAAACCCTATTCTTGTAACATAGCATTAAAATAAAACCAGAGTGAGATCCTTGGAGGACTTTGACAAATCTAAAATAGCTGCGCTTTTTAACATAAAAGAATACATAATATGAAACGTCAATCACAATCTCTGTTCGTGACACATTATGTGTCAGGGAATTTCCCAGGGAACATTGTATCTTCAGTCACGCATCAAATCAATCAAAACAGATTAGTCATTCTAATATGCTATTACTTTCTTGTGTTATGTTCTTTGGAACTGAGGCTGGCTGTCATTAATTTGTATATCACCTGAGAAGGAGATGTCATGTAGGTATGAGAGCGTGTTGAGTCTAAAGTAGGGATTGACCAATATGTTTCTTTTCAGGGCCGATAGTGTTTATTAATAATCAAGGAAAACGCTTACCGATATTTGGAACCAATATACATTTGTGATAAAAATGAATCTTTTAGGAAACAAAATTTTAGAATGACTCCAACACCAAACTTTGGTGTTTGGTGTTTAGGTTTAAGCTGACTGTCAAAACAGATAAAGAAAGTACAATTCAATAATATGAATTAAATGTATTGTCAGGTTTTATATTGAACATTAGAGTGATGACGATCTCTAATAAATAAATGTTGTGAATATCAGATCTGATAATCGGCCATGCCTGATAAATGGTCTATCCCGACTCTGATCCTTCATTGCAGATGCGTTTATATCGTATGTGTGTGTGTGTGTGTAGGTTTGCTTGCACAACTACTGTTCTGTGACTACGTGGCTCATGTGTTTGACCTGGTGGTCAACTGCCTCGGTGGGCCACTGATTGACACATGAGATTGTGATAGGAATCTAAACCCTGTGTCTGACAATGTGACAGCCTACACCATCCCTACTAATCACCTCATTTACTCAAGCTACAGGACTCCTCTGCCTGGGGCCACATAATACAGCCTTCTCTTACGGTTTTTTGTCTACACTGCTCACAGTCCTCCACACATCCACTGTGGTTTTTGGTGGTAGAGCACTTTACCTGCTGCTTTGTACCTCTTTAAACTCTTGACACCCTTTCATATTGTAATATCTCAGTGTACCATCAGTTTAGATTAATTTGTGATGCAGTGGTGATGAATGACAGGTGATTGACAGCACCAGCTCCTCACCAGTTGGGTCATGCACTCGGGTGCACACAGAGTCATGCTGCTAACTAATTTCTTAACTGCTGTTTGACTCACACTTGCATCACCTAGCACTTCAGGAATGCGGAAAAGTATTTGTTTGCCAATACGCAGGTTTTGTCACTAAAGACAATAAAGCCAATTCATAAGCACTTGTAATTATTTTTGATATTTCATTTTGAAGTTTTTGATATATCTCAGTGCAGTCATATCAAACACCCCACACAGCACCCTCATCAGGGTTCTGCAGGTTCAGTGATAAGGTTACCAAGGCAACGGCTAATGTTTTCGAGTTCAAGCTGAGGTTGATGAGCACATATTAGCAAGACGCCCAAAGCCAGAATTAACCCATAGCCTTGTCTGAGCAGGTAGAGGAGTGTTAGGTGCTTAGACAAGATTAACACATACTCATAGACATATAAACACTGCTTGGTCACACACACAGCGATATTGACATGCCTCCTGCACGTGCATACTTATCGAAAAACACACACACGCATCTATGTGACAGAAACTTTCCCACACATGCGTAAGTGAGAGAATGTTCCTACTTACTCATATTAAGCCGACAGAGGCCTCTGTCACTAGTTTCACAACGCAAGATGCTTTGAGGATGAATCTCTGAAGAATGTTGGTGGTATGCAATTACATTTGGTTTACCTTTGTTTGACTCTTTAAACTGACTGGCAATGTGCCTGTGGGGTATGGGGGGCCATAGGCAGGTCACAGGGTCAAATACAGTATAAGAGGAGGATTTGTGTCAAATTAGTCTTCTCTTTGAGGGGCAATGCGAAGGTGTGTGTTTCGCTGACAATCTCTGTCACCTGAATGACTTTATAGTCTGCACATGTGTTGTTGTTAAGGAAAACCTTCTAGTCCTTGAGACCTTTAAATTTAACGCTAATGATTTTTGTGTGTATATAGATACAAAATATATAGAAATGTAAGCTCAGATGTTCCTATTTGGCACCAAATAATACAATACCTCAAAAATCTAATGCAGATACTTCATCAGCCAGTCTGTCATTCAGATAATCATAATTATTTCACTGTTAATGAAATAATAATAATAATAATAATATTGAAATGTGTTGAATGTAGTGCTATAATTTTAGGTTGAATAGAGAGGAAGCAGGAAGGGAACTGGAAAAGAAATGGGATAATGATGATGCTCAGAAGAAGAGTTAAAGACGGGGAGGAAGTCCAACTAAAGGAGTCCGAGGGAGGTGTGTAAAGAGTAGGTTAATGTTTCTTGGCATGTCCTCAAAACGTCTTTAAGACAACGCTTGTGTCTGCCCCCTGTTGAAGCCTGTGGGTGCCAAGGGAAGGGTGTTAATGGACCTATGTGAGGAACGGAGCAAAGGCTTGGAGAGGAGGGGGGAGGCATAAGCGAAGAGGAGCAGTTAAGTGATTCTCAGGTCAGGTCTAATTAAAATGAGGGCTTTTCCTCAGAGGCACCAAACCGTCTTATCAAGGAAGAAATATAAAGGAAGGGAAAGAAAGAATTGTGGAATACAGAACGAATTAGACAGAGACCCAGTCCTTGGGGCTTGTTTGTGTATTTGTTTATGTGTTTGTTTGTATTCCATGCCCAGTCGTATATCTGCTTCTCCATGTCTCAAATAATGTTTGGTACCAAAGATCAGAGAAAGCCAATGTTAAAAAGAACTTATATGGGAAAAGAGCCTAACTGGGTCATTCAATATTTACTTCCAATAGAGGATCACAATGAATATTTTCATACTGGGAGTAAACTAAGTACGTGTCCTGAACCTATTAGGATTCAGAACATCCTTAGGTTCCCCATACATCTGACTGTGATTCATATGCCTGCCTTGGGAATCACAATCAGATGGGAATGGACCTTCGGAATAATATTTCCAGTGAATAATTTATACTTCCTCCCTTGGTGCATACCACCCTCTGTCGCATTTTGGAATGAGGTGTGCTTATGGTTTGTGTGTGAATGAGAAAGAAAGACAGAGGGCTCGGTGCAAGCCAGGCAGTAGCACGCGATCAGACCCTTCAGTTGAACAATATTCACAACATACATCAGATTTGCATGAATTATTTAACAAGGATTTTATCTATTCTGCAAATGCGCATGTGTGTTTGAAAAGGCCCAGCTCGTAAGGACTCTGTGCTGACTTTTGGGTTGAGGGGGCCAGGTTGCCATTAGTGTGACTGCTTTTTGGGGTTTGTTTGTTATAATACTATCATGATTTATATTATTTTGGTTTGAGTGCAAAAAATGTCTTTAGCATCAGCTTATTACATGGCGGTACTGCATACAAGGTATAGCATAGCAAACAAAGAAAATTCACTTTTATTATTCACCTTTATTTAAACTTGAGATGATATCACTGAGGGCTTATAACAGTTTAAAATAAGATAAAAGACACAAAATAATAAAAGACACAAGATACAGGATGCACTTCTTAAGACATACGTAAATTGTGTCAGTATATTCTTTATTTTCCTTCTGGTTTGTTCATCCTAAAACAGCTCAATTCTATTTAACTATAGGTGTGATGGGTGCTGACCCCAAAAAAATGACCAAAACTATGAATGAAGCAGGCTGTTGCAAGTACTGACAGCTTCATTCATAATTTCTATCTTTCATCTACAAACTCTGACACCAGCAGATAAAATGAAAAAGTTAAAAACCGCTGCAATGAAAGATTGGTAAAAAATTACTAATTAAACAACTAACTGAACTCCAGTTTTGGAGAAGACCATTTCAGTTCATCCAGATCGTTTCAGTTTTTACATCCCACTTAAGCTGGTTGTTAAAAATTGCACATGTATACTTTACTGAGAGGTTCAGTGCTCTCAGCATGAAGGGAACTTGTTGCTGTCTCTCATATTTAACATTTCAAAAAAAGTCTGCAGAGTTTCTGGCCAGCTACATTGGCAAAGCTGACCTAACGTAGTGTTTGAATGTAAAGGATTTGCTTGTAGTGACAAGGTCAAGGTTCAGAACTCACTAAGGACTCTGGTTAAAATAGACTCCATTGAGTTTTTTTTTTACTGTTTAACACCCTAGGAAATAAAAGCAATAGCAGTTGTGTTTGCACTAGTAGAGTCAAAGCTCGGTAAGAGAATATCCGGGACTTTGCCAAATGTGCTGCCGAAATCTTTCTTGCAAACACTGAGTATAAAAGCAAAACAAAACAGGGCACATGTGCTCCTCCTGCCAGCCTGAGTAAGAGTGTGGACTGCATGAGCTTGCCCTGGAAGTGAAGCTGTTTCATCAGTGAGCAGTGAACCCTTAACATAGTCCATGCACCACTCAGCCCCCATCAGACTAGACTGGCCACATT
Source organism: Coranthus polyacanthus (assembly GCA_037367275.1). NCBI lineage: Eukaryota > Metazoa > Chordata > Actinopteri > Kurtiformes > Apogonidae > Coranthus > Coranthus polyacanthus. The sequence goes on along the minus strand of JAPQRN010000018.1, from coordinate 28,391,698 downwards.
GGACTCAGACCTGATTAAAGTAGCCCTAGTTGTCTTCAACTCCCATTAGAAATCGAGGGAGAGAGGCTGTTACTTGCATGCCACCCTGCATCCATGGGGTCTTGTGGCTCTATAGGGTATATGTAAGTGTGTTCAGAGTGGGTGCTTTATTAGCATAATGGTAGTGACTGGGGAACCATAGCCCCCCCTCCCCGGTGCTTATAAGAGTCTTCACTGTATCTTTGGTTTCAGAATCATTTTATCGTTATTTCCTAGGGTTTATTAAATGCTTGTATTCATTTTTGCCTTTGGGGGGGATACGTTTTTAGTTTAAGTCTTTAACACTGTTTTGAAGACTAGAAAATGTGTTCCTTGTAAATTAGGATTTTTCCTAGGCTTTCAGAAGTGTTGTCTGGGTTCCAGCATTTTCCCTTACTTTGTCAAAGTTTGTGGTGTTAGGTGCACAAGTGGGGGTTTGAATATTTCATTTAAAAATACAATTTCAGTTCATTTTGGACCATTGTAGATAATACATAAACAACATCCAAAAAGCTTATGAACATACCTTGCTAAAGAAGTCCACTGGGGACCAACTACATCCATTAGATTTGGGAAAAGTCACTCAGTTTTGATGCTCTCCACATTAATTGTATATTAATTTGGCTTTGGTGGTTGCTCAGAATGGCTTGGCTGCTGTGACTAAGTCTTATAATGGGAGGGAAAACCAGAGAGCTGAACAGAGGTGGGAAGTACCTAAATACTTCGTTACTATACTTAAGTATTAACACCTTTTAACACAAGTATCTGTACTTTATTTAATTTGTAAAACAAGTTTTTTAATTTAGTCTCATGCATTTGAGGGGAATTAGTTTTATTTTGCATCATTGCACGCCTTAAAAAAGATCAAGATGGATTTCAACCTAACTGGATGGAACAATAACACAAGATGCTCCCGTGGTGTATCCATTGGTGCATATTATGTATGACAAACATAACGAGACAGTGTAAAAGATGGAACAATATAAAACGGGGAGACTGGGTTCGCAGAGAAAAGGCATCAGTGTTTTGAGTTCTGTTGCTGACACTGAAAACTGATTTGCACATTGGAGCAAATTAATGTAAATTATTTTCAGCATATTGTATTTGTTTTTGGTTTTTTTTTGTTAAGGTCAGTTACATTTCCACAGAAACAGCCAGTAGAACTGTCCTTCAAAGGCTACTTTTTACTTTTATACTTTCGGTCTATTCCAGAGCCTGTTCTTTTGTACTTTTATTTGAGTAAAGAAGTTGAATCAGTTTCTTTATGAGAATCTTTTTTTTTCTCCAACACAAGCATATGTACTTTTACCTAAGTAACAAATGTGTGTACTTTTGAAACCTCTGCTGTTAAACCCATACTCTGTATTATTTCCAATCATGCATATGTTTCAAAAGAAAAAGTCCCAACATACAGGGTATTCAGTGCTGAATGCTAAGCGCTTTAATGGTGTCTATTCTAAAATCTTTACATAAAAAGGTTATTCTTATCACAATGGCCGAAGGTTTAGAAGTAAACCAGCCAACAAGCCCTCACTGCTGCCTGTGCGCAGAGAGTTGGTTAAAATTGCCATCGTGGGCACAAACACTTCCATGGTCGGAGTGGTTCAAAGGTGGAATGTTGATCCGGAGCAGGAGCATCAAACTCAGGAAAGCTCTCTGCTTGGGTCCTAAAAATAACTTTCCCACACTCTCACTGCTCAGTGTCCTGGGGGTTCAGGAGGAGGAGTGTGTGTGTGTGTGTGTACGTATTTGTGTGTGTGTGTGCGTGCTGTAATGTTTTGCTGATGTAATGTCAATAAATATGAAAACGTAGTCAAATTTATCAAATGGGATTCACAAAAAACGTTTTCGTTAAAAGCGGAGCTAAATGGATTTATCATTTATTTAAAGAAGCTAAAACTTAAGTCGTCTGTATGAAACTTTATGTAATCACAAATGGTCCCGTTCCTATTTAAGAATAAAATATTGATTTAGGTGAAAGATTATTGCTGACATTAATTCTGTGATGCTGTTTTTAGACCTTTGATTAAATCGCTTTTTGTTCCAGTGCTGTCAACCACACCTGTGTCGTTATGTTTACATACTAACTGTGCAACTGCATAGAGAGAAATGCAGGAAGCAGTGAGTTGATTCCTTTGCTGTATTACAAAACACTGTACACCAGATTAACAAAGATAAAGATTAACAATTAAATGTCAGCATTTTTAGAAGCCTGCTTTCTGTGAGGGCAATGGATAAAATGTTATCTAATCTTAGAGTCCTTCATTTGTAGACACCTCAGGACAGAATATATGCGCTTACTTAATTTATCAGTTTGCATTACAAAAAGTAGGCTTAGTGATGCCGGATCACTTGGACACTTAGCCTTTTTTATACATGGTTTCTCTGTCAATGAGTCCTTGCTTGACAAAAACAAATTGGTTCTCTTGATCCTCTTTCTTTTTCTTTATCTCCACACACACCCAGTAAAATGCATTTGTTTCAGCTAATCATGGGAGCTACTTAACCCCTGCTACTGTGAATATGGTTGTATTTAAAAAGGATTCACCTAACAGTCAACACAGAGTTGTTTAAAGTTGTGTTGGCCATTGAAGGAAGTTTAGCGTCTGCTGAATGTAGCAGTGCTCATGAATTTTACGAGGGCAAGTGTTCCTGTCCTTCAGAGTTCACAGGTGGCCATTGAAAGGCCCAGCCAGATGATGGAGGATAGTTAGGACACATATAGAGCTCTGAATAGACTTTAATTACACTCAATAGATGAGTCAGAGGGCCATTCAGAGGACAAGCCTGCACTTCAAAAGGCAAGTTTGAGGGCAAGGTGATGGAGGCCGATCAAAAAGTTTATGACTTTGTCCATAAGTTAGGGTGATGAGTTGATGGTCTTATGTTTGTGCAGCAAAAATAGAACAAATTTCTTTGTGACTGTGTTAGTGTGTGCATGTGCACGAGCTACCTAACGCACATATGTGAATGTGTGAAGGTGGGGGAGGCATCGGGTGGGAGAATACTCCAGTGTGTGGCTTAACCAAACTTTCCTTTTGTCCCTAACAATGATGAGTGATGATGAGTGACAGGGGTGTTAGGAGTGGGATCTGGGGAACAGAATGCGCCTAAGCAGCACTCACCCAAACTCACACAAAAGGCAGCAAAAGGTCAAATCTGAGGCAAGCTTCTTATGGACTGACATATAATGCATTAAACTGGTGCCACATGCTAACCTTAAACTTTTCGTGTCCCTTTTCTTGTGTTCATTCTCTAATGTCGTTGCACTATTTTACTGTCCACAATTCTGAGAAGTACTTTTTCCTTTTGAAGTATACAAATGACAGTTGATTTGCCACTGAAATACCCCTTGCCTTTCCTTTGCCCTCATTTTCAACTTTAATAACTATTTCTCTGCATCATTTCTTTTTTATTAACCCACCTCAATAAGTCTATCCTCTTACTGTGAAGGAAGTAAGAAAGAATGCACAGTTGTCCTTTTGTTACGCAAAAACCATACATTCTGCTTACACTGCCCAACCACACACACACACACACGCGCACACACACACCCCTCCCTCCTCCTACTCCTGCACACACACACACACATCATGCCCCGCCGTGAGCGAGGGATGAGAAGGACTTGCGTGCAAGTGTTTCCCAGGAGGCAGTCATAGACTGAGGGTTCTGAGGCCTGAGGATGGCTCTAGATGGCGGTTAGTGAGGAACCAGTATTTTCTTTTGCCTGCTCACTTCCTACCCCTCCCCCTTTCTGAGCTCAGGCAGTGATCGTAATGGGGGGTGACAGCTCACCTCTCCCTAGCGTGCCTACCGTCCTCGGAGCGTTACACCGCCCCACCCCCCCCACCCACCGTACCTCACCACTACACTCCGAGTC
>JAPQRN010000018.1:28357077-28370183 GCA_037367275.1 Coranthus polyacanthus | reverse complement strand
GTTTATGATGAAGACTTCTTTGCTTCCATGGCACTAAATGAGGAAATAAATAACAACAAACAACACAATAAACAAGCTATAATTGTTACTTGTTTATTACAACACAATAAACAAGCCATAATTGTTACTTTAAACACTGTATCGACCCAAGTTCACAATCGGTGCATCCCTGGTTTTTTTTATTTCTCTCATCTTTTTTTTTCATACATTTAAGTTGCGACTCATGTGAAATAAGTTTATTTGATTTACAAGTGTGAATAAAGTTAAGTTATTATGGGCCTGATAATCAATATGTGTTATCAGCTCTAACACTGGCTTTCGCTGATGTACGGGGATGTTTGACTGTTAGCAGGCTGTCGTTTCCCTCTGTGTGTCAAACCGATCGATTGGGTTTGTCTGCTCCTCCCTCCAACTTTGATGTAACCATTGATTGTTCTCATCTGCCCCTGAACTCAGAGGTTAGAGGAGTTGAGCTGCACTTCTGGATTGCTTTGACCTTCCCTCTGCACATGCTCAGTGGGTTCACAGAGCCCAGAGCCAAACAGACACAGTGTAGCCAGGCCCGTGGGTGCGTGACAGCCAGACAACGGTGTGATGTCTTTTTTTTTTTTTTTTTTTTTTCTCTTTTACTCACCCACTGAGGATGATGTATATGTGATTGATTTTTCTCCTACCCTTCTCTCTACCGTGTTTCCGCTGCAGTGCACTAAGCAGGACTGAGTCCAGGCTTGATCAATGCATTGTTTTTCTTTTTCAATCACACTCGAGTGAGCTGAAGACACGAAAGGTTACACAGGTGAAGTTTGGCAGGGGTAGCAACAGAGCTTCTGGAAGCCCCCTCAAGGCCAATATATGAGTGTGTATAGCTGTGTGTGTGTGTGTGTGAGACATAGAGAGAGTCAGAATTACATACAAAGACAAGTTTAAGAAATGTATTATGCATGCGTCTATTTGTAAGTTCTCCTCAGTTTAGTCTTATTTCGTATTTCTTGTCTGTTCTCCCAGTGGGAATCTTCCGTCCTCGTCCTTGCTTCTGTTTGTTCTGTGTAACCTTACCTTAACCGTCTCACATTAAATTATAGGCCCTTCCCGCCCCAGATAATCTGCCGAGCTACTTCTCTTGCTTCCTCTACTTGCCTGACAAAACCATCTTCTGACACAAACCCAAAGGGGAAAAAAAAAAAACCAAACAAACAACTTGAGCATGAAGCACCTCTGACCTGTTAGCCCCAATATAGCGGGAGCGCAAGGCTTCATATCAGACGTGAACATTTTGAAAAGATTTCTCACCCAAATGCTCTAAATCCCTAAAAACACAATATAGCGCAAAAGGAGGAAGTAGACTACCCCAGAGGGTTAAAGAGTGTTGTGCAGTCCTGCATTATCTCTTAGTAATAACGCTGTTAAACCCTGTACCCAAACACCTAGTCATTAAGAAAAAGATAAGCATCTGTGGGAGTGGAGGGGCTCTCCTAAAGCTGCATGTCTTGAGGGGGTAAGGATAGTGGTGGTGGGCAGGGAAGGTCGGTCGGGGTGGGGTAGGAGCACCAGCAGTCGGTTTCAGATGTCATGGCAGATTCTTTCAGGGACAAATTACAGGGTTGAACTTCTCTTTTCAGCCATGCCTCTATTGCCTGTATTGTGATTTAGTTTCCTCGATAGACACTCACGCCGCTCAACACTTTTGTCGGGTGCACACTTGACTCTGGAGATACTTCACCTCCACTCACACTCTCTTCAAGACTTTGTTCATGGAGTGGCGGCCTTTCTTGCAGCTGATGGAGAGAGCAGTACAGCCCCTCTTAAGCTTTCTAGTAGTTAGCGTGTTGGTGTTAGGGGGCTTTACATGAGTGGCCCTCATTAACCTCTTAGCGTCTTTGTGCTTAGAGTTGGCACAGGGCTGCTCCACTGATAAGCTTTACTATGAAACAAGTTACTCAGCTAAAATACTTGATTCTAATGACTCTGGTATTAGCCAGTCTAATCATCTATGTAACAACCAGAGTAGAGATTGACCAATGGTGGAGTTTTAAAGGCCGATATAATGACCACACTTTGAAGCGGGAAAAAGCCGATAGCTAATTAATCGGCCAATGTCACCCCCACTCCCTAACCCCCCTGGAGAAAAAAACTCAGCACGGTCAGAAAGGAACAATCTGACGTTATTAGAAACAGGATAACTGTTGAACTAGACTTCTTAAGTCAGAGTAAGAAATACCTGCATGATCTACGGATCAACCTATATTTATATTTTTTTTTTTCAGGGCAGATAAGATACAAATTATTAGTAATCAAGGCAACTGACGTTTGGAACGAATATACATTTGCAGTCAAAATTTAAATATATATGTCAACTTTAAGAATAACTTGTTGAACTACTTTTAAACTGACTGTCAAATTAAATAAAGAAAGTACAGTATTTCAGCAGTATTTGCTGGCACATTGAACTGGAGGGATTATAAATAATAAACACTGTTCTTTTCTCACGTCAGGGTTGATAGGCGTTTATTCACGGCGTGTAACCGGACGTTACTAGCAGAGCAGAACATAAAGTACAAACATTTTTACCCTATTTTGTTGGGATATTGGATAAAAAAAATGCAGACACCAATGATCACAAAAATGTGTATATTGGATCCAATAATCGGTCAAGGCTGATAATTTGTCTATGCCTACACTGAACATCAAACTGACCATGAAAAATGTAGGTGGGGTTTTATTGCAGCTGTACCAATACCGTACCAATAGTTAGTTAAACGTCCTGTTGGTATAGATCAACGTGTCAAACGGATGAATCTCTAAAAACACGGTCAAGCTATCGACAAGTGTAAGCACACAGAGTTTTAATGCACATTTGTCTCTGTAAACACGTTCTCTTACCTTTTCTTATAACTTCATGCTCTTGTGTACTGTTTATAGTGTCTCACATCAGCCCTATCCCATGCACACGGACACACAAACACACACACACATATTCCCTGTGAGCTGTAACAGATCTAAAGTTCTCTGAAGCATTTAGCAGCACGCTAGCAGGTTTACTCCACACTGTCAGTGCTAAGGGGAGTGCTGAAGCATCTAATGCAATTTCAGCCCAACATGGCTCTCTGTGAATAAACATCACTGAAGTGTACCATCCACTGTATGTTGATTCCACTGTTGTGCTTTCTTTCTTCCATACGAGTTGATCTAATATTCCGCACCCTCCTTCTTTCCCTCTCCCTCTCCTCCCTCTGTAGAGACTGCATTTGCCTCCAGACTTGTCTGAGACGGTGAGTCGTGTGAGCAGGGGCGAGCTGGCAGGAGCAGTCATGGTGGGTTCAGGCTGTGGCTCGGGCACTTCCGGCAACAAACACCTGGATTTCTAGAGCTCCCACATAGTCGCCACAGGCGAGCAACACCTGGAACGCTGCGGCGTTGTCCTCTTTACCGTGGTGACCGGGTTGTTCTCTCTCCCACCTAATGTCAACTGCAATAACCCTGGCAGCCATTACCACCTGCCAACCGTCCCAGCCAGGGGTGAAGATCTAAACATCCACAGGACCTCTTCTCACAAAAGACACATCTCAGTGTCTTATTTCAAGACTTTTAAAAAATATAGAAATCTACCGTACACTCTGTTTCTTCTGACTCTGACCGATACAAATGCTTATTCCAGGCTGCCGTGAGAAGTTATTTAACTCATTTAACTCTTAAAGTATTTGAAGATTTGATCTCCCTGATTGGATGTTAGCTGCACTGAATGTGTCTAAATATCTGGTATACCATTGGCAAGATGACTAGTATTTAAACCCTTCAAAACCCCAAAAGGGCCGATTATTCTGGATTCAATACTTCCGTATGGATCTATGACCATAAGAGGTTATTAGAAATTCTACGTTTGGAAAACATTTAAGAATTTACCTGCAATCTGCATTTACTTCACAAAACAAGTGGCCACTTCTGCATTTACAATAGTCTGAAAGTTATTTTGAAGGATAATAAAATGATATGTGCTTTTCTAAAGTCAAATAAAATGAAATAAATATCCGTCCATGACATGACATTTTTATTCTGTTTTCATTGCTGCATTTTTCTTTACCGTGTCTCTTCACCACCAATGACAGGGAGGTTGGCTACCTGCGAGGAGATGTAAAATCAGTGTGCTATGAATCACTGATCTCTGGTCTGCTTCACTAGTTTCAGGTCGGAATAAGGACGCCTCCGCCTGACCCCGAGACTGTGCTAGTGAACGACGTCTACCTCCAGTAAGCTGGAGAGCTGAGCAGGAATGTGGGCAGAGGGTAGGAGAGCTGGGTTTTGGGTACAGGCTTCACACCTCATCAGGCATGTTTGCTGGATGAGCTGCTTTGCCATGACAAGCCCAAAAGAACAAATTAGGTCAAATGGTGACATGGAGAAATACAGAAAAAACAACATGAAAAATTAAATGTTTCATTTTTGTTTCCCTCAGTCTGCTGCTGATGCCAGTTTGAATATTTTTGCCCGTAAAAACTGGCAGTATTGGTAACCATCTGCAACGCGTGTTGGGAGAGGATAGTGTTACCTGACAGTTTCATGCATGAATGGAGTGCTTTTATATCAGGTGTATGAGACAGAGAGATGACATACACAGGCCACTTATACAGGTGAACAAAAGCTTGTGTTGTCTGTTTGTGTTGTGGAGTCAAAACATCTGTCCAAGTTATTGTTGTTTGAGAGCCGACATATTCAGGGTGCACTTTTAAGGTAAATTAAAATACAATAGATCAATTCTGGCATTTGTTTATGTTGCCTTAGTGCTGATATATATTTGTTCTTACACTCGCCACATCTTCATATCACCGTTGTGCCAATTCAGTCACTTCTGAAAGTTTTTTTTGTTTGTTTGTTTGTTTGTTTTTTTTCAAGGTTCCGGACTTTCTTCTACGTACTGTACATCATTAAGAGTGAGGGTTTTTCACATCTTTAAGTACACGTATGCGCGCACATTGAAAGGAATGAAATGAACGTGCGCGTGTTCTTTTTGTTTTATATGTACTGGACCTGTGTATTTCTTTATCCTTTATAATCAAAATATTAAAGATGATTGCACGTGTTTTTTACACTGCCCTGACCTCAGGTGAATTTAGTCGTGCACACAGTTTAACAGCGTTGTGAGCTGCTTTTTTTGGGGTTTTTTTGCCCAATAAATTTAGTCTTTGGCGTTGCAGCCAGTCAAGAAAGAGTTAAACTTTTTTTTATTCAGTAGGATTTGTGCGTCTTTAGATGCCCTCGTCCCCTTCTTCTCACCCATAAAAAATACAGTACCCTGCCCTCAGAACAAGGCAGACAGAATTACAGTTTTTCTTCAGTTTGTTTTAATTTCTTTGTCAGCTTCTTTTCTTATTGCGGAAAACTGAATTATTGCTCATGACATCACTGTTTTTAGTTTTAGTCCCAGCATCTTAGAAAATGTTCAACTCTTATCGTCAGCATTACTCGTAACAGTGCGCCTTCTCTCTCGTGAAATGAACGAAATTTGCAGCAGCATACAGTATACGAGCGGCACATAAGGCCGTGTGCACATATGGAGGACCTACTTTTTGAAAGCATCGCACGGCCTGCAGCCATAAAGAAAGACACGGGGCCGCGTGTAGAGAATACACTTTCGTAATTGTGTCTTTTGGCAGCTGCTGCTCTTGTCCTATTGATTCCCAACCAAAGCCGTACATGTTTTCCAACGGTACTTTTATCTGAGGTCTTCTGACCTATATAGCAAAATAGCCTTCACAATGCTTTTTTTTTTTTTTATATTCCTCCTTACCTCTAATATCTCTCTCTCTCTCTCTGCTCAAAATACACAGATATGCTGGTTTAATAAAGCAGTGTTTTGTTACACGTTACGTAATGAAGCAACCATACTGACAAATCTAATATGAAAGATACACAAAGCAGAGCTGTCATTTATTGCATTTCCATTGTGAGAGGAAATGTTTCTATTTGTATGAAGCACACACACACACACACGACTCAAAACGTAACTGCTGACATTAAAAGGGAGAGTGTCAGCGTCTGGTGCTGCTGTGAGATTTCACATTTACATTTCCACGTCAGAATTACTGCACGAAGTTCCCGGCAACTTCTGCAGAAACTTGAAATTGCTCGACGCTGTTCGTAACCAGAGTTACATTCAAACCTTTTTACCCCGAAGCTGTGTATTATTTAGACTTTCGCTAATTGCAGTCTTTCTTGCATTTTGAATCTCTCGTTCTTCCTCTGTAATTATTAATGTTCCTCCTCTGTCTCGACACACAGTCGTTCTCTACCTCCCCCCCTCCCTCCCCCGTGCTCTCCAAACAGGATTCCTCCCTCTTTGTGATGAACTGGATTAAGTGAGAAGAGAAATTCCATTAGCCCAAGACGACGACGACAACAACAACAACAACAACAAAAAAAAATATCCTCTTAAAAATCTAATGAACCAGTCCACAGATTTCTGATTGGGCTGTTAAATACTGAGTGACGTGTGAATTCAATTAATCAATTTAGCAGGATGTTAAGATATTCGGTGCTGTGACATACTGTGTGATTGTTACCTGACCTCACTCTCTCCTGGACATGCCCTCCTTTTTTTGATGCTCTCTCTCTCTCTCTCTCTCTCTCTCTCTCTAACAAACCCTCTCAAATCCAAACACACACACACACACACATACATACATAGACACAACCCCCCTGCTGAGGCAGCAAGTGAAGCAAAATAACTCACTCTGCCACACAATCGCTCCTCTGCCTCGCTCTAGGCACTGACTGCTTTATTCCATGACTTTTTTTTTTTTTTTTTTCCTTTTCCTGCTCCCTCCTCCTCATTGGTTCTGTATTTTTGTTTTGTTTGTTTTTTTTCCTTCTTCTTCATACCATCGTAACTCTGCTAAAACAAGAGCCAGGGATGGTGAATTGCTTGACCTTTTCTCATGTGGCGGTGTTGTGCTGTGTGGTCTGTGTCGAGCCGCTTCAGCCCATACATCAGGAGGGGTTTGTTATTTTTGGACACCTTTGTTTGGTGGAAATTGGGAAGTGTTGTGCGTATATTGCAAGCCCTTGTAGCTGCATTTGTCAGCAGCGGATTTACAAAAAAAAAAAAGTTCATTTTAACTTCTCAGCTGTGCGTGATGTCAAAAACAACCCATTGTCCAGACTGATGCTCTAATTGACGCAGCATTGAACAGGCAAAAAGGCTTTCTTTAAGACACAATTTTACTGTACAAAATGTTTTATAGTTTTCACAAAATACATTTAGAAAGCTCCATTTTAAATAAAATTAAATTGAAATATTTAAGAGACAGCGTGTAGACGTTTTATCTCAGAAGCATTGCTCAGACGTAAACCCAGTTATGTGTCCATGTTCTACGTACACACTGAAATAAAAATGGAAAACTCAAAAGAGCATGACAGATGATGCTAGAAAAACCCTCCCATGGTCTTCAATTATAAATAAGGACTGCGGGGTTGAGACTGCAGTCTTACGAACTCGAAGCCAATGTAATTGAACAGAACGTGGTTACAAAATTTTGCAACACAAGACTAATATCTTTAAAAAAAACATTGTGTACTAGATGAAATACAAAGGCTTTGGTCTGTTTTACAATCAACAATGATTAAATCTGATATGTACTTGTAAACAACTGCCAAACACTTAAGTTTAAAACTCTGTCAAGCAATGTTTAATCATAATTATAGGAATTAAATATTTCTAGTTGCACAAATTTTTTTTTTTTTGACCATAGGACACTATAATACAACTATACCTAAGAGACAAATTGTACCTGACCCTAAAGAAATGTATTTTTATGATGCATGGAACATTTATAGAATATTCTCGGGGATATAAATGAAATCAACTTTTATTGGAGAAATCTTACTGGAAGATTTCTAGGGAAGACAAGTACTTTACATTTTGACATAAACAAACTGGATTATATCGAAGACGCAGTCTACCATTTACAGACTACAGGTTTGTTTTACACCTGTTTTCCACATTTAATGTTCTCCGTGGTAATCTAGAGTCAATCCAACCACCGAAGCAGAGATCCAAGTTGTGTCGCATTGTCTTTGCACACTTTTAGCTGTTGATAGTGATCCGTGTCTAATAAGCCCAGTCAGCTCTTCTGATCAGGGAGGAGTCAAGACCACAGCCTCAGTGGGTGGATCGAGTTTGAGCTTCCTCTGCTAATATCCATTTGTAAGAAATAAGACCAATAAATATTTTTTTTTTTTTCGACATAGTAAGAGTCTTCCCTCCAGCTTTTCGTCTTTAATGATATGCAACAGCGTCCAGAGACCATGCAAAGGCTGGTAGAAAGTCTCGATATAAGCAGATTAAAAGATAGTCATGGCAGAATCTCTCAGGTTCTCCTTTCTCAAACAAACGCAAGACCAACATGGTTTTCTAGCAGTCCATCTATCAGTACTTGATCTTGGTTTTTCATATTAACATACAAATGGCCATTTACTAACACACCAGAGAAAAAAGGAAACAATGACTGAAGTTGGAAATAGAAAAAAAAACAAAAAAAACAAAAAAAAAAAAAAAAAAAGATAATTTTTTTTTCCATAAAAATTTAACACCGGGCACTTTACAGAGGTCCATTTTTTTTTTTCCTGTCTTCCCATCGTTGTTCTCTCTTTAAAGTCCTCGTTTGAATGTGCCTAGAGCAACAGAACAGCACACAGTCCCACTGGAAAAAACAAAGCCCAGACGTCCCAAGGCTCTCCCAGAGTCCCCTCTCTTTCCTCCTCCTCCTCCTCCTCCTTCCGTTCCTTTCCTCTTCTCAACCCTCTCTCGCCTTCTCTCCTCTCCTCTCCTGTGCCGTGTATGTGTGAGGAGCACTGCCGCAGGGCGATGGTGGAGTGGGTGGTTACAGGGTGAAGTAGCTCTTCTCTCTACTGTAGTCTTGACCAGTACTGAGACATGTCAGGCTCACTCCCTGGGACTTGGACAGGGACAGACACTCCAGGAGAGATGAGTCCTGCGGAGACAAAAAGAGGAGGACGTAAGTGAAAGCGAGAAAGAAAAGAAATCCTACCCCCCCCCCCCAGTGAACGTGCTGAACGAGATATGTGGATGAACCATGCAGAGTTAGTTTGACGGTTAACAGTAGTTAGCCCTATAGCGCACAGCATTCTTGCAAATAGGTAGACGAGCAGTGAAGTCACAATAGTCTGCACATGGCTGCACAGTAAAATGCTTGCGAGCTCGATAAATTGAAGCTTTGGCAATGGCATTTAAACAGAGAGAGTACAACAGCAAATGAATCAAATTAATTAGCAATTTAGCACAGAGGAAATGTGGTTATGCATGATTAACTCTTCATGACTATAACTGGTATATATGGCTCTCAGTAACAGCATTCTAATGGGGTGGAACTAAACTATGGGCTGGAGTGGCGGGATTGACGTGACGGCGTAGAGCTGCAACCAAATGAGCTTCAGTCATGCAACTGCAGAAAAATTCAAATTACATGGGACGTAGAGATACTGATCCACAGACATTTAGATCATGAAGTTTCTCAAACAGACAGAGAGAGAAAGGAAAGTTGCTGTGACAGATCATGAATCGGTGGTGGCTATGTAGTACCCCCTAATTACAAGAAAGGTGGCAGATATTTCATCAGCAGACTCAAAGACTGCACTGTTTCTTATCACTGACTCCCAAGCATACTTGTACACAATGAACTTTCTGCCTACCTGTTGAGGTGGTACCAGAAGTGGTCATTGATTGGCTGTTCATATGTGCCTGCATATGAGGGGGCGTGTATGTTTCGTAGCTCCGCCCGTTCACAGGCGGACTGGTAGGCAGCATGCAGGAATAAGAGGAGGTCTGGCTGGGCTATAGATGGGGAGAGAATGTTACATTAGCTTAGCCAACCATAGTTTTCAACTCAGTTGTCTGTAATGCTGCAAGCTCATAAGGCGTCTTGATTGTATTTTATTAATTTGTCGGTTCTATGCTGCTTCTGTGATTAAAAATAATCATAATAATCATAATAATCATAATCATAATCATAAAGGAAGCTGTTTATTTGGCCAGGAAACACAATTTAAATTCATTATGGCGTTTGATTCCACTCTTACAATCATATCAACAATCATAAAATATTATTTAAAGCATATCTTTACATTTTTGACTGCTGAGGATTATTGTGCTTTACTTACTTGCATAGGTAGGTTGTTTGCCATGGTGAAGCTGGGCATGGGGGGCAGTGCACTGTAGGTGTTTGTGAGTGCAGAGTCAGGTCTACCCAGCATTGACCCCGAGGTGAAAGACACTGTGAATGCAAATTTGAAAAAGTGGTTAAAAAAAAAAAAAAAACTGATGAAATCTCACACACACAGTCCTCAAGTGTGAGACCTTCTCATTAGCGTGAAGTCGTGCGTGCATGTGGTGACGCCTTATTTGACAGGCTGATAGGCCTGGACAGATACTGTACAGTGTGTGTGTGTGTGTGTGTGTGTCTCAGGTGATTGACTTGTGAGCATGAGCTTCAGCTCTGCCGGTGTGCCCTCGTGCCTGATTCGGTAATTACGCAGATAGTCAGCTGAGAAGTTTTGCTCAATCATCCATCAAAAGAAAACCACCGTGGTTCTTCATGTGAACTAGAGCGCACCGCCAACGAGGCCTCTTTCGCTGGTTTTATATTAATCCGCAGGCTGTCCCATAATAATATTTAATTACGTTTCGCATGGAGCCTGGCTGAGTTGAACCCACGGAACAGTTCTGAGGAGGAGTGCGTTACTAAAACTTTTTTTTTTTTTTCCTCCCACCAGTAATAAAGCATGTTAGACCAGCGTATCAAATGATCGCAACGTCTGCGCAACACCAAGTGGACAAATGATTTTTTATTTTTTATTTTTTGTCTTTAATGCTGACTGAAGTGTCGTGCGTGCGTGGAGGCGGCGTCGTGGCGGATGGCTGACCTACCCGGTGTGGTGGGCTGTGGGATGGCCTGGTAGACGCTGGTGCTGAAGCTGCTGCTGATGGGAATGTGACTGGAGGAGTTGTTGGCCTGCCGGCGCTGGTTCCGCAGCTTCTCCTCTCGCCTCCACTTCGCTCTTCTGTTTGAGAACCATACCTGCGACCGAGACGCCTCGTTAGTTTTCACAGAACTTGATTTGATTTCATCTCATTTCTTTCCTTGTTTTTTTTTTTTTTGCTCACTCACTTGTATTCTTGCTTCGGGCAGGTCGATTTTCGCCGCTAGTCTCTCTCGCGCGAAAACATCTGGATAATGAGTTCTTTCAAATTCTGTGATTCAAAGATGTTTAACAAAGACGTTGGTGAGGATTTCATTAAATATGTCGCGCTTTTTGTATGGATATCAGGCTACCAAAAAAACTCTTTCATGGCTTTCAGACCACTGCTTGATGTCTTAGGCCTTTGATAAAAAAAAATAAATAAAAAAAAAACACTTCAGAAAGGTCTCACATTTTATAATCCTGTTTTTTTTTTTTTAATAGCAGCCTAACAACAGTAACATTTTGTAAAAAAAAAATAAATAAATAAATCATATTCAATTCTTGTGGGATTAATGGACCTTTTTCCAGTGCTTCAATTTGCTCCTGTGTGAAGGACGTGCGGTTTCTCTGTAGTTTCCTCTTGAGCTGCAGCCGCATCTGTGTCTCCTCTGAATCCTCCCCATTTGAGCTGATGGAGTTTGTGTTTTCTCCTGCTCCGTCTTGTTGTTGGCAGCCATCTGCAAAAAAAAAAAAAAAAAAAAAAAAAAAATAATGAAATATACATTAAATTAAGATAATTGAATAATTAATTATCGGGTCTCTTGTTGTATCGGCCTACAGCTAATTGTACAGACTGCTGTGAAACATCATTAATTAAAGTCCCTATCATGGCTGATTTAATTCAAAATCGGAGGAATCATTGCAATTTCTTCTTAACGTTTCCAGGTTGCAGAGAACTGCCATGCGCGAAAAGGGGACAATATCAAACAAACAAAAAAAAAAAAAAAAAGGGTTTCGCAGTTAAACTGTTTATAAAATATTGTGGGAAAAACAGGCTGGCAAGGGGAAAGGCTCTGCGTACTTATCGCATCCCAACAATGGCGTGTGTTCTCAAAAGGTTAAGAGAAATGTGACAAGATGTGGCGAGCCTCTTTTCAGGGCCTATGAAATGTATTAAAACCTCAAACTCTCTAGCCCCCTTTTCTAGGGCAGAGCAATGCCTCAATGGTCGTTCCCATATGGGCGTTGGTATAGCCATTGAGGTGACCACCAACTTTTGAATAGGAGAAGACGCTTTTCAGAATGATACAATGCCTTCAGGAGTAAGGGAAACCATTAAACTATGGACACAGGCAGGGACGAGCAGTGAGCCCTCGGTGGGTGTAATATATGGGAGGAGGGGAGGGTGGTGGTGGTGGTGGTGGGGGGGGCTTTTGGAGGAGATGACAAAAGGATCCTCTCTCTCTGGAGGCGCACAGGCTATAGTACTTTGGCATTGTGCGCACGAGGATCCCAGTCAACAGAGCTTTGAGTCCAGTGTGTTAACCCTTATCCACTACCATCATTAATCACGTCCCCCGGCCAGCTACACGCCAGTCAGGATTTCTGTCTTCAATTGGAAACAAATGAGTGAGGAGAGAGCATGCAACCCCCTGAACAACCAAAATAAGGCCAATCTATTCACTGCTCCTGCTTGTCCGCGGTGGGCCCAAAGGCCCCTTCAGTTGCAGGGCGAGGCTTATCTACTAATGTCTGTCTTGTTGTTGGACATCATTATCACACCGAGAAGTTAATGCGAAATTAAGCAGGGGGTGCGTTCATAGAGGGTGGTTTATATAATATGTGACTGGAGCCACTGGTTGAACTTATAACGGGCCATTTCGGCTTTTGTATGCAAATGTCTGTTTATGTTTGTCACCGCGTGGTTGGCGTTTAAGTGGATAATGCCTTGCTCGAGGACAGGAGGTTGTTGCTGCGGTTTGAACAGGTTACACGCGTGGACGGCGTTCTGCGCAAGCAACACACGCACCAAAACTTCAGCTTGGGTGTCGAGACTTTATTGTGTCGAATTAAGTGCCAGGAGCTATGATTACTTTTTTTTTTTTTTTTTGGGGGGGGGGGGGGGGTTTAATAAA
>JAPQRN010000018.1:28291835-28312631 GCA_037367275.1 Coranthus polyacanthus | reverse complement strand
TGTGTGTGTGTCTTTATGTCTGTGTATGTGTGTGTGTTCATGTTTGTGTGTGTGTTCATGTTTGTGTGTGTGTTCATGTTTGTGTGTGTGTGTTCATGTTTGTGTGTGTGTGTGTTCATGTCTGTGTGTGTGTCTTTATGTCTGTGTATGTGTGTGTGTTCATGTTTGTGTGTGTGTTCATGTTTGTGTGTGTGTTCATTATTTGTGTGTGTGTGTTCATGTTTGTGTGTGTCCCTGTGTCAATCTGACCTGAAGACCACATGAAGGATGGAAATGTGTGACGTATAGTAACATGTGTGCTCAAATTTTTTATTTATTTATTTTTTGTACATTTTTATCACAGAAAATAAGCTAAGACTACTGAGTTTCAGGTAGAAAAAATGTATACTCGTACCCTTTTTCTTTTTGTAAAAATTTCAAATGAGTCAATTTGACCCGGATACCGTACAAGGGTTGACGTGTGCGGGAACAGGAGTAGTAGCCACATTTAATTGTTGATTTTCAATCTATAGAAACCTGATTCCAACCTACAACATGCCGTTATTTGAATTTTCCTCCCTATACTGATCTACGCGTAGCTAGTTTCCGCCATTTTGTGCAGTTTTTACTCTGAATCTTCTTTATTTGTGAGACTCTGTTCGCTTCGTACGCATGTTCGGCCTAAAAATGAGAGGACGGGTCGGGCTGCAGACTGTATGATTACATATAGGCGACTGAAATGTTTGTAATTCTGTGTTCGACTTTTTGACTCATTGAACATCAGGATCAAGGGGATGCTGTTAACACTCTTCATGACTAATTGCGGTCCACACACACACACACACACACAAGCCCACATGCACAGTAGAGATGGAGTTAAGCTGACTTGCTGTTGCTGCTGGCTGTTGTAGTACTCTCACATGTAACTGAGAAAGCAGCTTTGCCACCCAGCCTGTCCCCTCTGCTTGCTCATGTGGAACATATGGATATATGTGTGCCAGTTAGCAAGACAAGTCAAGCGGGACCAATGCAATAAAGCTCATTAGAAGTAAGGGACATTGCGATGTATGTGTGGGCTGTGTTATTCCGTTCTGTTGTACACAACAGCAAGAGCCTAAAAATGTCTGCGAAGCTTCATTTTTTTATTTTTTCAAAATTTGCATGCGTGAAATTTCAAATACAAATTTCTTTGACAATTTTCAGGTTGAAAAAGGCTTCGTAAGAGGGCAACATGACATCCACAAAGGTTTTGTCTGTAACGATTTGCAGAAGTAGGTTAGCAAAAAAAAAATCTGCCGTGGCTCAACGTGCACGGCATCGTCTAAGAGCAGATTTATTTTCCTCCTTCTCCATCTGAGGAAAAATAAAGCGGAGGTGTTGCCTGTAGTGGCATTTTTCAGTTGTATTTGGATCTGGATAAAATCTGTTTAATAATCCAGTGGTTGCTCTATTGCTTTAGTAAACAGTGCAGGGTCAGTCTTGCGTCATGCATTTGAATAATTGCGAGGACTAAACACTAAGTAGCTGGATACACTTCGCCCGAAAAGCATACGAGGTTTGTCATGTGTCAGGGTGTATCTGCGTGTCCGGGCCAATGTGTGAGTGAAGGTGGATGGGTATTAGGGGTGCTCAGATATGTAAAAGAACCAAATATGTGTTGTGCCTGTGCGAGATGGGTGCACATGGTCTATCAGCTTGCCTTGCGGTCATGTTTAACAGCTTGCCCCTCCTGCTTATGATAGGTTCCTAATCATTCACACTGGGGGAGTGTGTGTACAGTAATGCCTTCAGACGGCTCTCATATGAGTGTCTGTGTACATCAACCCCTTTTGACTAATAATAATGAGCCCTCTGGGTGAGAACAGGGTGGAGACAGTGGGAGAGGAGTGAAGTGACCCTTCCCCCTTCTAGTATAATTTTCACTTAGCCTCCAACAATCTCCTTTTGAATTGCTTTTCTTTAAAAAAAAAAAAAAATTGTACACTGGCATTTACTTATCCACAGTTAACGGCAGTAAACCCAGAACGACTGTTTTAATTAAACCGCCTTCACAGTGCGTGCTTTCCCGCCCTGTCTTATCAGACTGTCTGCATCTTGATGCTCCGTTTTCAGCTCCCTCGTCTTTGTCTTTCATCTCTTGTTTGTGTCTTCTGCCCTGGGGATTCGTAGCCAAGGGTGTTGTTTGTAAAGATCTGACCCATCCTGCACAGAGGCTTTCATAACGAACCCTCTGCCTATTATATAATAACCCCCATAATAGAAAAAACAAGTACTATCTCAGTTCATTATTGAAATTTTCAGACAAAATATTAAGTTAAGTGGGAACTTTATATAGATGTATGCCTCAACCGCAGTAGAGAAGGTCACAAACATATAGCAGTGGCAAATTGTAGGGTCATTTAATATTTAATACAATCTCTTATGTGTTCAGTCCAACAGATCCTCTTCAGGCATTTAACCTATTGTTTTCTGCGATAATTTCCCGAAGGTCCGTTGGAACAAAACACAGAAGAAAATGTTTTAAATATTAAAATATCCAGACTGCTATATTTTTAGTGACCTTCAGTGATATATTTTTTTTTTGTCTTGCGCTTGAATATTTTTCCCCTGGATGTGCACACTTTTGGTTTCTCTTCGCCAGCATTACAGCTCATTTTCTCTCGTAACTAGAGGCCAATTTATGATTGTCAGGACAAACAGTCACCGAGCTAAAAACACAGTAACAATTAGAATATCAACGCCATTAAAATGATTATCGCTATCGTCATTGTAGGGTATTATTATTGACAATCGTCAGCTGTAAAGCTAAAGAAGCAGAAGTAAGAAATAAAGTACATTGTGTGCATGTGCAGGGCTGAGGACATGTCATTAGTAACTTACCAAACACAGAAAAGCTAAATGCAGTATTCTAAAGTGAATTATATCTAAAAGGATCTACTTAAAGGCCTAGGGTCTTATTCCTTGCAGTGTACAACAAGCAATATGAGAATGTAGGTAATTAAATTGGCAGAAAAAAATGCAAAGGTTTATCAAGAAGTTAAATATGAATGATCCAAATGGTGAAAAAGAACATTGGAGATCTTTCTCCTGGTGTTTGGTTAAAAACGTCTGCATTAGTATCTACTGTATCTCTGCTGCCTACGGCGCAGAGCATTCTGGTGCAAGTTGTGCGATCGCATGTGAATGCAGGCTAATTCTGCGGCTTGCATGTTTCTACTTCTGGACAATGAAGCTTGAAGGAATCCATCAATCTTTTATGTCATCTGAGAGATGTGGTTCTTTCACTTTTTCTCATCCCAGGATCTTACTCCTCCTAGTGGTGACGAGGCAGAAAAGAGGCAAGCTCCCCTCTTTTTAACTGCACTTGTGCTCGTCTATCATAATGAGTTTTTATGCGCCTGTCAGCGCAGTGTAGATAGGGAATCGGCCATTAATGACTACACAATTAGAGAGAGGGCTTTAAAGAGCAATACATTTCAATTTAGGAACCATAAACCTAGTGAGTTGGTAAGTAATTGTAAGTGCCTCTGGAGTAATGGAAGCCCTTTGGACCGGGGTCAGGATGACTCAAAATCAGTTACAAACAGCTTTTACAAGGCTGCTTCGGAGCTTCAGTCGCCCACTCATTCTGACAGGCTGCTGCATATCTTTTATGATATATGCAGAGAGTAACTTTTCAAGTTTTAATTAAAAGATGGTAAAAGTAGCCCACAGAAGAGTTGTTTTGGAGTTCATGACTGTGAGGGTGGAGACAATTTTATCCCAGTGAGACTGATATCTTTGGACAAAACGCCTCTCTCGCTCCATTTGTCAACATTTGTCTCCCTCCTTTCTCTGGTCCTCTCTCCCCATGTCCCAGCATCTGGATACCTTTGGGATAGAGGGGAAGAGAGGGGAGATGAGGCCTTGTTTCATCTCTCCCATCCCACTGTTCCCCAGGGGGCTCGGGTTTGGTTTGTGATCTTGCATCTCACATGATAGAGACACATCTAATCCTGTTAGAAGTTAACATCCTCGAGTGGAATAGAGGAAAGAGCAGAAGGGGGGGGGGGGGGAGAAGATGAAAGAAAGGATGGCCAAAGAGAACGGGGAATGTTTAAAAAGCTCTGTCTCTATTTGTTGGCCCACATATTGGTTTTGGGTTAGAGTATACATACATGTTTGTGTTCCTGTGCCCGTGTACCCTCATGGGATCGTCCCGCGGCTGCTGCCTGCATATCTGACAGACTCCTCTCAAGGTGTTTTCCCCTCTCTGTCTTTCTGTATCTGCTCCATCTCTGCTCCCTGAGTGAGAAAGTTTACCCTCTAGGCCCCATCTGAGCTCCAGGCCCCCAAGGCCTCTGCATTCCCAAAGCTCCGACACACCGGAGCCCCTCAGGCTCCCTGCTATACCACAGGGAATACCCCCAAGAACCCCTAGGCCCCTCAGACTATGGAGCAGCAGCTCTACACAAGAGAGCTAGCCTGAGGGGAGGGGGGCTGTCTGGGAATACAACTAAATACATGCTTCACTTAACATGCCAACAGTTCCTGACAGCGCCTCCTGTTGGTGCAGCACTGCTTTTACATTCAGGCCTCCTTGTAACCCCGTTAAGTTTCCTCTCTGGGGCCTTGACCTTGTTAGCAGTCCCTTGGGGCTCATAGGGGCCTCTGTGTGCTACATGTTCACTGACCTTTCCAGCTCCCGGAGGTTAAATAATGTCTTTTTGGCCTAAAGAATCACAGCATGGACTGATACTGATGTCAAATGCACCTGGGACTTCACTGAATAACATGCTGAAAAATAATTTGTCTGTAATTTTCGAATTAATAATTTCAGTCACTAAGTTGATGAAAAGGCAAAATAATGTATCCTCAAGCGTGTAGAACAGGGATAGGCCTACTCAACATGCAAGCATCTGAGCTGATAACTCATCTGTCTCTGAAAACACTTGGCCTATAGTGATACATTCTTTGATTAGATTTGATAGAGTAAAAAGACAAGAAAAAGAATGAGCAGATTGTTTTTCATTGTAGGCCTCAGGTTCTCCTCAAGGTTCAGGAAGTAAGATTTGCACATCCTTGTGCACTTAAATAAAACGTTGTGTTGAAATCTGTTTTGTGCTGGGAGCTCTCAGGAGGTCATTTGTTGATGTTCTCATACTCCATTTCTAAGCTAACAGTATCTAGTGTTGCACACTGTTGCTGCTGTAGAAGATCAGAGGAGAGGCGCTGAAGAACTCTGAAGGTTTTTCGTGCATAAACTGACCCAGGTCGTCTACATAGAAATCAGTGTACAAGCTGGTATCATAGATGTAAGCAACCAAGACAGCTGTTAGCTTAGAAATTGAGTTAGCTAATGTCAACAAATAACAGGCTCTCAACACAATACAGACTCCAACGCAAACTTCAAGTAAACACAATATTCAAATTTCACATATTGCACCTCTGAGTTGAGTATCCCTGACGTAGGAGGTAAAAGTAGAGCTTTGAATATATTGACTGAACAGTGCTTGTTTCTTGGCTTTCATTGTGACAGTGAAGATATAATACACTTGCATTCAAAAAGAGGCATCTTTGGAGGGTTGCACGTGGATATGGAGGCTGTGAAGTTAGCAGGCCTGCTGTCCTACAGATGTCTTGGGCTGTGTGTTACCAGGTGTACGTCACCTGAGATTACCCACGCTGACACCCCTTAAAGGCAAACAGCCAGCATTACAGCTGAGGGGGCATCTGGTGGCGTGTGTGGATGTGAGGATGTGAGCGTGTATATGTGTGTTCATGCATTCAGATTGGTAGTAACGTTTGGCAGAATGGGAGTACAGACATCAGATATTACACTACCTCCGTACCACCAATCAGAATTTCCATTCTTGTAAAGAATTTAGATCAGATTGAGCAATGTAGGTCCGAGGTCAGTGTCTCTCTGAACATGTGTGATAATGATGGTAGTAATAATCGAGGACATTTAAAGCATGGGCTCATCATGCTCCTCACGGCACTGGCAGTCTCCAGTTAAGAGTGAACTGGAGTGAGTAAAATGCTCTGCTCCGCTGTCCCTCTGATCTTCTCCACTTCCCGGCGCCCCTGCAGAGAGAGAACAAAGAGAAGTGCTTCTTAATCAAAGTGCATTGGATTAAGAAGGAGAAAAAACTGAACATCACAGAGATACTACCTCACCGCTATTATGGGGATTGGAAAACAACCTGAATCACCACTTCAAATGAGCGGCCTGTGACCCTGAAATAGGAGAACGGCATTTTAATCTTTCTGTCGGTTGAAATGAAACAAGCAGTGCAGGTGCAGATGAGGGAGCTCGTACTATATGTGTGTTTCTGTTGAGTGAATACCCTCAGTAAATGTGCCCTGTGATTTTCACGTGTGAATATGTAGCCAACAGCTAAATATACCCTCTTGTATGTGCGTGTTTACATTGCTTTTCCAGGTATATAACATCATTAGCCCACAGAGCCATGCAGCAGCTCGATGCGCCCACATTGAGTCATATTTTATTAACATACCTGCTGGAGCTGAATCATCCCATCTCTTATAGACTTGCACACAAGCTGACACACAACTCCATCCACATCATGTATTTTTGATAGACCGGGGTGTACAATGAACACGCCTTTCTGTTTCTCACTTTCCTTGACATTAACATGTTTGTTGCGGCTGTTCAGCACCACTAAGGACAAAACTGAAGTGGACACAGACTATCTGAAGCCTGAAGTGTAAAAATATAAGGAGCATTTTGGGTTGAGTCACACTTCAGCACTTGCATATGGATGAGCACACACAGCTCAGCCGCCATCTGCTGCACAGAAAAAGGCTGATACTGCCATCATGTGGTTCGCCGATGTAAAACACTGTTCTTAACGTGAGACTATTATTTTCACCACAGAGTTTAAATGTGCGTTGCATGGATGTTGGGGCCCAGCGCATGCAGAAGGGGGTAGTCGGCGAAGTCCGGCCAGCCGACACTGAGGTATGTGTCTTTTCTAATGAGATTTATTGGGTTCCAGATGTTCCTGGTTATGAAGATGTGTGTCGGAGATTTAGGAGGGTGAGACCTGCACACTGTCAGAGTCACAGCGAGGTGCTGTTTTATGGTCTGTCACCCACCCGTTCACCACTTCACCACCACTCATAGGTGGCTTCTTAACCCAACAACACCAACACTCCTTTTTGCTCGCTCTAATACACGCACACACACTCTTAACCTTGACAGCAATGTGGATCAAAATTTTATGAACTTGATGAAAATGATTGTTTATAATGGTAAGCAAGTACAACACATACTTTATATACAAAAATATGAGTATCATTTAAACTGTAAGAATACAAAACATTTTCACATTGCTCAAAACAGCATTTCTTTTTTCTTTTTTTTTTTTAACAAAAAGTGACACATTGTCCATTTCCTAAATCCAGTTTACATGGTCCAGCACATTTTCATGATGACATAGTTTTAACAAAAAAAAACACAAAAAAAACACAAGAAGCCAGTGCAAGTGTACTATAATATACAAACTAGTGTGACATTTTCCTCACTTCGTCTCAAATTCTTCTTCGTGGCTCAGAATTACTGTGGTATTAAACCTACTCAAAGTCTGGGTTTTAATGTCAAACAAACAAAATGAGTGCTAATTGAGGTGCCGCTTCAAGATCTCGTGGATCGTCTGTGAATCTCCTGCCGTCATCTGGCTGAGGGAGGCATCAGCTGTGCTCTCCACTTCAGCAAGTCTGGCAAGGCACCATAACCGCTGACCAGGCTCCAGTGTCTTTCTCTACTAGCTGGCACAACATATTGTCACCTTCCTCTTTGTCCTCCTCCTCCTCTCGCTGCTCAGATGGCGGGCTGCAGCTTGGTCAGGTTCCTCTGGTGCATGCTGTGGTGGCGCACCAGCTCGTCAGAGCGGGCAAACTTCTTCTGACAGTTGGACCAGCGGCAGGTAAAAGGCTTTTCACCTGACAAAGAGGGGACAGAAAAAGGAAAAATAAGAGAATATCATTGCTTTAGAGTGAATTTATCTCTTGGATTGCAAGCTTATTTTTTTTGTTGTAAATTAATCAAAGTCAGAGGCACCATTTTTAAAATATATCTCACGTGGAGAAGAATGCAAAGGAAGAAAAATAAAGGTATACGCACTTGTTTTACCTGTATGAGTCCGAGTGTGTGTCTTAAGATGGTCTGACCGTGAAAACTTTCTCTGACACGTCTCACACTGAAAGGGCTTCACGCCTACACACAGACGCCAGTGGTTGTGGTGGTGGCAAAGACAGAAATGGGGTGAGGGTCAAAGTAAATATACAATGAGACGGAACTCTTTAAAGTGAAAGTCTGCAATTTCAACAATTTATTATTCACACATACGTATTAAATAATTGTATTTAGTGAAAAACCCTTAAACCGTTTACCCATATTGATTAATCCTTCAATGTACTTATTTTCAATGCTGACCTAATGGGTGTCTTAAGGACTTTGTCTAAGATTTCCGAGGATGAAGCTGCTGTGTTTTTACAGTGCATTAAATTACATCCCAGCAATATTAATGTTTCAGATACATGGTGGCTTATATCTAGAAAGTAGAGGGAATTTAATTTAGTTTAGAGAGGAAGAGAGAAAGTGTAAATGCAATGGGCTGACATCTGTATACCTGTGTGTCTGCGCTGGTGCCTCTTCAACT
The DNA here is from genome assembly GCA_037367275.1 of Coranthus polyacanthus. Classification (NCBI taxonomy): domain Eukaryota; kingdom Metazoa; phylum Chordata; class Actinopteri; order Kurtiformes; family Apogonidae; genus Coranthus; species Coranthus polyacanthus. The sequence continues at coordinate 28,303,986 of JAPQRN010000018.1, read as the reverse complement.
GGTCTGACCGAGAGAATCTGCGGCCGCAGTCTGCGAAATCACACTGGTAAGGCTTCTCTCCTGAAATATAACCCATCACGTAATAACATCATCATCAACGATATTATTATCATCATCCTCACCTGAATTTCACAAAATGAACCAATGAACCATCCTATTTCTCTCTCGTTCCCTCTGCATCGTGTCAAATGCTTCATCAACCTGCCTTTCGCTACTTCTATTTTTTTTATTTTTTAATATGCCTGAGGTTTGAGCAAGGAAAGGAAAATAAATGGCATCTCACCTGTGTGTTTGCGGCCGTGCATCTGCAGATGTGACAGTTTGAAGTATCTCTTGCTGCAGCCAGGGTAAACACACACAAATGGACGCTTTTCACTTGCCTCTGATGTCCTCGCAACCGGCGCAGCGATACCAGGTACCCGTCGGACGTCCTGCAGAAACAAAAGAGGAGAGAAAGAAAAAAAAGAAAGCTCAAGAGCTGAGAATGAACGTTGCTTTGTGTTTTTATGTAATCGGATGTGCCTGTATGTGTGCCTTCTGTACATGCATAATGCTTAAATGTATGTTTACTCTGGCTAACCTGAAGTCCTCTGAAGACACCATGTGCATGTATGTGGTACTGGGTGCTACAGCTTACAAGCATGGGTGGAGGTGGGACTGCAGGGTCACTCTCATAGCTGGTCCCATGGCCACTGACAAAAGAAAGAGAAACAAGCCTCAACTTTAAATAAAACTCGACGCTGAAAGAATGTAATTCCACAGCTGAAAAAGTAACACAAAAGGCTTTTTCTTCTTGAACATGGACACACACGTCTTAATCATCACAACTTCTTGGCTGGCCTTAACACAACATAACTCCTCACTTTCACTTTCTTAACTCCCACTAGATATCCTCACTTTGCGAAAAACTTCAAATCATAGATGTACCACAAATGCACACACACAAACACATTAGTATCCATTTCCACTTCTTGATTTCCCTAGGCTGTAGGCCAGCAGCCATCTGGTAAAATTCTCCTCTTCCTCCTCTTTTGCACTGAAACAAATGAGGGTCGAGACTTAAGAATACAGAACGTTAAAGGAAAAACGTACCTCTTCATGGAAGATGCCAGGGTGTTCATTTGGTTCCATGTTACACACTCCAGCTGAGATGCCATTTGGTACAAGTTATCACTGTGTAAAACAGCACAATCTTTAGTATGTAAAATGACATTTGTAATGAAATAATAGGCGTTCTTTATTTGGATTGTTTGGTGAGGTTTCAAGGAAGCCACTGCTGAAACAACTCAAGCATTAATAAGTTGAAAGATTATGGGAAGAAAATGTGTTTCTAAGGGTCATCACATGTAAGAGAAAAACCATGTTTTTTCCCCCCCTTGTTCTCTTTATTAATTTACTCATTTTCAGGCACTCCTAGAATTAGTAAACTGCTACAATATTTATGTTACTGCATTCTTCCTGCCATTTCTCTTCCCTTGTATGGATAATGAAGACATTTCATTCAGGGGGAACTCCAAATGGCTCACTTATTAACACATCCTGTCCACCCACCACACTCCTCACTGGCTTCATTAAAAAACATGGGCTCTGAGCCATTCTTTACCTTGGCACATCATACTGGTGCACACAATCGCACACAGTACATATACACACTCTTGGAGATACAATTGTGCGCTCTGCAGGGTGAGGGCCTCGGTGCCTAGTACACCACGGACCGGTGCATGACATCACTCTGTCCTCGGTATCATTAAAGGCGGGAAGCAGTTTCAGGGGAATTCTGGACGGCATTCCTTGAGAAGTCCTTGAGGGAAGGATCGTGATGGCTCGCTAATCAGCTCTTAGCTATGGTAAACTGTGGAAAGACTCACTGATATATGACATATACACACTGTGTGTATGTGCGTGGGCGCACATGTGCACGTCTCTGTGTTTTGTTTGAGGGTTTCCAGTTCATATCATAAGCTCTAACAGCAGTGAAGTCTTCTTCTGTCTTATCAGGTGCTGTTCCAGTATTTGGGTTGAACATGTTCCTTTTCTCCAAAAACATTGCAAGGCGGCATGCAAAGAATTTCATCCTAATTTACCCCATGAGATGTTTTGCATCAAAATGAAAACAACTTGGAAACTCATACAGAGGTTAAAATAAGCAGATTCCCAACTTTAACTACCCAACCCCCCACTCAACTGTGACTTTCACTGAACTTGTCTCTTTTACATTTCTCCTCATTTTTCCTCAGGGTGGACTCAGACGCATCAGCAGTAGATCACTCACTGTTTGTTTTGGCCTGCTGAGCACCAATGGGCAGCACTTAACCTCAGAACAAATTAGGATTCAGAATCCAGACAGTGCAGAGGCAGACATAGGGCTTAACGTAGGATCACTGAGAGTTCACACTTCTAAAAATTACCAGCAAGTGAGTAGCCGCATGTGTTGTTAGTGGAAAGAATCTGACAGTAATGGATGAGCGAGGAGTCTCAAAACACTGGGAATAGTAGAATTGTGCCGAAAGGGGATTTAAGGTAGCAGGGGTTGAAGCAACAATAAAAACCCTGCAGTGACAACTAACCGTACCTGTTGTAGTTTCTTAGCAGCAGAGCTTGGCTGCTCGGGCACGACTCGGAGGGACTGTGGCAACCAAACATGGGAGGAGGAGCTGGGTATTGCTGGTCAACTGAATAAAACAAAAACCAAAGGTTGCGTTGGATAAGTGAGTTGTTCTAGCATATTACAAATTAGACATTTATTTTATTTTCACAACGCACATAACTCAAATTGTCTTGTACTAAGCATAACGATCTTCAAAAGGGATAAACAAGCACATTTCTTAAACTAGAAACTAGCAAATCCTAGCCACTCAAAGACCTCAATGAGAAAAAAAAATACAGTTACTTAACATAGACTAATATTCTTAAATCGGGAAGTTTTGGAAGTGGTCTCACTCTTAAAATACGGTAAACAATCTTATTCTTCTGCTGCGATATTATGTAAACCATTGTTTTAGCTTGTTACTGCGTAACTGTGGCTCAGCATTAGCTGAAATATATTATTAAGACAAAGTTAGATACGATATTTCTTAAAATGAGATTACTTTTCTAAAGAAAACACATTTGACACGATTATTTTTCTTTTAGAAAAAAATAACACTCGTTTCCCAGAAACAAGTTTTTTTTTCTTTGTTGAGATTCCTTTCTTGCAGTGAACATATAAAGTTAATAGCAGTTCATTACAAATGCAAGGGGGGCATATAAACATGTAATATTTGTATGTTCATGTCTGCACGGATACACAACTCTTTTCTGAGACGACAGATCAGTCAGAAACAGTGTTCCTGCTTAGGTTCATATAGTATATTGGTCCCCAGACAGTTTTTGACATTCCAGCAGATTCGCATAAAACTGTTTCCTCAAGTTATCATTTCCAGAGTCATTAACCATATGCTTAAAGAGCGAGAGGGAGAATGTGTTTATATATGCATGCGTATATGACAGAGATGGAGCGAGATGAAGCAAAATGGATAATAGCGCTTTTGTTGTTCTATGGAAAATGATGGGTTACTTATATAACCTTGCTGTGACATGACAGCCCTCCAGTCTGTGACTCAATTTAGTGAAAAACCCGTCAAGATGTAGACAGTTACCTATGTTGTTTGGAGGTGACAGTGTGTCCTCGTGTTTGAAGGACAGGCTGGGGAGTTGAGGGGTGTGGTGAGACGGAGTGAGACCATAACTGGGGTTGCTGTCTAAACCCACTCCTCCATAACCTGAGAGAAAACAAAAAGAGAAGCAAGAAAAGGATGAAAAAATTGTCTGGCTGACTCATTAGATTACCGTCTCGCTAATGGCTGTAACATTCTGAAACCCAGTATATGGTCAGTTATCTGAATCTTCCTAGTTGTAGCTCTCTAGGTCCCCGGAGTTACCACAGAGAGACATAAATCAAACTACTAAATCCTCTTTCCTTGTAATATATTCTTTTTCTCCACCATTTATCTTTGGCCTTGTGGCTACAATATTTATGGCAAGTGGAAAAAGAATATTGGCAAAAACACCACAGATGGACGCAGATCAGGTCTTATAGCACATACTGGATAAAACAAAAAAAAACAAGATTCAAAGGCAACGTATTGCATGTTTGCTAACTTATTCGTGGTCATAAATCAGCAAAAAATGTCATAGATGACGCGTCTTTCATTGTAGATAATTGAGTTGGATAAATTAGCCAGTGTAAGCTTTGACAAGAGCAATACATAAGAAGATCATGCACATGCACAAACGCGTAGTCTGCTGTCCTGAGTCAGACCGCAGAGGGATGTTAAAAAGTTTCTGAGAAAAATGATTCACAAATTCTTACTTAAATCCCTGCAGCTTGCAGAGTGCTACGCTGAGTATTTTATCAGAAACTGCTTTTCCACTGAACAAACCAAACAAGATTCACGGCACAATGACTCTGAAAGTCACACCAGACACATACGAGTTTAAACCTCTGACATATGAGTTACAGGCTCCAAAGCACAACAGACACGAGCTCCGTATCCATTTACTGGAAAAATAGCAAAAGTCTGACTCCAGAATAATACCTCTATAAATGTTAATAACCTGGAAGCATATTAAGTGTTAAATATATTAAGGGGTCTAAATAGAGCCAGCTTATGATTCACAGTTCAACTCTATTAATTGTTTCCACTGGGCCCTTAAAGAGTTGATTCCTTGTTTCTGTTTTGGGAATTCAGGAAATTCTTCTGAATTGCGACCTTGTAATTTTTCTCCCCCAGCAGAATAATCAGTTTTCCTGTTTCACATTAAAAAAAAAAAAGTGTGGTTCGGGTGGTTACTTTGAAAAAAAAAACCCAATTATTTATGAAACAATCAAATCTGAAATGCAAGGTAATGATTTTCCATCAGACTACTGTGTGTGATTCTTGATCTTGTCTGATTTATTAGATGTGTGATGATTACAATTAATACGTTCTACAGTTTAAGAGGTCACCGTGTATTCAACAATTAAAAAAAAAAATCATTTATTTTAATCAATGCATTTATTTTTCTGTTTATTGTATTTATCGTTTTAAAAATGATTTCAGCGTGTCATATATTGCATGTTAATTCTTGTGCAGTACCTCAACAAATATGATAATAATATGATAATATTAAATGGTAACACAGAGGATGTCAAACTAATCCACGATGAAACCTTAGAAATGATTTATCTAAATATTTCCTGGTCTTTTATCTGAATGATCACTTCAGTGCTGTGATGAATTTATACAAATTCAAGGCTTGCTGTGATTCTGTCAGTGATTGAAAGTCTGTACATTTCTGCCAAAAAGTTCAGTAAACAACACTGAAAACGCACTGTTAGAGATCTGTGCAGCGCTACCAGACAACTGTCAGGCTTGTTCCTGACATGGGACAGAATGACCCAGTACAGCACATAACATCCCGCTCAGACACAACACTGTTGACAAACTTCAAACATGAAGTGATACACAACGCTGCATCGCGTACACACGTACAACAGGGGATAAATGCAAAGCGCTCAAAGTCAAGCCAAAGAAGTATAGAGAAAAGACAAATGTAAAAACGGTTTCTCGTCGCTGTGTTTACATAACAGCGAACTGATGAGAGAAGACTGGTCTAAGCAAGATGGGAGTTGGTAAAGCATACTTACCCTGGTTCCTGGATGCAGGGGGGGTGTCCACACAGCTGGGTAGATAGGTTGCATTGGGGAACATCCTGGGTTGGCCTGTCGTTGGCTCTCCAAAGGCCCCGACCCGACAGGGGCCCGAGCCTGTAAACTGGCCTGAGAAGTGCACTGTGAAGGCACCGAGTCCACAGTGAGGGTCCTCTATGGGATCGGTAGTGCCCCAACCTGGTTCCTGCTTGATGAGGGAGTGATGGGAGGGCAAGGAGCTGTAAGGAGAGCCCGGGTGGAGGTCCAGCAGTTGTGTCCACTGGCCGCCACCAACAGACATCCCACAGCCGCCACCGCCTCCTGGTAAGGATGGCACAGGAGGCGCTGGAGGTAAGAGGGTCAGATCTCGAACTTCTGACCCCATCGGCCCCAAGGCTCCACACGGTTCAGTCAGCATTGGGGATGCCAGTTCGAGACAGTCCAAAGAAGCAGTGATGGTATTCCAGTAGACGATTAAAAAGTCACACACTAATAAACTCCAGAAAGCTTAGCAAAACACTCGCTGAAGAAACACTGAGCTTGTAGAAGAAACAGACGTTTGTCATCACAGTACACTATTAAACCATCTTTCCCAACTCAAGCGATGACGAAAATAAAGAAGGTAAGTAATTATCATCAAATCTACCGGTCACTGGGTATCTGCAGTAGTTTTGGAGTGGGAGTCTGTGATGGTAACAGTGCCTTGTTCCTCTGTCTCTATAAGTCTGGCTTTTCTTACTCTCCTGAAGGCTCAAATACTGCCAAACTCATTGGACAGTGGGAGGAGCAAGCACACTGAGAAGAAGATGACTCCCTCGCCTTGCCCCAACCAGCTCATACTGCACGTCTGACTAGATGCTGACTAATATCACATTTGCACAACATTAATGGGTGTTTTATATTTTTAGTTTCAGTTTAAGTGTCTAGTAAAAGTCTATTAGCGTGTGCCGATAAATGTGTGCATTTATTCAGTTATTTATTAGAAAACAACTGTTTTTGTTTATCATCAGCACCGGTGACTAGTAGTTAGTAAGTAAAAGTGAAATGAAATGAGTCTTTATCAAGCTGATGTCACGAACATTGTTATCATAATGTCTTGCTGTGTTTTCAGACATGATAACTAATCGTTTTCATGGCTCAGAGATTTGCTAAATGTAAACGCTGCATTTCCGTGACAGCATGCCCAACTCAGGTAAGTTCATAATATTCAAATCAGTGCAGAATATCTTTTTAAAACTGACATGTTTTGTTATGTTTACACAACTGACATGAGCTGGTTCGTTGTGACTTCGAACTGCTCTGACTCATCTCTTTTCGGAGATATGCCACCTCCCAAATAAGATTCCTGACCGGATGAGGCAACATAAACGAAGGAAACTAGAAGATCATTTTTTTTCCAAAACATCCGATAAAGTTTTTTTTTTTTTTTTTTATCAACAGGTTTAAACACATACAGATGTACTGACCGATTAATCGCAATTATTAACTACATTATTTTTTTCCAAATCTTGCATTACTATAAAACCTTGCAAAAAAATGTGCAAAGACTATTCCAATTTGATCCCTTTCCCCCCCCCCCACACACACAAACTGCACGGTCTTAGAGAAATGCCACCGCACAGAAAACACCAAAAAATAATTATTTATTAGTCGAGGACACAGGGAGTTGGTGTGTCTGTACGTGCACAGTGTGTGCATGTGTGTTACGAGACAGAGGTCTTGACCTTAACTCAAGCTTAACTCAGTGTGGACCACAGGAATGCAGGCACTTGGAATATGCCAATAAATTCAACGCAGCTGCTGTGGATCTTTTGACTTTGTTATAATTATGATATTTGTCACAGCAGTACAATTCATCCTTTGCTTAAAATCTTAAAACGGTGGCAATTGGTTTGGGGTGACCTGCAACGAGAACAAAGTGGCTATGTTCATCATGTTGAGCAAGTCATACTGCTTATTAAATTGCATGTCTCAAATATTCCATAATAATAATAATTGGTGTGAAACCCCCTTCCATGAAAGATCTTCCATTTAGACCCCTCTTAGTCTGTTTTCTTTTAACAGTCCGGGTTATTCTTAATGTTAAATCTTTCAAGAAAACAAAAGCAAACATCGGTCTCATCCACATGTGAATGTAAGTACTTTCTATGGTCTACTGGACACCATGGCAATTTAGACTACGACACGGCTAATAATAATGCATTATTAGTTTCACAAATAAATAATGTATGTTACGAAATGGCATGTCTGGATACCATTAAAAATCCACCGCAAAACTGAGACAGAAGACCGGGAACAATGCTGTTATGCTGTTAATGCTGCCATCGCCATCTGGAATATTTGCCTAGAATTCCAGTGAACACAGTTGACCCTTATTCAACTTAAAAAGAAGTAGTGGGTGGGGGGAGGGACACTAGAAATAGACAAGAGAAGGAAAAACTAATACAGTGAGTGAGACAGAGGGAGAGAGAGAGAGCTTCAATTCACACTAAAAGTGATGAAATCAGCTGGCAAACTGCTGAGATGGCAGAGACGAGTGTTGTTGTCTTGTGGGTCATTATTGCACAATTTCAATGATAGATCCTTCAATCCTCATAATTAAAGTTTTGGTGACTTTTTGTTTTGCTGCAGCTCCGGAGATGTTAAGTAATGATTAGATGTTTAGATGTTCACTATGAAAAGCAACCTAATAATAGGTCAAAGAAAAACTACGAAGGCCTCAAAACTGTCCAGCTTTTGGAACCTATTTTGGTTTTTCAGTGATAATGCGCTTATAATAGGCTTTGTGTTTATTTGGACATATCCTATTTCTATTTAGCTGTTTTTTTCAAATCAAAGATTTATTTATAACTTCTTACAGCGTCAGCAAATCTGACGACATTCTGTACAACGTTCATAACCTTACAAACATTAAACGCAGATTCATCTGGGTGGCTTGTGGTCATGGAGAAGATAAAGTGCTCTATGACTTTTTCTTTTCTTGGAAATAAACAAGTGCAAATGCAGACCTGCATCCCTGAGGAACACCCAGCCCGAGGACGTCCGTGTAACTAACATGAAAATAGTAGCAACTAAAATGAATATCTCCCAGAACAATTCAAGAAGCCTTCTGTGTCCACCCTAAAAACAAAACAAACACAAACTAAAGTAATGTGCTACGTGTACAAAAGGTTGTGGCACAATTAAAAGTATGTTGCCAAAAATGAGAGAAAACATTTCAGTGCCTTTGAGCCGAGGCAAATGCAGGCTGTGCGTTCCCCCAGTGGAGTCTTTAGCAGGGATTCATCAAAGGTGACGGGCCCGGGAGAAAACAACCCTTTCAGTCTCTATGACGGATGGCAGTCCCCAAATACATCCATTCCTCAGATCAATCTCTGGTTAACTCAGGGTTTAAAACAACACCACTGTGCAGAGGAAGGGAAACGGTCAATACTGCCTCTGACCCTCAACAAGAAATGCACTGAAACTTTCTGCAGCAAGATGAGCAAGAGGGAATCTGAGAAGGGTTTGTCTCTGCCAGAAACACACATGATAAACTGCACAGATATGTGACCTGGCAGCACACATGAAAAAGAAACGACTTTTTCCATTTTAATAAACATCTGTATTTATGCTACTGCATCTGAAGATAGACAGGTTGTTATGTTAAGATGTTGCTTTTTAAATCAAGTGCACCGGTGATTGAAATGTCCGGGTTCATGAACATATTTTGAGATATTGTAGGCCTGTATTATGTTTGTGATTTGACCACCAAAAGAGCCTGCAGGAGAGGACTGCCAAAGAGCAACCGGCCTTATTTTGATGTGCTGACAGTGGCATAAAACTGTCAGTCCTTTACTTCTCTGTGTTTGCATAAATAATCTTGCTGATAGCAAAGCCAACAGCAGTGTGTTGTAACGTTTCATCATTTCCCCTCTATCTGCCGGTGGCCTCTAGGAAATGGTTACTACTGACAACAAAACTCAGACAGAACAATATTCCTCCGTACTTTCGCTAAGCGGTATTCGGAGTTTGTGCGAGATAAAAAAAAATTGAACATAATAATGCTTCTATACGTTTAAAACACAAATGTTCAGACTGAGGACTTGGGGCTCTGAGTTTCTTTGCAGAAATTTAAACGGCTGTTCTACTTCCCTATGAACCACATAAAAGACAACAATCACCCATTTTTAATTTGCTCCCGTGTCAGCTCTCGGGCTCTTTAAAGTGTCAGAAATCTGAAGAGAAGAAACAGAGAAGATCTGTCGGGGAGGAGCGAGCGTTTTTTACGTTTCATGTGTCGGAAACAAAAACACTAATATATGCTGAATCCATACTATGCATATATAACAACCAGTCACTCAGCGTCTGAATACCTGCCTGTCTTTTACAGCCCCAAACCTGCTGAAGTTCGGTGAAAACGGAGATCCATAACGTTGGTGCAGAGCCACTGGAAAATATAAGATGTTTCATTTGATTTAAAATTCTTAAATTAAAAGTGTATTTTTAAATTCGGCTGAATAAAGTATGCGTCATCCCAGCAGGTGCCTATGTGTCAGGATCAAGGCCGACCGTTATCACATCTTTACAGTAAACCACAGCCTCTTCTGTGCTGTCACACCCAAGCAGCTGTGGCCACGGTGTAAGCAGTCATCAGAAAACATTTCAGATATCTCTAGTGGTTACTGTCTGTTGTCATATCCTCGAGCCTCATTGTGAGACTCAGATGAGCACACGTTTACAGGATGACTCCAGATATATGCGTTCAATGATGGGAAAGCATAAAAATTACCACAAACGGCGCAGAATGTGGATGTAACCTCTGACCGTTCACTTAAGGGAAATGCCATATTACTGCAACTTTCTCAATCGCAGAAAAACAATATACTGCAACTCGCGTGTTAATAACGTTACGGAACGCTATTAGGTTGACGCGCAAAATGATGGCATGCTTACTTTGTAGGTATCATTTGTGAACTAAAATAAACCCATTTAATGCTGTTCTTTTGTGTTGGAAAGAATTCCTTCAAAATACAACATTATTTTTCTCAAGCAAAAATGCATCAACTTTATTTGCCTGGTGTCTAAGCAAAAAAAAAAAAATGGTATAGGGGAACTTTTTATTGTTTATTCTGTGTCTTTAGCATCTTATTCATCAGCACTCATCTCAAAAGCAAAGGGTCACATCGTCTCTAATAGCGTTCCAAATGTCTGTCATCTGCATATAGCTTCCAGCCAGATATTGTGCAACGTATTCCCAAATGAAATTTTTTTTTCATTTGGGATCCTTTGTTTGACTGTGCCTTTTAAACTCGTATTGCTCCTCTTAGCCTGTGAGTGTATGTAATATAAACACCCGCTGATGACAAGAGACCACTCCATCATTAACAAAGCCCCTGTCCGACTGCAGTGACTCGATCTACCCAGACAGGAACGTCAGAATTCCTGGAAGACTGTAGCCTTTTTCTTTTTTTCTTTTTTTTTGTTGCTGCCATTAGGTTGAAACAGAGCACACACATTCCACATAGGGGGATTAACGACCTCAGATAGCTCAACACCACAAACGCAAACTCGCTTTGACTGATTGCTGCAGTCTTCGGTGTGATATGAAGCTGGTCATTAAGTGATATGGCAAGATAACAGCGGTATTTCATGAATCAACTCACTTTTTTTTTTTTCGCTACAGATGACTCATTACACTACAGCCACATAATTAACATCGGAGCTACTGTAAAAATAAGACAACAATAATGTTTGGTGAAGAAAGAGAATAGGTTTGATATGCTAGTTTGGTCAACTGTTTCCTATATTATTCAGCTGCAGTTGTGGGCTGATAAGATAAAAGAGTCATAAAACGACAAAAAAACAAACAAACAACGGAACAAACAAAAAACTAAAAGGTTGTTGAAGATATTACCATACAGATGAGCCAGGATGAGAAAATAGGATTAACACCTTGCAGTGGCAGATTAAAATGAGCCCAACAACTTTTTTTTTTTAGACGTTTACAATTTAGCACGTCCCTGGATATACGCTCTGGCATAACTAGAGGCTAAAGGAATAATTTGAAATTTGGCGTGGTGATTCTCAGCTATATTATTGTGTTAACGCACTCAATGGGTAGAACTGCCATGAATTAGGTACAATATATGACAGACGATAAGCACGGGGGAAACAGGCCAGTGCATGAAACTACTTCTCTGTTTTTACCTTTTCTTGTTTTTTTTACCACATGCTTACAGTCCTGCATTTCGTTTCCAATTCTGAGATGAAACTGTCAACTCTTAACTGATTCAATTGAACTGAAACTGAAAAAAGTGCTACGTTTCTTTTTTTCTTGTCATTGTGATCTCTTTAGATGGAGATGAGAGGAGTATAATAATAACAAAAGTCAGACCTCATGGAATTTTCATCTCCTTGGATTCACCTCTGATTAAGGCCTTGGCTTTGTTTGTTTGTTTGTTTCTTGTATTTGGGTGTTGGTGTATATGTGTGTGTGTG
>JAPQRN010000018.1:28279165-28290179 GCA_037367275.1 Coranthus polyacanthus | reverse complement strand
GTGGGTGGGTCTGCTTATAAGTAATTAACAAGCTATTCACTCCACCTAGGGTAGGAGGGAAGTTACTCATGCGATGCATCCTGACAAGGTCACTGCCTGATAGATGAGCCTGAGCAAGGGGATTTTTCAGAGATTGTGAAGGCAAGCAGAACTGTGGGAACCAGACAATTAGTGGGTGGAAGGTAGGCAGCCATGTTGGATGATGAACATGAGACTGGTTTACATGGCTACTCACCACTTGGCCGGCTGACAGGGAGAAAGCAGGCACCTGGGCTCAACTAACTCTTAACACCAGTCATTTATCATTGAGGAGGCTCAGCAGGCAATTTGCCAGCAGTTTAGGAAGAGCATGTGCTATTTGAAATCAAACAAACATGGGGTCACCAAAAACACTCCCCAAAAAAAACCCAAAACAAACAAACATAGGCAAACATATTAAACGCAAGTAGAGGACTGTTATCTTAGGAGCCTATGACATTCACTCACATAACATATAATGTATGTGTGAATAAATATCAAGATCAAAACGTAATACATGAACATTTGTCGGTAACAGCAACAACCTGGCCCTTGTGCGTGTTTAATCATCCAAATAGTTGTCAAAACCCAAAATATTGTGATGATCGTTGTTTGCGCATCATTATTGACACTGTAGAAGAAAAATAATCCTCAGGTCCGAAACTGTGGCTGGTTCAGTTGAGCTTTGTTCCCTGCAGTGGAGACGAGGAATAGAGCAGCAAGGCAGCAGTATTGTGTCTGTCCGAGTCTTCTGCGGTGACACTTTTATAGCTGTACAGTGGAAAAACAGAGCTTAACACATGGAAATAGGAAATGGCAGGGATCTTGAGGTGAGATGAGTTCTTATGTTAATCAAGGTGTGACAGTTGTTTATGATCAAACAGATGGCCACACTTATACAGTCTTGTTGATTGAATTAGAAGGAAAACCAGTTTTCTACAGTAATGCAATCATTCGAAGACAGGAATGGGATGAAATTAAAGCTCCAGTGTTAACTTGATTAGTTTAAGTAAATAACAAAAAGAACAGGAAATGATTTACTTCCACAACACCATTAGTAATGATTCAAACAATATTTAGTGGAATAGTGATATTTACTTTTTTTATATTACCTATTCACATTTATATATATATATTTTTTTTACATTGTTTATGGAGTAATGTTCATAAATAGAGCTCAGAAACATCCTATGTTCATTGTCAACTTGACCTGTTTACTTACAATTAAAGATTTTATATTGAAAGTAAACTTTATTTCTATATTGTTTAGAATGTTTAGTAGATTTTTATTAACTGACAGAGAACAACGTGAGTGAAGTTAAATGGAATTACAGCATTGCCACATAACAACACTTTTATGCAGCGTCGACTCAGCGTCTGTGACAACGAGGTGAGGAGAAAGGAAGAATTTTGAATTTACCATAAAAAACACAGCTGTTTTCCTGTAAAAGCTAAGATAAGATGAAATATTTCTGGCAACATCTGTGATGATTTCACAATCTTCAGGCAACTTGTGACTTTGAGGAGCAGGGAAACTGACAAAAGCAGAATAACATTTTTTTTTTTTTTTTTTCTCCACTGCATTCTGGACTTGCAAACCAACATTAAACATCCTATCAGACATCAGAGCAAATCGCTGAAAACATGGGCGATGTCCGCCGTTATGATTCTATAACTCCTGAAGACTACTTTGTCAGGATAAGACTAGATTTAGAGTGATATAAAACAGGCTAAATCCCAGTTTAATACTTGTACCAGGTACAGTCTCCTTGGAGTTAAAAGGTTTACTGTAGTTCAATATCTGTTTTCAGGTCATTCTGCCATGAATATTATACAGGCTATTTGGCATCGTAATACATAGTGGCATTTTAAAAACCTTTTAAAGGAGACGAAAACAATGTCTCATATGCACCTGGAGCTTCAAAGCCTCCAAAACTCTTATTCTGGACTTGAAATACACCAGGCACTTGACAACAGCTGTTAATCAGATAATGAAAGCCTCAGAGTTACACAAGCACACTTGTGGAGAAGCGGCTATAAATTCTTCGCCATGACAGCGTACGAGGGCAGGGAGAGAGTGAGGGTGAGATTTGGTACCAGGCACTTGCCGTCCCAACAGCACAGTGCGTCATACAAATGGTATGGTGAAACTCTCCATCAGCTATTTCCCCTCACCACACTATTTTAAGATATGTATCCCGCTTAATGCAATAGAGATCAGTTCCCTAACTGTAACCGCTTGGAGAAATATGTGACAAGCAGTCTTTCAAGGAATTATGACATGGCATGATGCGTCTCCGTAGTCAACGAATCCCCCAAAATACACATAGTTTCGTGACGGATGGACTGTGAATCTCAGTGCAGCTTTTAAATGAAAAACACACCACAGTATCTTTCCCTGGGACATGGTCTGCTCAACACCTCAAACGTCGGTAACCCGACTCTGTGGTTTTAGGGGTGAACTCTTGCTCTACTTACCCCCTTAACCTCACTCACCTCAATCACCAAGTGAACATCCATGGTAACGATACACAGGATCCCACTAGGTAAAGAGGCCTGACAGCCCTAGGTCAGCGAGTGTAGCGGAAGAGTTGTCCTCTGACACTGACACCGACAGTGTTTCCGGGTTGAAAAAGCACTGGGTCGGGCCCTCCATGGTGGTCCACGCAGATGGACTGCAGCTCAATCAGATAACCTCTCACGGGGATCAGGTTCGCCTCTGTAACTCTCATCCAAGACATCCAGGGTTAATCTCCTGGGGAGCACATTGATATCTGGATTGGAAGGACTGAAGGTTTGCAGTACGTTGGTGGAAGTGTGTGTGAGTAATAAATAAGGAGGCAGTCTGACCCCTGTAGGGACGTGGGGCAGCAGGATGAAACTAAAAGCACTCGTAAGGACTTTAAAGCAGTAGGAAAATATTCTCAATTCCTGTTAAGCAATCATTTAATTTACATCTAACCATTAAAAGTAACGATGTACAAAGGTATTTTGACTTGGTAATAATGCTGTTACACTCTGCAAAGACACGTCCGACAACACTTGTTTAGGGTTACTGTGCCTTTAACAACAAGACCCGGAACAGCAACCGCTTCACCGGAGCTGCAGGCTTTTCTTTTCCGCTCAGGTCTTGCCAGTGGTGGGAGCGTGGATTTCATCACCTAGGTTCACAAACTCACCGAAAATGAGCGTCCCGGCATTTATCGACATTACAGAAGAAGATCAGGTACGACCGTTGTCTTAAGAACACGTTTAGTTCCGTTCCACTTGCGGATGACTCGCCTAACGAAGACAATTTAGTCAGATAACGTAGTGTTAGCATGCTAACCAACCCAAACCGTACTAGCCGCTAACCGGTACGCGCTAAGTGTTAGCTAGCTGCGTGATGTTTAACGCTATGTGGCATATGTGGAGGCACGCGTATTAACACTTTATAAAAACGAGCTGTTTCGTTGGTTTTGTGCTAAGTGGCCGAGAGTCCTGTTTCTAGGCATTTCCAGCTTACAGTTTCATGGGTCACTTTGCTATAGATGTCCTCAAAGTTTAAGGATTGTTCACTATGCTAGCAGTTAGCTACCTATTAGCTTGTTATCTAAATAAACAAAGATGATAGAAAAGTTATAACCTAGCTTACCTGCTGGAAAATTATTTATCTGACGTCTACATGAATATTACTTTTCTGATGACTGGATAAACATAACGTTTTGCATTATTGTTTGTTTATAAGGATACCCTTTAACTGACTCTGACATATGTTGTTGTGGTTTAACGCTACGACAAAAGTACTTAGCGTCAATACATCGCCATAGATGTGCACGTCCAGGCCGAAGAATACAGGGGCAAGACAAATGAAAGGCTAATTTGTGTCTTTTTGTGATTTACAACAAAGGACTGTGCACTTTGTATATATTAGCTAGAACACAACATAGAAAAAGTCTGTATTACACTGCTAACAGTTGCAAATATGTTGTTAACAGGCTTCAGAGCTGAGGGCCTACATCAAGGCTAAAGGAGCTGATATCTCAGAGGAGAACTCTGAAGGTGGACTACATGTAGACCTGGCTCAGATCATAGAAGCATGTGATGTCTGCCTCAAGGATGATGACAAAGGTAACAGAACAATACGCCTCCTCTTTGTCTTCCAGGACCTGGTAGGTTTATATTAGACATCAACTCCCTGGAAATGGCTGACGTAATACTATGTGTTGTGTAATATATGAACGCGGCCTGTTTAAGTTAAAAGAAACTGACTACTGGATGTAAATGAGCCTTTCTTTATCTTGCAGATGTGGAGAGTGTGATGAACAGCATTGTGTCTTTGCTGTTGATCCTGGAGACAGAAAAGCAGGAGGCTCTCATCGAGAGTCTCTGTGAGAAACTGGTGAAGTTCCGTGAAGGAGAGAGACCCTCCCTCAGGATGCAGCTGTGAGTCCTACCGCAATTCTTGTTTGATCTTTCACAGCTACACATCTCTTTACTGGTACTTCTAAAACTTTGAAAGAGGATGCAAGAAACTAAGTATGCTATTACTAGGGTCTAATGATAGACGGTATTGTATACTGTGCAGATTATAAAGAAAAATTGTGATTTCTGGCTATATAAATAAAACTGACTTATTATATGGGTGTAATGAAAGGTTGTTATTGGTCAATTAGTGGCTGTTTGACATCCAGTAAAAACATCAAAAAACAAAAGGATACATTATTTTTTAAAAAACAGTATGTGCAGAAAATATATAATATTTGTTGCGTGTTTTGTTCCAGGCTAAGTAACCTTTTCCACGGCATGGATGAGAACACTCCAGTGAGATACACGGTCTTCTGCAGCCTCATCAAGGTGGCAGCAACTTGTAATGCCATCTCATTCATCCCCACTGACCTTGATCAGGTAAATCCACTCTGAGTACTTGTAATCAGTGATCTTAAACACTGCCAGTTGACAGAGAAAATTCAATAAGAAAAGGGGTTGCCTCTTTATCTTCTAATATCAATATCCCCTTTTAAATGTCTGTATCCCTTGGGTGTCTTTTTTTCATGAAGCTGATTTATGATACCTGTTTGTGATCCTGACCAGGTACGCAAGTGGATTATTGACTGGAACCTGAACACAGAGAAGAAACACACACTCTTAAGGCTGGTATATGAGGCTCTGGTTGACTGCAAAAAAAGGTAACAGCATGCAGTATCTGATGCATATATCCTATGTTTTACACTGCAGGATATGTCATGCACTGGAGCAGAGAGATGTGTAGTATACATACTCTTGTATATGTATACAATGCACACAAATCTGTAACTTACAAACTTCGGTGTGTTTTGGGTGTCATTCTTTCGGCAGGAAAGTTTTCAGTGATATATGTAATATTTTACAGTGAGGCTGCAGCAAAAGTGATGGTGGAGCTGCTGGGAAGTTACACAGAAGACAATGCTTCACAAGCACGTGTTGATGCCCACAGGTAAGCTTGAAGACCTTGTTTATCATTTGTCTTTACTGCTTGATATGTATGTCCCTCTGATCCACACCTGTCTGTGGGTGCTTTCTTTAGATGTATCGTCCGTGCTCTCAAAGACCCCAATACTTTCCTTTTTGACCATCTGCTCACTCTGAAACCTGTACGCTTCTTGGAGGGTGAACTCATCCATGATGTGAGTACTTGCTTTGCAGTGTTAAATATATAAAACACGACTGGTGTTCTCTTCATTTATACAGAAAAACTAGAACCTCCTCAATAACTATCCAAACGTTATTCATTCATTGATTCATTTATTTCACAAGATATTCTAATTCTTGTCTTTTATAGCATGTAGCGATATGAATTATTGCAAAAAGTGACGTGGAAGACATTTGGTCCTATTTTTAGGTGTGTCATAGATGCACTTTCAAAATGTAGTGACAGTGACAGACAATTAGTGACAGCTAATGCAAGCAGAACCCATATTTCAAGTTATGACCAGTTCATAAGTTTGAATAGTGAGCTGCAGGAATGTATTTAGATTACCAGGTAAACTGGTTGAGACAATGAAGAACATTTTTGTTTAGAGTGCACACAGTTTCATACAAAAATTTGATGGTTCAATAGTGTGGCAAAGATACAAGACTTCTAAAGATATTGATCATTTATTCCAATGTCATGATACCAGTGCTATAAAGGAAACCGTGTTGTGCTAATCTTTTTCTGTCTAAAGCTTCATGAATACAACGATGGTCTCTTTTTCCACATTCTTATAACAGCGCATGTCCCTCCACTGTCTTTTCAGCTATTAACCATCTTTGTGAGTGCCAAACTAGCAGCATATGTAAAGTTTTACCAGAGTAACAAAGACTTCATCGAATCCCTTGGTAAGTGTGAGATATTTTCTACATCGTTGTTGCACACAAACCATATTACCAGGGACGCACAAAAAAACTCAAGCATTGTTTAAAAAGGAGGTTAAATAATGAGCTTGAATTTTATGCGTGTGTAGTTTGTGTAGATTTAATCTAATCTTTCTGGACTAGTATTGACATAGTGTATGAGTCACGTGTAATGTTAATGAGTTATTTAATCAATTATCACTGTAACAACAGCCATATTCTAAGTAAAGCAGCTCAGACATACTGCTCTTATAAATATTAAGTCAGTTTTGTGACACTGTGTTGACACAGTACTGGAATGTGTATGTGTCAGCAGTGAGAGTCTTTTCTCACTTCTAAAAGCTTAGTTGTAATTACAGGCCTGTGTGGGATGGACTCTGAAAACAGACAATGTGGAGTGGTGTTTGTCTTAATGAGTGGATTCCCTTATCGCTTGCTCCTAAATGAAGAAACAGGGAAACTCCCAGGGTCAGGAGTAATCGACTGTGACTGTTTTGTGCTTAATGATCCCTGCGTGTTGCTTTCCAGGCCTGTCCCACGAGCAAAACATGGCCAAGATGCGTCTGCTGACATTCATGGGCATGGCAGTGGAATTCAAGGAGATCTCCTTTGACACCATGCAACAGGAGCTGCAGATCGGAGCTGATGACGTTGAGGCTTTTGTCATTGACGGTAAAAGCACTTCACCTCAAATAAATCTCTGCTGTCCACCCTTCTTAAGGGTGCCGTTTGTTCCTCTTGACTGCAGTTAGTGAAACAGAAAGGAAAGCGACCATGTGTACTGTACATCATTCTCACCGACTAGTGTCTCAATAATTAATTCACTGCAATGTAGCAAAAATACCTGTGTCCTTCCTTTTTAAAAGTACAGTGGTCATTTTACAAACCACGAATAGCATGGTATTGGTAGCATTACATGACACGAATTGTCTTCCCTCCGTTTTCATTTTCCCTGTGCTTTTTCTCTTAAAGGCATTGCTGCATCACTCGTGCTTTTAGCACTTTCTGTCACAGCTTTTAAATTCTCATCCTTTCCACTTTTGCTTTGTAGCTGTTCGGACCAAGATGGTGTACTGCAAAATCGATCAGACACAGCAAAAAGTTGTTGTGAGGTAAGTTCTTTCACCATATTGCCATACTGTGTTAAATATGTATGTCAGTATGCAGTCATAGCATTACATTTATGTGCACACAGAATGATTTCAGTTCTGACGTTCTTTTTTGCACTATTACTGTTTATAAATGTAAGTGACTATGTGACTAACAGTAGGTTAATTCTTCCTCCGTGTGACTGTAATGTGGTGTCTTGTAGTAATCTTTTTTTGTTAACTATAAATTCTTATTTTTGTATTTTTTTTTTTCACTCGCTCAGTCACAGCACACACCGCACCTTTGGAAAGCAGCAGTGGCAGCAGCTCTTTGACAGTCTAACCTCCTGGAAGGCCAACCTTGCAGCCGTCAAGACCAGTCTTCAAGGCCTTTCACCCTCTGCCTAATTCCACCTTAACCCCACTGTCTAGACCGCCTAACCCTCTGTTCTCTTCTACTTTCAAAATTCTCAGACTGATCAGGTTTTTATATATTCATCCAATAAAAGACCGTGAAGATGACTTGTGACTTCTTTTTTTTTTTTTCTCTCTCTCTTGTAGAGTCGTTAATTATATTATTATACTGGAGTAAAGAAAACGCACACAGAACTTGTCTCATTCTGGAAACAATCAAAAGCCTTACTGTTCCATTTAGGAATAATACATATACAGTAATTCATTTCAAATGACAAGCCCACTAGCTGCTTTATCATCCTTTTTAGAAAGCCATACAGTGACTTTAATAGGGGCTCATCTCTTCGCGGTGTTCAACATCTGGTTTTGGTTAAAGGACAGCATGCCACTATTAGATGAGCTGTGACCCGCAATGAAAAATGAGCTGCAAAAAAAAGAAGGGTCACTTGTCTAGAAGCACACAAAAGGTGACAATGGTAACGTGCACTTAAGATGACCCTGTCTGCCGAGGTTACAACAGTATTCCGGTAGGATCAGCGCTTAACCGCTGTGGTTTGGACTGATTCACTGTCACATACAAATCTGAAACTGTCTACTCTGTTGTACATACTGTTCAGCTGTAGTCAGCATGACTCACTGTCTCTTGATGTGTGTGAAAAGTGGAAAAAACAAGGACTCCCTACATGCCATGTTTGGGTTCATCTTGCCTTTAACCACTGAAACAAAGTGAATTGCCATTTATCTGGACAGAAATCAGTTTTAGGCACTGGTCCAGAGCGTAAGGATGTGAACTCTAATGATATATAGCCTAGGCATTAGGTGTAAAAGGGGCCTGTTTCAGTTCCCTCCCTTTGGGCCTGTGATGAAATCAGCACAAACTGACAAAGTGCAGACTACTGACAATGCACTCGTTGAATCCCTGCACCCGACCCTGTTGCTTTTTCTTTGACCAATAAAGCTACAGCTCAACATGCTCGACGCTAGTTTGCTTTGAAAAGGATCATTTTATTGTCGTATCACCCTAGCTCTGCTCCGAAAAATGTTTGCACTTGGGATTAAATCGGCATTGTTGTTGCAGCGTTTTCTTTTTCCTGTCATAGCAGAGGTCTGCGGAGGCTCACGGCTCACTTCTGTCCAGTTGTCCAGAGGGAGCTGCATCACCAGCTCTTATCAGGGGGAGTAAATCACAAAACACATTCTCGAGAGCGCAACCTCATCACAGCCACCTGCAAGGTGGGGCATAGAGCAGATAGAGACTAATGTGACCAAGGCAGGCTCAGCGGCATGTTTGCAAAGCCTCGTGTATCGGTTACTATCTGTCGACACGTGCTCCTTCCCTCGATATAAAATTGCTTCATGCAGCTTTTTTATTTGGAACACTCATCTCCCCATCTTTGTCTCCAATTTGTCTCACTGACTTTAAGTGGCTGTTTTGTGGAGGGTTTGTCGTGTGACATGTCCCAGATGTAAATATTTTGTGATTTGGTTGGGTTATCTGGTGCAGGAGTCTTCTTATCAAAGTCAGATAGAGGTAGCTTTACATTGTTCAGTGATGAAAACCAAATGAGTTAATCGTCCATTTTGAAGCTTTACTAAACTGGCCCCTTCAGCTCATGGAGCTCTGGTTATCAGTCACAATTTGCTGTTTTTAAGCACAAACCTCATGGTATGTGAGCTCTCGCAGAAACATAAACTCCCACCATTCAGGCGCTATTAATCATTATAACTTTGATATTATACTATGTGGTGGAAGGTGGCAATATCATACACACAATACGCTTCGTAAAGTCTGGTATTTCTCTTTTTCTTCACCCCTTTTCTTCATATCAGCGTTCCTCTGGGTAAATCTAAGATTCTGACAGTATCCAGAGATGTTACTAAGCGCAAGAGAAAGACTCACTGCACTTCAATTAGCACCGTCCAGTAGTCAGCTAGATAATGTTCAATTGCAGCCTATCTCTGCTTTACATAAACACTGGCCAAGAGGCCGAGGGGGCTCAGGAACAGATATGACAGATATTTACATGTGGAGTGTGAAATATAAACACAATTATAGTTTGCCAGGGAAAAGGAGGGGGGGATTTTATGTCCACTGTGTTGCTGTATGCTCTTTGTTCTGTTGTTTGTGGTGTCTCTTAAGTTGCTATACGGTTTTTGTGATGGAAAAAGGCCAAAAGAAGCCAGATCATTACTTTCTCCCGTACAAGGTCTGTTCACAGTGGTGCGAGTACGTACTTGGGGGGGGGAGAAAGAAAGATGTAGATCCTTAGAGATGGCGTTACGTTACAGCAGTAATTTTCACCCATCCGTTATTAGCGAATTGTAAACATGAAAAAGAGATGGGGTCAAACCAGCTTGAAACTCGCAAAAATGTTAGGTCAGTTTCTACTGTATTTTTAAGTCTGGTTTAAAGGCTCTGCCTTTGAGAATGCACTTGTTTCTTAATCTGTTTTTAATATTTTCCTTTATTGGGGGTATGTATGTAGCCTTTGTTTTGTTCATTTTTAACTGTGCATTTTTTTCTAACGTTTTATCCTCAGTTTTATCCGTTCCTTTTGTGTGAATGTTTCTTTTATGATGTTAAGCACTTTGTGCCGCGTGGCTTTAAAAGCTCTATGCAAATATTATTATTAGAATTATTACTGTCTTGTCTGAAAGGGAAACAAATGTACTACCTGCAGTAAACATAGTGTTCAAGAGCCAACTGCAACTAGAACATGGCGCCTCGTATTAAATGATGCTTCTCACACGTTGAACAATGTGTTTTTGTAATTTAAAGAGATCTAACATTAAGCTTGTACAATACTCAATTATATTTTTAAGGACCTACAGTGGATCGAGTACTTTTTCATGAAAGCAAATGATTTAATTAACTTTACATTAAAATGTCATTTGTATGAATTTCCTTAAAAGCTATGAAATATATGTAGATGTAGTGAAAACACATATGTATTCCTACAAACTCTATATGAAACCTTTTAACATGGTAACAATGGCGTATATTCAGCCCATACGAATATATTTTGTGACATATGTAAACATACTGATTCTTCCATTGCATCACATATGGTATGATTTCTACATAAACCCATACCTTCATGAGATGCGTCATCACGCTTGACATATGGACATATATAAAT
>JAPQRN010000018.1:28250990-28262427 GCA_037367275.1 Coranthus polyacanthus | reverse complement strand
TGTGTGTGTTTTTTTTTTATATTCATGGCGACGGTCTTCATTCATTTCCGTTGGGTGATGGTCTGCCTGTGTGGATGATCCCAGAGAGGTTTCATGGCTTCACATGAAAAGCAGCAGAGTGCTTTGACACCTGAGCAAACCGCAGTCACGTGTGTAAAAACTATGTCCCAGTGACGTCCATTGTTTTGACTGAGAGACTAAGGAGTGTGTTTTTCCACAACACTATTCTCATGATGTTATTTCCAAGTCCTTCTTTTCTTCTTTCCCCTCCTCGTCTTTTCTCCTGTAGGCAACGTTCACCTGTTTGCTGAAAAGGTCTTTATCAGATTAGATTTGTTCCATTGTAGGACTTCAGGGTGTGCCTTGGTGAGTGAAAGGTTTTGTGAAAACTTCCTGGATTTTCAACATATTTCAAATTGAAAGTGTTTTCTTTTCTTTTTCTTTTTTTTGGGGGAAAACAGCAGTTTGATACGCGTTTATGGACTTTCCCCCTTTTTCACCTTTTGCGTACATCCCTTCAACAAACTTTGCGTTCACAAGCCCAAATGCTCACCGTTTGTTAAACCTTAGCGGAACAGTGAGATCCTCATGACATTATTGCCCGGGGGAGGGCAGGGCAGGGCGGTGATTGGACATGAATAATGTATGGCGGTGGGAGGGGTCGGTTTCAGGCTGGACCGGAGTTCGGTGCGTGCGTCACGGTGGGAATTGAAGAGCAAGGACAAGGTCTGGATGGCAGTCTTTACGGTTAATGGAGCAAGTTTTCATGCACCGGACATCAGGTGGGCTAAAATGACACTTTGGTGATCTCTCGTCGCTTGTTTAGACATATAAATGCTTTAACGCGGGCTATTTTCTTTTCGCGTCTGAAACGCTGGAACCCAAAGGTTTTGACTTCTGTAGTTTGTAGACTTCTGTTTTGAGATGAGGTGTGTTAAGAAACTAGCGCATTACTGTTCATTTGGAATTTAGAACGTGCAGTACATTAATATTGCATTACGCGCAGCCTTCCACTGTGTGTGTGTGTGTGTGTGTGTGTGAGAGAGAGAGCTATTTCTAAAGTTAAAATCGATGTTGCTTTGATTTTTGATTTCTCCGACTGTGGCTGCAGTTTCTAAACTACATTGTTAGTTTTTTTTTTTTTTTAAACTAAACATTTGGTCTAAACAAGTAAAGTGAATTGGCTCCTCTGACATTTGTGCGTCGTGCTGATTCAGCAGCTCAGTGTTTGTATTAAAACACAGGTAGATCGGGGCAATTAAAAAAAGACCCACCATATGCATCTGTCACCGGATATGAGGGTTCAAATCCATAAGGGCCAATAGCCTGCCGTAGTTCACCGTACTCAAATGATGTCCTCGGGCTTGATCGGTTAATCTCACTTGTCACAGCACGCAGGAGGAACGAAGGTTTGCGCCACAAGCCCATTCCTGCTGATATTGGTCCGACGGTGCGCCTCAGTTTTTTTTTATTTTTTATTTCCCTTCCTCTCAACCCCTGCTCCTGTTTCGGTAAACATCATTTCTTTTAAAACAAGTCTCGTAATTGCTGCAGTAATAGCTTATCAAGCGCTGTGCTCACAAGGGGAAGGGAGTCCCACGCGTTAACAGCAGGGCTCCCTCAGCGAGTATTTACCTCCACCGGTGTGTGCAAACACACACGCGCTGCTGTCTGTACCTGAAATGCAGGCCAGTTCCCTCAGTAATCTGCGGTGGCTTTTTCTGCAGAGAAGACCGAAGTCACAGGGAAGGAGACTGGCCTCAGCTATGCAAACTGAGCTCAAATCTCCGCCTGGCGCAAGCAACGAGAGGTGACAGAGCACAGGGGGTTCCCAGGATTGTTTTGACCCACTTGACCCCCGCTTTTTTTTTAATGCATTCCCCTCCACTCAACTCGTTTTAGTGATCACTGATCAGATCCGGATTTATTCTGTAAAAGGTAATCCGGGGACCCCTGTCGGGATTCTCCAGATGGTTTCCCCCCCTCTAACTCCCAAATGAGGAATTCATTCTGATAATGCGCCATTTATTAAGGCTACTACATGTAATTGTCGTGGCCCAAAATGCAAAAGAGTTTAGGGACTATATTTGCTTGTCTTAACAAAGTGCACATTTATTTCAGAGGGCTTTTTTCCCGAGCTTCTTGTTCACTGGAAAAACAACGTTCATGCCTGAATTGTTGTCCAGGCATATATCTGGTATTATTTCTTTTTCCCATCACGCTTAAATGAACTGTTGAAGCCTTGAACAAGTGTTCTTTCCTGATATGCAAATCCCTGGTTCAGGGTAGTTATTTTTACCCCAGCGGGAGACACAGTTTGATCTAGATGGATCTCATTAATCAGCAAATCACTAAAACATCCACCCCATACCTTCATCTGCTCTCAAAAAGCTGTTGTGATTTTTGAAAGAGTGGGCGAACATCTGCTTGCTGCTGTACTGATCCCCGGTGTTTCTCTTTTCAAATTTTGCAGATGGGTCAGTAATAGTATTTGTCATGTTGTGTTATCATAACAAGGAGCCTGGTTGGTGCTGTCAGGGCCTGATTTATGTCCTCTGGCCTCAGTTACCCTGTCAGATCCTCCCCTAACATTTGCTCAACCGGGTTTAAATGTTTCCTGTTGTGAGATGAAAGCTGCGGTAATGTCTCACTAAGGCCAGCTCCTTCTGCTCTGCTTTCCTTTATTGGTCTGGCTTGTGGTGGGTGACACAAAGAAGTCATTTTTTTTGTCGCTGTTATCAAATCTTTGTTAGAAAGACAATGAAGCACAGACAGGCGCATAAAAGAGGTTAAGAAAGTGCACGATGCGAGCAAAGTGCAAAGATGTGTTGATCTTGTCTTGGACTGCGCTAATCGTCCACCGATTTGTGTGCAGATTTGTAGCCCATCCTGTGAAAAACAGGAACATATGAGGATATCTCTCGTGAGACCAGGCTCACAATGTGATCGTTGTCTCCTAGTTTCCTTGTATTTATGTGATTGAGTGTACTGGGTTGTGAAGCAAGATTGTATTGGGTCTCTGTCACGGTAGGAGACATAAAATCCACTTTGCTTCAACTCTTTTTTTCCTGCAATATTTCTATGAAAAATGAAATATGTTCTGTTAAAAAGAAACTTTTCTTAGACATACTTATGGCCAAGAATGCACGTCACAAGGAACGTGTAAATGACATTCTTTGTGACGTGCACTGATCCTGGACATTCTACAGCTACACAGTCATTTTGATGCAGGGTTGGAAGTGTGTATTCAATAGATAGAAAGCAAGAGGAATTCCTTGTAGTTTCTGTAAAAGTGAATAGGAAATCCACACAACTGAGAAATGTTTACCGTGAAACAACTGTGTCCTCAGAAAGACTAGAAAGGTTGGCTATTTTGTGCATATTTTGGATTTTAAGGTATATGCATCAAAAGCGTTTTCATCTGAACACGTGGGATAGATATTAAAATCAAAATAGATAAGTTGTTATTTGTCTACAAAGAAAATAGTATAAGACATTTTTTTTCAGAACTCAAGGTGATGTTTTCAAATTGCTTTATTCATCTGACACAAAGGTTGTTTTTTCTAGTTTTTCTAGAACATCTAATGATATGAACCACTTAAAAGCAGCACACGTCTGCCATTGTCACTGTTCCAGCCGATGCAGGTGTTGCGTAGGTATAGTTTAACTTAAGCGCATCTTACTGTAAAGCAGTTGTCATGTCCCGTATGTTGTTACCAGTTCATGTCGATACAAATATACCGAAGCTACCTAAATATAAAGGAGCCCATCGCTGCTTATTGGTGATTAAAAAATGTCCTCTCCTCCTCTGTCAGAACAAGGCATGGCTGGAAAGCCTTTCCGGGCCACCTATATCTGGGGCAGCATCATCTCCAATCTCCACACTCATGTGGAGGTCAAGCGCCGGCGCCACAACCTGAAGTCATACCATGATGTCTTCTTGGGCTCAGAGGCCGTGGACGTGGTGTTGGCACACATCACCCTCAACCGTTTCTTTGGCGACGACACTGTGCCCCGTTACAAGGCTGTTCGTCTTTGTCAGGCCCTCATGGACTCAAGGGTGTTTGAGCCTGTGGGAATTCGAGTATTTGGGAAAGAGAAGAAGCGCGCCAGCTTTGAAGACAGCAGTTGCAGTTTGTACAGGTTTCTGAGTCCAGCAACCAGCTCCTCGTCGCTTACCAACACTACCTCTCACTCCACTAGCACCATAGAGAGCGGCTATGACTCCCCGAGCATGAACAGGAACAAGAACAGCAATAGTCCTCCACGGGAAAGGTACAGACTCATGTCATAATAGCTTCAGATCTCATTTAGATTTGCTTTGTTCTTTTTCCTCCTAATAGCCAGAGCTAATCCCCAAAAGCTTTAGATTGGGTGACTCTGAAAACTAGTGAGGCATGACTTGAGACTCTTAAAGTCCCATCGTGTAGATAGGTCTTTATACACTTAATTTCTAGTAACTCCCCTGATTCACCCTCATGGTAACTTTTCGTGACAATGAGTTTAAAGTCATTTCTATTATTTGGCTCCAAAAATAATAACAGACGCTAACCCACCGATGCACTTGTTTCAGCACATTGTTAAAGCTCAAAACTCTAAATCCATAAACTTACTTGATTAACTCTCGTGTAAAGGCTGGTGAAGCGAAGACAGGCAGGATGCGCTACCCGTGCTGCGCTTACACATGTCCTCCAAAACCAGAGATCAGGCCTGACGTGTGTCTGGAAGATGCACCATTAACCCTAACCCAACACTTTCATTCAGTTTCAATTATTTGCAGCATGGGCCTAGTCAGATCTGCATGGGAAAAATATGGTGCAAAAAAAGAAACCATTATGTCCTGTTTAACGGTCATCAGAAAATGTCTAATTCTGGAAGTCGAACATTTATTTTGCCAGGTTTTGGTTTGATTTGAAATGACAGCAATCAGGACTGTGAATGGCTCACTGGTATTGTAAAACATTTTCAGCCCTATGCCACAATTGTTCTTGTAATAAGCCTGTTTTTTCAATCACTTTCACTGATTGCTGTTATTATGTGACTCTTCAGACAAGAGGTGCTGAGCTACTCCACCCACTCCCCTGCAAAAACAGACAAATCACTGGAGGACGTGTTAGGAAATCTCAACCTCAGCTCAACCATCACCCCTCAGATGATCACCCTCGGCCTCTCACAAGAGAGTAAGTCTTTTTTTCCATCAGACGAGGCACAAATTAATAACGTAAATGAAGCTCCATGCTCACATGAAGTAAATACGTGGTCGTACCATGTGTGTTTGTATCTGTGTGCCTCATGGCTTTTCAATCTGTGGTTTTCACAGTTGTGGATGAGGTGTGGCACCAGCAGGCCGTGTCCAGACTACTGCAGCTGATAGAGCTCCCCCTGCTGGAGAATTTGTTAGAGGGCAGGGACGCGTCAAAGTCTCCCCTTCATGGCATGGACAGTGACCCGGATCTGTTGTATACATCAAGTTACCTCGACAGGGAGGTTCTCAAGGCTTTCAGTGAAGCACAGTGAGTCTCTTAAAGGATACAGACGTCTTAGCCTTGTGTAAAAGTTAGTTTTCTCTTATGGATCATGACATCTTGTGAGCCACCCATTTGAATCATTTGGTTTAAGGTTACTTTTTGCAGTTCCACTGTATCCAGTGTAGGGATGGTTACTTTTCAAATTTAATAGGTTAGGTTACTAGTTGCCCTGTTAAATATAATAAGTAATGGAACTATTTTAATTTCTTCATCAAAGTAATGTAACTTATAGCATTTGATTACTTTTCTAGCAACGTTCAAATTTATCCCAATGAGATAAGAGGAGGCACAGTGAAAAGATGCCATGAAACAGAATGAATGTTATTCACATAGAAGCCTTTTACCAAAAAGAATATTCAGGTGCGACCCCTTTGTAACCGCCAACATTTTGATTAGTAACTGTAACTGAATTACATCTTTTTTCTCAGTAACTCGAATTACATTTATTTTCTAATTTACTTACAGAACACCGTTCCGTGAGACTAGTTAGTCCCCATAATTGTATCCTTGCAAGATGTGTCACAGCCAAATTCTTAGCAGCCTGTTCTTCTCTTAACCGAAGGCCAAGCTGGTTACGGTGACATTCTTTGTGTCTGTTCCCCGGTTGCTTCAGTTTGCTCATTGTGTGTAAAATAATTGCACTTTCCTTCAGGGCTGATGAGTGGATGTCAGGGGCGGTGGACTGTCTGGAGTACGTACCGGATGAAAAGGTGGTGGAGGTCAGCCGAGGTTTGGCTGCTTGTGCAGACGACCTGCCCCAGTGTAAGAAGCTGCTCTATGGGGTCCTGGCTCAGCATTATGGACACACACAGCAGCCACCTCTGCTGAACAACCACATTTTTGACATCCACTCTGGCATCTCTGAACTACTCGGTAAGTGGAGGAGCTATCAAAGCTTTTTGGTATCCTGGTTACTAGTAACGTTAATCAGATATCTTTATAATGGTGTCATAAGTTCAAATCGTTAATATATATTTCATCTTTTTCTTGTGCTTTCGTCAGTGAACGGTAAGAAAGAGCTAGCTCTGGAGGCTCTGCAGCTGAGCCTGAAGTTGCAGGGCTCCAGGAGCAGGGAAGAGCTACGCAGACTCCTGAGATTCATGTCGATTGCAGGCAAACCGCAGGAGGTCAAACTGCACAAGGAGGTGAGCACCTGTGCGCATTTTGCGATACTCTGCGCGCGCGTGTGTGCTTGATCGCTGCCAACTCAAAAATGCCGCTCTTTCAGATTGAGAACAGGATGGCGGTGAAAAGGGCTTTCTCAAGCGCCATCGTGTACAGCAGAAGACTCTCCAAAGGAAAGGTGGACCTGATGGTTTTGTTTATGATGGATAAACACTGCGATCTGTTCAAAGTAAGTGTTTTTAGATTGTGTCTTTGCAGATGAGCACGTCTGCTTGTCTTGTCCTGTTTGAGGGACTTTACCATTAAAGAGGCTTCAGATCACTGGGGTGACAAAAAACATACCATGTACCTTACCGTTTTGAGGCAGTCTTACATCCCATATATCAAAAAGGAGTTCCTGTGCAGTTTCCCATCTCTCTTCTATGAAATAACAGGGTTGAATGCATACTCCTAGCACTTGAATGCAGTATCATGTCCCTTTACACTCTCTTCTTTTCCGCTAGATTCCTAATTCATTGCACAAGATGGTCAGCGACAGAATAATGAATATAGTGAAAGGAAAGGATCCAGATATGCTAACGGGTAAGTAGATTTATCGATATATATATCAAATACATTGCTTGGCGAAACAAAAAAAGTCACCACTTGGATTTAACTAAGCAAATAGATAAGAGCCTTCCATGAGATAATTAATGCAGTGATTAATATGTTATCATCAAGTTACTTAACCCTAACTGATGCAGGGAGTAGCCTCTCATTTCTTAAACAACCATTTCAGAAGACATATCCCATGGTCAGAAAAAAATCTGAAAGTAAGAGCATTTCCACACGCGCAATGTGAAGAGAATTCAAGGAATTGGGACTAAACAGCTGTGTAGCCTTAAGAAAACCACTTATCAGTGAGGCTAATCGGGAAAAAAAATCTATTTCAATATGCGAGAGAGCATAAAGATTGGACTCTGGAGCAATGGAAAAAGGTCATGTGGTCTGATGAGTCCAGATTGACCCTGTTTCAAAGTGATGGGCGCATCAGGGTGAGAAGAGAGGCGGATGAAGTGATTACCCATCATGCCTAGTGCTTACTGTACAAGCCGATGGGGGCAGTGTTATGATCTGGGGTTGCTTGAGTCGCTCAGGTCTAGATTCAGCAACGTTATGTGTCCAAAACGAGGTCAAAACCTGAATACACTGAAGGACCAGGTTTTTACGTCACTGGATTTTTTGTTCTTCTTTGATGGCACGGCCATATTCCAAGATGACAGGATTCATCAGGCTCAAATTGTGAAAGAGTGGTTCTGGGATGGATGTGGAGGCCACATGGATTGGCCTCCACAGAGTCCAGACCTGAACCCCATTGAGAGTCTTTGGGATGTGTTGGAGAAGACCTTGCGCAGCGGTCCGACTCTCTCATCACCAATACAGGATCTTGGTGAAAAATGAATGCAGCTCTGAATGGAAATAAATGTTGAGACATTGCGTAAGCTTATTGAAACAATGCCACGGTGAATGCGTGATGTAACCAAAGCTAAAGGCGGTCCAACAACATATTAATGTGTGGGACTTTTTTTTTTTTTTTGGCCCGGCAGTGTATATTCAGTTTTAGAATTGCTGTTTGTCTAACCAGACAACACTAGAAATCCCTTTCTGTAAATGACAACCCACTCCTCTTTCGACATTATTTCATTTCTCTGTATTCTCTGTTTTTACTTTAGGCTCAACGTACTGCAGGAGGGTAAGTCCTAAGGCGTACTCGGAAAATGCACAAAAAACCACTAAAGAAGAACTTCGGTCATTACTCCGGAACATCCACGAGAATCCAAAACTCTCTTCAAATGAAAAGAGACGACTTCTGGGACAGTTTTACAAAGGCCACCCAGAAATTTTTGTTCAGTACTTTGGAAATAGATTATCCAGTAGCAACACGTTGTTACAGTAATATTTATTAGTTAAGCAACTCATGTATTGTAATGTAAAAAAGAGGTAGATTAAGAAGCTTGTGATGTACATTGTGTGAAGATGTGAGGTTTAAGTGGATTTTATTTGCTTGAATGTTAATAGTTTAGACTACTGAACAAGAATGTGAATTGAATGTGTAATAAGCTGCAATATTTAAGGACGTATTTAATTGTCTTCATTTCGTTTTGTATGCGGGACATATGAAATGTCCTTGGTAGTTTTGTAGATGTACTTTCCTAGAAATATGAGTGTGTTTTGACACTTCAGTACATCTTTATGACATTTTGTGTGCGCAGCCACCAAGAACTCGTATGCTATTGTCTTTCAAAGGACATATTCTTTGGGCTCGTGCAACGGGAACAGTGTTAGGAATAAAAAATGTGTTCATGTGGTTTCTCATTGACAATGTGATGCACAGTAGAGCTATGTCTGAGGAAGCCTCAAACGGAAATTTGATCCTGGAAATTTGAAAGTCTGATGTTGTGCTGTAGTAAACAGTCGGACGCATTCATGGGAAACATCCCCACGGGGCTTTGGTGCTACGAGTCAGCAAAGCAGATGTTTGCTATTTTTCTTTTGTTTTTTTTTTTTGGACTGAGAACCTTGGGCTTGTTTTAGTGAGATTTCTTTTTGTTCCTTGTTTCAACTAAGTTTCATGTAGTCCCTCTAATTACCTGCGGAAATTGCTCGCAGATGTCGAGGTGACAAAAGCATTCCCAGCGTCATTTTAAACCGCACACATCTTGGTCACGTTTTGTTTTGACTCAGTTTTACATTCGTACATATATTTAATATTTTTCCCTCCATCTCTGCAGGCGCATTGTGTGTATTTTAAATGACTATTTGACATCTGGTATGTCAAGTAATTTATCCCCAGAGCAGTTAATGTCTAACCTTTCTCTGTTTTTATGCTTGACCTGCTTGTTAAAAAAAACAGATTTGTAAGGAGCGGTTTTAAACAACGGAAATATAATTTATACAATTTAAACAATGTGTGACACTCTGCAATACTTTGTAACTGCCACCACAACTCCGGATATTGTTTTCTTCTGTCAACTACAGATAATCCGTACGGTCGCTTCCTTGTTTCATTAACAATGGCTGACAAGGTGTCCAGTCAAGCAACGGTCTAGCAAACCTACACAAACGTTTCCTTCTGTAAATAAAAAAGTCGTTTTGCATATAAAGTTGTATTTATTGTTTAGTACTACTGTTCAGTAGTTGTTTGCCGGTTGGATTTGGACTTCATCCGCGGACAGCAGCGTGTTACCCATGAATACACTCAGATCGGAGATAGGCCGCCACATTCACTGAACAAAAGCTGTGCTGGCCAGACAAATAATGATGTAACCAGTCAAATGTGAAAATGAACAGCTGGCTGTTAAAAACCCAAAAAAACATCCAACACGTTTGGTTTTTATTTAATTGAGAGGAGTCGCAAATAAGGAAATGACACCAAAATTATTAACCTCAGCATTTTTTTTTTTTTTACCAAATAAAGCCTGATAAAAGCTGTTTTGCCTTTAAGATGAAATAACCTCGGCCTGGTAGACGTTGCTGCTTCTCATAGTGACCGTCTGCTTCAACGAATACGCAGCTGCCCCCTAGTGATAAACCATTAAGCATCACCATGCCTCAACAAAAGGACAGAAATGAAGCAAATACGCGTCAGTTGAGTTCTTTACCACTTTTATTGAAAGGAAACGTGTTTCCTTTGTTTATCTAAAAAAAGGTTGGATTCCACTTTGCCATCACTGGAACATCACAAGGCCAAAACTGAGCTGTGTGCCAAAGTCAGTGGCTGAATTAAAAATTTTTGTACAGAATCATGGTCAGTCTTTAAAAATAAAAACTGTTAACAAAAAGCCACGAAAACACTCAGTTGTGCATACTCTATATCTGTGTGTGTGTGTGTGTGTGTATGCTTGCTTGTAGTATGCAGATGAAAGGATGTATAAACTGTCAGACACAGAAATGTGGACATGTACATTTACCCATTTTGACCACGTATAGTTTACATTCTTGCAGGGTTTAGTATATGTTTATCGAATCCTCTTCTGCTGGCGTGCACGGTAGATGTCATGTATGGGCGGAGCTATAGCTCCTTTGTCGTCCTCCTCATCAGAGTCTGCATTAGGCCTCTTAAGTGACTTGGCAATAGCATGGTTCTCCATGGATCCATTGCCTTCTCCTTGCGCATCAGGTTGTCTACCAGTGATCAGCTCTACAGCAGCATCAACAGCTGTGGAGCGCAAAGAAAATGAATCAGTACAATGGCAAAGAGGGGAAACTGCAGCCCTGTGGAGTTGCAACGGTCAGTACACTACAGGCAGAAAATTCAGAAACTTATGTTTTCATATTGCTTTCAAAAAAGAAACGTACTCTCAGGAAGTGTGCATCTCCTGAAACTTTCCATGATCTCATCCACTTGAACAAAGGGACCCTGCAGCCAAAAAAAACAATCACAGACTCTTTGAATCCCATTTGGGAAAAAAAACAGCTGCTCCAAGTCTTTTATTCATTACCAGTAAATATGAACTTGATAGTATTAAAGCCACGCTACTCACAGTGAAGCACGTAGGTGGAGGGAGCAGCTTCATTAGGACAACAGCAGCTGGTGGGACTGGGAAAACTCCACCAGGAACAGGGTGTAAACCTGGAGCTGTGGGCAAGAACCCAAGAAGATGCATCATATATTTTTTATGCAGGAAGGACATTTAAAAGGGACTGTAGTGAAACACAAAGAAACTGAATATCTGACAAAAAAAGAAATGATACATTTCTAAAGACTAATGCTTTCGTACAACTCTCTGGACACCAGTGAGTCT
>JAPQRN010000018.1:28199963-28228834 GCA_037367275.1 Coranthus polyacanthus | reverse complement strand
ATACCATTTTTGCAGAATTTTCCATTTTATTAAAAAAATTCACAGAAAAAACTTTACTAATCTTCTCACATCCAGTTGTGTAGAGTCATAGTGAGGTTTAAAAGAATCTGAAGCTCACATGGTAAAGGCTCATTGCTTTCTGTCACTGATAGAAGGAGCCGAATGGTATCACATGGCCACCATCAACTTTCTCTGGCATTTCCTTTTTTTCCAGCAACATTTGACTTGCTGGTTTTGTACAAAAGGTCATTCCGTTTTAATATAGCTATCTCACTGGGGCATTACTGGTGCTGGTAACAGATGCTTGTGCATTTACATGAGCAGTTAAGTTCAATTGATGAAATAGTGTTCTGGCGAAGTGTCCTACATTATTTCAAGTTTGCAAACTGCAAACATTTGTGTTACACTATTGCTTCACAATAAAGGTTTGCCTTTCTGTTTGCCTGAGATGGTAGTTTAACAAACAGAATAGCAGCGGAAATTAAAACAGAAGTGCAAATTCCAAGAGTAGCTTTGTAATCTACAAGGTCTGTGTGTCCTTGTTGTTTTACAGCCGTTGGGTGAAATGTGCGAAGAGTGCGTGAGACTATATCATGAAAATGGGTTCCTTAATGACTTAAGGCTATTTAGTCGGCAACTATAAGATATGTTTTTGTCAAGGCTGTGAATCGCTGATAGCTTCTCTCTTTGCTTTCTAATTTGGTGAATGAGGTCTTAATAGAGATTCTCATTCCGCAATAAGGTGTATGATTTTCTTTTCTTTTATTTGCCAGATGTAGACTGACTTTATGAAACTTTGTTCAAGTATAAATAAACCTCTTTTTTTTCCTATCTTTTAGGAAAAACACCAACAGTGGCCAATAGTGGATAATGATAGTTTTGAGCTGGGAAAAGCTGAGAGCCAGTTAACCGGCAGATGTCATCCCCGCCCCTCCCCCCCAAATGTTGACGATGAAAACGCATTATGCATGTTTGAAAATCTTTGACTTTATTAGAAACTGGGTAACTGTTGAACTGATAAGGCCGATACCGAGTACTGATCCAATACCAGCGTTTATTTAATAAGCAATGTACCTCACTATGTGGAAGAGATTGGGATCATTATTTAATGTGTAAAGGAACATTAAGCTTGACTTTAAACGCTGCTTTCTTACTTTTTAAAACAAAATATAACAAATAAATACATCCATACATACATAAAGTTATTAAATTCATCCATTTTTAAAATAATAAATCGTGCACCAGCACCTTGGTAAAAACTATTGTTGAATAGATCAACCTATGGTTCCAATGCAGCTGTTTGGGTCGGCACTGGCCTGATATCCAGTATCAGTATCGAATTGGTGCATCCCTACTCAAAATCAGTATTTCCACTTTAGATGCCTAATATTAGCTATTGGCCTCTATTGCTGCCAACTTCTGCTGGTACCGACATTTTGCTAAATGTCCCACTGGTGCCAATTAATGGGCTGAAGTAATTAATTGGTCTTATCTCTACAAAAAAATCCATCTAACACAATCTAAATAATTTTTTATGGGTAATTTGAGGTTCATGGTATCTTAAACTCAGATCCCAGTCCAACTGAATAATATGGAATACTCTGATTCAACTGCAAATAAATAAATAAAACAGAGAAAATGCAAAGTCTGCCACAACTGGGAAAAAATCTTTGTGCTGGCTCCATGTCAGCACATTGAGTGGTTTACATCTGTAGAACGTGTCTAAAGCCTTGTAACCTTAATCTAAGGTCTGGGCCGATCAGAGTGCAAGTGCTACCTCCGCCTTGGCTACACTGCCTCTGTGTTCCACTGAATAATGCAAACGGTCTGAGAGTGTGTGGAATTACAGTTCCTGGAAGAGACGTGCAGCAAGGCTCCATTCTTCCATCGTGGAGTCACCCTGTTGTCAGTTTGCCTTTGTGGCTGAGCTTACGCCAACTTCAGAGCTGCCCAATTGAGTTTGTATATCGAACAAGATTACTGAATGGCTTGTGTAAGCATGCAATGACAATGACCCTCCCAATGTGTAGCCACCCTTATTTATTTTTCTCTGAATTGGCTGGTTGAATGCCATTTTACACTTGGTTCCTCCCTCTGAGGACAGAGTAGGGAGGATCAGAGGACTATTTCTGGAGTGTGTGATAATGGCCATGAATAAGAAATAGAGAAAGAGATAATTTATCTAGTCTGCCATGATACTACCTGCAAAATAAGTTGCGTCTGCCGAGTTTTTAGTAGGATGGGACTTAGTAGGAGAGATAAGGGTAAGAACAGAAACCCCCCACACCAGTATTTTAAAGAAACACTGACATTTTTACAAATATGGTTTGCTGTCTTACCTACTGTTTGTAAAAACCTATTATAAAGAAACTTGTTTTCCCTGGTCAAATCTACAGAGGAGTCGTAAACACAGCTTCAGGCTATGAGGAGAAAAGAGGCAACAAAATCTTACTCTTGATTGCTCCTGTTTTGCTTTGATTTAGTCTCTGAGTGCCGTAGCCTGCAGTATATGCAGGTTATGGTTGGAACAGTGGTGTGTCTGTGGTGGGCCTGCTGTTGCTGCTGTTTTCGGCATTTCGCATCGGCCTTTTTAGTGAAGACAGTAGGGACAGGCAAGCTGCCTGTGCAGAATGTTGGTTTCTTTGTCTTCAGTATGACCCTTACCAAAGATTGTCTTTCTCAATCTAAATGAGCATCTAGCTCATTTCACTATGCCATACAGCACTAAAAGGGTTAAAACTCTAGAAGTGAGCACTGAACTGGGAAATGTTTTTAACAAGAGTGTCTGACAACACTGCGAGCAGGCTCAGAAAGCTCTTTGAAGATTTGTCTTTTTTCCTCTCTGCTGCCTCTGAAGGTGTTTTTTACTGATAACACATGAGGCTTTATGGAAACCTTTGAACACAGTGATATTGTCGATAGCTCATGTCTCACTCATAGTCATTTCCAACCTTTGAGCAGCACAGTTGTGTCAGTCAGCAGGCCTCATATTCACCCTTTTGTCTCATGATGGAGGATGAAACACACTATTTTATTTGTAGAAAAGCTACTTAGTTATTTCCTCCATTTTAAGGTGTAACAAGCAGACTGGCTGCATTTTATGGATACTGAAAGTCATTGCCATAATGCTTTCCCATGAGTTATGGATCTCACTCTCAAATTTAATCATATCACATATCCCATATCTTCCCATATTTTCCATGCAAAGTTCCAATTTTAAAATCTATGACCAAAGTCAATCTATCACATGGAGCTGAACGATCTGGCAAAAAGATCATATGACGATCTTTTGAGGTAGAATCACGATCCACGATTTGAATCACGATTTTCTCACCTCTTATAGTTTGGTTGTAACTTGCCAGCTTTGTATAAGTTTTCTTGTAGTTTTCTCTGGTTTCTGGGACTTAGGCTGTCTCTCTGTTAACTCTGCATTTTTGCATAATTTTGGACCAACATTATTACAATATTGACAATATCTAGATGAACACTATTAACATTTTCCTGTACATACAGCTGCAGTGTTTCCATTAATTACCTAGACCGTGGTGGACTAATTTGTCCCGCCGGAATTTTATAATGAATCAAAAATGTTTTTACACCTTAACATAACTCTAAAATATCTGTGTAAATCAGACTCACTGCACGTCGGAGTTCAGAAGCTGGACCCGCAGCTCACGGGCAGCAAGCCATTATTTCTTCAGCAGCAGCAAAAAACACTACACAAACTCTGCAAATTAATGCGGACTAAATCTGAACACTTTAGAGTCGACAGACGCTAAAGTATCGCTACAAATGGACTGAAATAAACTCACTAACATAGCGACTTGCGCTAGCGACATTAATGCTACAAACCCAAAGGTTAGTGCAACACCTATGTACAACACTCTCTGTAAAATACCGTAATTGCACAAGTCAAATTTTCTAAAAGGTTCATATATGCAAGTACTAACTAGATGCTTTGCATTAGTGTCTGAGTTCATGTATCTGTTTTTACAATACCTCTGATTTTCGACTGAAAGGTGGAGGTTATCCTAATATGCACCTGGCACAAGATAGCAGTTCATCACGTTCATCTTTTTGATGTGCAGTCACGAGGCTTCTGCTCCTTCAGCAGTCAGTGGCCCCTCAGCTTGTACGTCATATCCTCAGAATGGAAAATAGATTTGGTTTCACACAGGAGTGGTGTGGCTTGAGTTGCGATGATTAAGACAGAGCCCTGCAACCATGGCAACATCCACTCATTCCTCCCCAAAACCAAAGGAGCAAGATGGGCTGTTTTTTGTTTTCTGTCTTTTCTGCCTGATTTTACACGTTGCACTCCTATTATGAACTGAGCAGGAAAATATAAGAACAAAATACATAGAATGAAAATAACACTGTGTAACTGTGCACCTAGACACACTTCGCTCGTTTAATGGGATTAAAAAAACCCCACATGAGGTGACTTTTGAATGATTTGTCCTAAAAATACAACTTTGCCAGGTTTTACTTTGTGACTAAGCCACATGCCCTACTGGCATCAGTATTTGTTTTAGGCTGTAAGAACTCAATGACTGTGTATGGTAATCTTAAGGATGCTCTGTGTGCTGTAAGTGCTCCAATAAAGGTGTGCTGTATCTTTCATGCAAATACTGGTTAGATTGTGATATTTGACATATTGGTGATATGGCTGCGTACAGTTTGATAATATGAAAATAGACTCAACATACTCTCTTGTCGATTAACTACAATAACCCTGTGATGAGTCGTGGCAAGATTGAAAAAAACAAATATCTCAGAGTTTTCTTTAAGTCAGTAGGAGTAGAGGTTAGCTGTTCCATCAGTTACTGTTAGGACAGGGGCAAGTTGGCACAAAAGCAGAGTTAAGCAGGCAGTGCTACCAGTCAAAAGCAGACTGACTTTGATAATTACCATCTGGTTGCACTTAGATGTTCCGTTGGCCTTCTTTCAAACATGTTGTTTATTAAGTGGCACAGGAAACCCTAACAACATCATAATACTGGAAGGTTTTGTCATTTGACCAATTATTTGTGCAGGATCCTGTTAGGAATCTTATTTCGAAAGAAATGCTATGCTCCTAAAAGCAGTCATTGAGGCTTGCATATAAAATAAGTTCTTGATACAGCATGTCTTGCACTGAATGAATAGCTGTTGATGGACCTCTGTATGATCTGTGATACAGTGGTCAATTCTTCAGTGCAATTGTCAACTAGTGTACAAACGTAGTGCTGCCAAGTAGTGCTGCTTAGTTTGTCCGAGGTATATCCCTTTATAAGCCACGTGTTCTAATCAATGTTAGTGTTGATGTGTGGCTCACTTCCCCAGGGAGAACCTGTTCCTTATAAATAGGACATGCCTGTCAGGCTGAAATGGTTGAAGTGGTTGGCATAACTGCCTAGTTGGTTTCTGCTCTGTGTTGCCTATTGCACTAGCTGATGTGTGCATTTGTTTTGACCGTGTGATAAAGTACCCTTAAACTTATTTAAGCAGGTCCGAAGTTTGTTGTTGCCATGGACAAGAAGGCTCTGTGACATGGCATGGCATGCCACATGATTCTAAAGACTACATATGTATGTTAGTTATCAGCTAGAGCCTTTTAGTATGAGCTCAAGCTTGTTTTAGTTGGTATGTGAATCTACCTTGTGAATCAGTAAGCTTAAGTATGTCCTATCCTTGGTGTTTTTTTTTTAGATTGTTCTAATCCTCCTTTGATAGTTTGCTGGGTGTGTACTTGATCTTTAGTATATCCTACTGACTCACAGATATAACTGGGATTCTATCTGGTAACTTCGGTAATATTCAATCTCCATGGCTGGTTACAGTACAAGAGTTGACAACTGTGCAGTTCATTCATAAAGAGGTGGTTGCAGTAAACAGAAGGCCTGCAATTTTTGAATTGCAATGTCTTTCAGCTCTCTCATTTACTATGGAGCAACAATATGCTGCACACATGGAACTGTGGTTACATCTGGTAACTTTTAACATTATTTTGCCATGTCTCTTATCACCTTTCATTCAGTGTATGCTGATGTTGCCGTTTGAACATGGGTATTTTTCAGGCTAGATTACAACAAGCTTCTTTGTTTAGTCTGTGTGAAACTCAGTGTCCCAAAACTTTGAGAGTTGATAGAGGTGGAGGGAAGTGATGTCTGTCTTCAAAGACAGAGTTGTTACATGAATAAATTTGTTTTTGGAGAAAAATGCACTAATACTTGCTGTCAGTATATTGATATTGTTTTATGCAGAGTCAGACTACATGATATTATTGTCTGTTATATCCAGTGTGTCAGATTAGGCGACTGTGGAGTTATAAACTCATGCCGTGTCGTGGCTGAGTGACATGTCAGCCTGTGACATGTTAGTGTGCACTTCACCAATGAATGTTGCCATTTTTCATGACATGCATGATGTAATTATGAAGGAGGTGCTACCAACCGAATGTAGAAAAAAGTATGTAAATGTATATCATATAGCCTTTGAATATATATTATATAATATATATAATACTTTGAATGAATTTAGCTCAGTCACGCAGTATTAGACATACAGCTTTTGTGAAAGGTAAGAATTTCAGATACACTGCAGTTGTGTAAAGCACTTAAACATGATGTCTAGGTCCTAATTTCATTTTATTGATATTAAGCCCGGAGGCTGTTCCTGTACTAGAAGACTTAGTATCAGAAAAAAGAGCTCACTCTTTTTCATGCTGTCAGTGCGCTGTCACAGTTTATAATCCTTGTGGTGTGTCCTAAACACTGAGCTCTTGACAGTGTTGTCAGCATGTCTTACCTACACTGGTGCTGACAGGCTTGCGTCACCAAAGGCTGACCCCACGACAAGGCATTACAGTGCTATAATGGAGTTACGTGCCGTAACACTGAGCCAGCAAATACTGTAGGCTAAGAAGTAGTGACTGTGCTTCTTCTTTCCGATCAGCCTAGAGGAGGTACACCAGACTGTCAGATTTCTGATCCCAGCCTGGCTGACCTGCTAACCCACTGGCTGCGCCTGCTGATGCTTGGCTACTAGTGCACGCACAACACTGATGCACAAGTCACTTGGCAATTTGGCACATGCACCATATATTCCCATCTGAATGGCCATCTTCAAGAAAAGAAAGTGGTATTCTTAATTGTGTTCCAGAAATATTTCAGTGTTTGATGGATGAATTTAATTTAGGTTTTATTTAGGGATGCACTGATTGAAAAATTCTGGGCCGATACCAATTTTTAAAATCACAATTTTTCTGACAGTTTAATTTGAAAATATTGCAAAGAACATTACAGTTTGAAATTTCATATTCAATTTTATCACAGTGTCTAAAGAATTTATAATACATTCTTTTTAAATTATTATGAGTCAATTAAAACTAACCATTGTTTGTTTTCTATGTTCCTCAGGGCTC
Source organism: Coranthus polyacanthus (assembly GCA_037367275.1). Taxonomy (NCBI): domain Eukaryota; kingdom Metazoa; phylum Chordata; class Actinopteri; order Kurtiformes; family Apogonidae; genus Coranthus; species Coranthus polyacanthus. Next base: position 28,221,429 of record JAPQRN010000018.1, on the reverse strand, counting down.
CAGAGGTTATTTTGGGATTGCCGTTTTGTGAAGCCATAGACATGTGGTCCCTAGGCTGTGTGATAGCTGAACTTTTTCTGGGCTGGCCCCTTTACCCTGGCGCCCTGGAGTATGACCAGGTAAACGATCATCTTCTTCTTGCTACTCATCTATCTGCATTCAGCTCTTTCCTCTCCATTGTGGTGTGAGTTTCTACTTGTTTGTCTCTCGTATACATCCTGTTATCCTCTTTGTTCAAGCCATTGTGCCTCATCTTCTAGGATCTCTGACTTCTACTTTTACCTTCTATGACTCAGTCAGTCCATTGTGTCAGTTCCCTATAGCAATGCATTTCCTCTAACATCCCCATTTCACTGGGCTTTCCTTCCATGTATACTTAATGCTCTCTCTTCCATGTCTGCTCCTTTAGGCTTCCTACAATATCTTTTCTCCCCTACCCGTCCTTACTCCACTCTTGTGGCTGTCTTGGCGGCATAACATCCTTCATTTCCACCGAACCAGTTATTTTTCTGGTCTCTTCTCTTCCCTCTTTCCTTTTTTTCTCCTCCTTTTTGCTTTTCCCATATAACTAAAACTTTCCAATCAAGACAATCCACAGAGCAGTGGGCTCAGTGTGTTTGTTTTTGAGTGGCATTCAATTTGAGTCTCTATTACAGACTCTCCTTCAGGTTACTGACTCAGACATTGCTCCCACTGTTAACGTTTGGACGACATGTGATCCATGGCCAGTTGAGTCAAAATCTCCCAAAAGAAGTGTTGTACAGAGTCACTTGGGACGTGAGCCTGACAAAGGCTTAAAAAGGCAGGCAGAACCACTCAGCTGGAGAGTTTAGTACAGATGGCTTTAAGCTACAACAGGAATCCAATACTGTCACAGGGTGTACACTTGGAAAAATCTGTTATATTAATCTGCACTTGTCTTAACGGTACAGATGGGATTTTCTGTACGAGGAGGGCATGAAAATGGGAGAGAGGAAACCTTTGAGGCATAGAGAATTAAAAAAAAAACTGTTACACATCATTTCCCCCAGAAAGAAAAGTTTGATTGTTGAGGAAAAAAGACAGTAGACTCAAGAAACTTAAAGTAGCAAATTAGTACAGAATTCACCGTTAGCATACCTACCTACCCTCTACTACTTAGAATTACATCTATGTAAGTTAGCAGAAAGACATACTCTTGCAGTCCATCTATTAGCAGCAATTGGATGCCTGCCCCACCCAGCAGAGCCCTGACATAGTCTTCCTAGGACTCGACTGATCCAGGCTTATGTTGAGCGGCTTTCCCCTGCCTCAGAGCCCTATCTACTCAAAGCCTGCCAGCAGAGCCTCCCTGCGACCATGCCCCGTCTCATGCAGTACCTTACATTACAGCACTCAGCACTACTGCAGAATGCACTCGTATCAACATATTGTTATAGCGCGGCATAATTTTTTAATTCTTGGCGCTATCCAAAAGAGATAAGTCAACACCTTGGAAAGAGATTTGACTTGACCATAGCCGCAGTCTAAATATGATCAATCTGTTTTTGCAGGAGCCAGTCAGCATATCCCAAAGCTGCTTTAGAGATGTCTGGGGGAGCCTCCTCAGTTTAGAAAGGGGCTGCCTTCGGGGGGTGGGGTGGCTTAAAGTTGGCATCTAAGTTGATTGTGTGCTGGGATAAAAAAAAGAAAGCAATCAAAAACAATGACGTGAAAGGTGAGGGATTTTTTTTTTTAAGTTTAGACGTAAGGGTCTACATCTATACAAAAAAGGGCTGAAATGGAATTCAAAAAAAGTGTTGACAGTCTGGCAGTGGTTTGTGGCAGAGAGAGAGTTATTTATGGACAGAAAGCAAGAATTGAAAGCTTTAGATTTCAGCTTGTTGAATTGTACACTTCTCGTGTTACTGTCTGCTGATGAAAATACATACAGTGAATTTTAAGCACCGGATGGTTTCCTGAATGACTGAGCTCACCACCGTGGCTCTTTGTAGCATGATGGTGATGTAAGATGTGAGCAGTTACTCCCTGTTCTAGTCTTGATGCCTTTGAGAGATACACAGATACATTTTTCAACAGAAACTGTGGTCTGCCCAACTAGATAGTTCAACAGTACATTTACCGTAATTATGGCCTTGTATGAGGAAAACATCCAATGCACAGGGAAGTAAGATTAAAAACATGAATAATCCTGAAATTGTTAATCCCTTGGGTTTCAGTTTGCTATTTATTTATAACAGAACTTGAAAATAGAAAGCTTGTCAATTTTTCTTGCCTAAAATAAACCACCAACTGACGGCATCTCAGTAAACAGCTAGGCAGCTAACGGTCGGTGTGAGGTGTCATCCAGGGGCCACAGGGTGATCTGGACAGAGCTGACTGAGCCGCCGCTACTCGCTGCTTCTCCCTTCTCTTCTTATCTTTCTGCATGGGGTCTTGTTCCATCCCACACAGCATATTGTATTTATAACTCTGGCTCCTCCTCCTCTGTTCCCCTCTTTTTACCCCCTCTCCTTACCTCAAACCCCCAGCAGTCACGCCACCTTTTACTTCACCAGTATAGCAGCAGAGAGCTCATTTCTTTGATAAGAAAAAACCTCACAAACCAGCCAGTATCTCATTATGACCAACTAAGATTAGCCTAGGTGCTTTGGTCTTTGGAATAGCTTCCTTTCCCATTTTTTGGTCTTTTGTCTAATGTTTTGTTCTTTCCTAACCACTGTCTGTGTGGCACAACCACTGGGGTCGGTGTACACAACTGTAGAGACAAAGCGTAGTGTGTGTTCTGGTTTGTATTTCTTTGGGGCAAGGCCTAGCTGGCAGCCTTGAGGATCTGTAAAAATAAGAAGATGTAGCTCAAAGGATTGCTGTTAGTGACATTTGTACTGTTAAGGCTTCATATTTTAACTGTCTCTACACTTCTACAAAAAGTGCCCCAATTTCATAAATGTGAAATGAACACTTAAATGTACTTATTTATTGCAGTGAGACACTCCCATCTTTTATGGTGTATAATGTTATCTGCATTGTCATAAAGTAACGGCTGCCTGTGCTTCCTGGCTGTCTGCAGCAGGCCCAGGCTCGCTGGGTAGTTGTTTTGCAAAGCCGTAGCTTTGCACCAGTGACCTCACTGTTTTGTGAGATTTCTGCAGAGACGCGCCTTCCAGGAAAATAAGGGTTTTCCCAGTTAGAAGATTTTTTCCTCCCACACATTGGTTGTGTTGTCTTTTCATGTCTGTTGCTGTTTACATGATGTTGCTGAACTGAAGCACAACTACATTAAGGGCATGAAATGAGGGAGATTTAGTCAGGGTATTTTTCATGGTGTAGTTAGTTGGAATTGACAACTGGTTTGCATTATGAATGGCGCTATGGTATGGGTATGAAAGACAAGATGAGAGATATTTTCATAGAGGCAAGTCAACATGGACCTAGCTGCTCCAAAAACAAAAGCAAACAATGACACAGATGTAGGTGTGCCTTGAGATAAGCAAGGGGATCTCCACCACTTCATCTAAATCTCATAACAAATGGATGAGATTACAGTCATGCTAAGAATATAAATAAATAACTTTTTTTTTTTTACAAGCTAATTTATAACTGTAAAGTGTGTGTGTAAAACACTGCTTTCTAACTTTGCAAAACCGAATGTAACAAATAAATACATATATATGAATGTGCTGCATTATTTGTTTTTAAAATAATAAATAGATTGGCCAATGGATTAAAGCCACTGTCACAGATACCCGATCCAGCTGGGTCAGTATCGGAGTGATATCCGATATTGGTATTGGATTGGTGCATCCCTACCCACACCCACTCATGCATCTTTTGTAGGCTGCAGAAGCTCCACAGTGGTGATGTTAGGACATTGTTAGAAGAACTGTTGAAAATTGGTCAGCACTGAGAAGGTAAAGGTAATTAAGACCTGAAAATATAGACAACAAGGAAAGAAAGTTACATTGTGGGCAATGAATGTTACAGATACTTATTAAATTATATACGTATTTATATATAATGATACATTTCCATAGCTGCAGAACAACAGATACAGAACAACTGCTTGTAGGGTTTACGTTGAAGGATGAAATTGACTGGATATGTTTTTGGATGCGTCACATCAAAGACAACGTGTGACTCTTCACATGTATGTCTCACATGTATGTTTCTTTCATCTTTTTGTTTTACATCTGGACATATTTTATTGCCCAATGTGCATTGCTCTGTTACTGTCATCTGTCACTTTTTTATGTTTAAAAAAACAGCATCATGTTTCTCTGGCAAAAAGCTCCTCTGAAACAGCAGAAACAGTTTGCTAGAACTGACCATGTCTTATGATCCACACCATCCTCCCTCCCTCTCTGGGAGGGTGTATCTTTGCTTCTCAGCCGCACTGAATCTCTAATGGTTGTTGTTCTTTACACTTTGGTGTGATTGACGTCAACCATGCTTCTCACTGGTCTTCCCTCATAAACCTGTGTGTGAAACTCCTGCCCCATGGCATCTGACTGACACTCATTTTAACCCAGTTAAGCATTTGGTATTGAGATAACCGAAACATTGTTATGAGAGTTTACATGCAAAGACACGAGTCACACAGTATAGACATTTTATTTGGGCTTTAGCCATTTCTCAGGAAAGTGCCATCTTTAACGTGTCTGCAGCTGCTCCTACTATGTGCACAGCACCACAACTTCAGACACAGGAAGGTTGTACTCTGATGGAGTTTATGTAGAGTCATGCATATGGGTGCGTCAAAACAGACTGCTGCCCTGATGTGTTGGTTGGAGTGACATGTTCGAAAAGAAAATACAACAAAACAATTTTCAGGCTAATACATCTTTCTTCTATTTGTCTTCCTCTGTTGTGCTTACTGTCTGCCCTTTTCTCTTCCAACAGATTCGCTATATTTCTCAGACACAAGGTTTGCCAGGGGAACATTTATTGAATGCGGGGACGAAGACGGCAAGATTCTTTTGCAGGGAGTCTGACTCCCCTTATGCAGCATGGAGACTAAAGGTAAGAGACTGTCTTACTACCACTTTACAAACGTCTCCACTTGTTCTGTTTAACTTTTAAATTTGCAATATGGAAGATTTCTATGTGCACTTAAGTGAAGTTTGTGTTGGAATCTGTGATGTCCTGGGAGCTGGTTTCTTTTTGTGATGATAGCTGACTGCATTTCTAAGCTAACAGTAGCTAGAGTTGAGCACTGTCACAGCAAGAGGCAATGAAGAACTCGGGAGGGAGCATAAGGATTTACATAGAAATCCGTATATTGTGGCTGTTATCATGGATATAGGCTACAGAGACAGTTGTTGAGTTAAGTAACTTCAAAAAAGGACAAGCTCCCAGCACAAATCAGAATCCTACAAACAAGTAGGTTGTGAATATTAAGTAAATGAGCACATGCATATATTACATAGAACATTTTAATAGTGAAAATCATTTGCTGCCAATACTTAACATACTGTGTGTAAGCTCATACTACATATAATATTATCATGCTGCTACAGACTTGAGTGTCTAAATCCTCACTAAACCATTTCTTTCTCTGTAGTCAACAGATGAGCATGAGACAGAGACAGGGATGAAATCAAAGGAAGCAAGGAAGTACATCTTCAGCTGTTTGGATGACATTGCGCATGTATGTTCAGCTGCTCATACCACAGTGCTCATAACATGACGTGAAAGGAAGTTCAAAGCCAGATGTTTAGAGAATGTGCTGTGTAGGCTACCTGGTCTTTACCAGAGGAAGTTCACCTACAGCAGTATGAACACAGCACAGTATAGATATGCATCTGAACGGAACTTCCCTTTATGTCAGACACTCATCCTAAGTTAAACATGTTAAAGTTCAGGTTTCATTCATCATTTTCTGAAACAGACCACAAATTGAAATCCCCTGACAGGTCTGTACTTTCGTAGTTCATTCTAAATTCTTTTGAATTCATGATGATGTCAAATGGTTCATCGTTCTTTGTAAGTGGGTGTCATAGTATGATGATTGTCTGATTATATACGCATACTGTGTCTTAATGCAACATTTATTACAGGTTGTTGTAATGGTAAAATATTTGAATTCCAGGTGAACTTGGTGATGAATCTGGAAGGTAGTGACTTGCTAGCAGAGAAAGCAGATCGTCGAGAGTTTGTTAGCTTGCTGAAGAAGATGTTGTTGATTGATGCAGAAGAGAGGATTGCCCCTGCCGAAGCGCTGAGCCACCCCTTTGTGTCGATGCAACACCTGCTCGACTTTCCCCATAGCAACCAGTGAGTCCCTTCGGCTCTTCAGACATGTTATTTGAACCTTCTGCCATAGCCAGCAATCTCAATGTCACTCTTCTCTTTGTAGTGTAAAGTCATGTTTCCACATCATGGATGTCTGCTGGACTCGACCCAGTGCGTATGAGTTGGCAAACAGAAATAAAGGCCCTTTCATCAGACCTGTGACCACGACCGCTGCAGCCTCAGGCAACCACCCCTTCAGTAAGATGACTGGCGTCCATGCACAAGTAAGCTGCTCCAGCTGTGTTTGCATCACCATCTCTACACATTTTTATCACTGTACAGCAGGATTTTATTACTTTTTGAACAAAGTAATCGGTTAATCAGGAAAACCCAAAAAGCAACCAGCTAACCAGCTAATTTTAACATATTTTATTTTCCTTTTTGCTGAACTAAAAATAAAAGGAAAATCTGATCACATATGGTAAAGGTTTTTACACTGATTGTTACTTCGTCTGCTCCTGTGAACTGATAATCTAGACAATAGCCCTGTCTTTACTGCTTTCATTTATGCTGTTTTGCCCATCTTATAGCGTCTTAGCTCTGCTGTCATGGCAACAAAATCACGTCATGTTGCTGAGGTCATGGCAGCAGTGCAAATCAGTGTTGTTGCTGAGGAGGAAAAAGGAGGTGACCCTTTTTTGGCATTGGATCTTTATAATGCAAATCATCTCAAAAGCCAGTGTGCTGAGATGAATTAACATGACAGTCCTTGTAACGGCGACACCATGTGTAATGAGTGCAAGGAGGTTCTCTCACCCCTTTTCAGATTTGAAAGCTGATGGTGTCTATTCACATGTCTTGCACAATAAATTGCTTATGGCTTTTTAGTGTTATCTTGCAAGGAGCATTTTTCTTCACCATTATGTGTATGGGGTGAATTGCACACAGAACAACATGGTCCTAGTTCGTGGTATTCAGTAAATGTGATTATAGCCAGCCACGAGAGCAGCATGTGCGCTGAAGCAGAGGCACGTGCTCGACCGTTCTTTGTTTTTCCCTGCTGAAGTTTAATATTGTTTGACAACCTTTTAGTTATCCGACTACAAAAAAATCGTACTCTGGTGAGACAGGATGAAATGGTTGTCAGCCCAAGATTATCCAGTCTGTTTAATAGCATGAGATGATCCCCCATACCCACGATCAAGAGACATCAAGACAAGTATTTCCATAAAAGTTATATATCAACACATATCTACATTTTTCCTTACCTCCTGGAATCCTTACAGCACCGTCACAGTTTCTGATTATTCACGTGAATAATCAGAAACTGTGCTGTACTTTCTCAGTATATTGTGTTTGTTTTATAAGTTACTACAGTAATCTACAAGATTCAAAGACTGTCACTGTGTTTTGATTAAAAAGCCAGGCTTATGATAAGACTCCTAAACTCTTTGACAAGGCTGTTGCCATCTACTGGCTTTTAAATGCTACTGCTTGTGATTTTATATCTAACAAAGGCCTTTTCATTTTTTAGGGGTTAGCTCCATCAGCCCCCTCAGTGATTCACCCTGGGATACCTCTGCAGACAGGAAGTGGTCAGTTTGGGTGCAATGACTCATTTCAGCAGGCACTCATTCTATGTCCCCCAACCATTCAAGGTACGGCGTTAACATATTTACACTAATTATTTTGTCTCGTCTGAGAATTAGTATTTTATTTCTTTTAATTAACTGCTTTTGATTATACATAAATAAATGTTCTTCTCTATTGGTCTTGCAGGAATACCCACCAACACAGCTAAACCGGCAGGTTACTCTGTCCGAATGGAGGCTTCTGTGCCTCTGGTCACTCAAGCGCCCCCCATCCAGCCCATACAAATCCGACCTGGAGTCATCACACAGGTAAGGAGGTACCACTGATGGCAATGGTGGTTGTGTGCACAATCAAGAGAAAAGTCAACAGACTCATAAGGTTGTTTTGTTCTTCACACATCAACAGGCATGGTCCAACCGTGCACAGCAGATCTTGGTGCCCACTTGGCAGCAGGTGACGTCAGTACCTCCACCACCGACCACTTTGGCTTCTGACACTGTGGCAGGCTCACAGAGATTGGGCGAATGGGGGTAAGCAAGTTGTTTGCCTGTTTCAGACAGTCACAACAAGAGCTGCAACAGATATGCAATAATTAATTTCTCTATGAGTGGATTAGTTTATTGTTAATGTCTTGGTTAAGTCCTTGCAGTAATTTTTCAAGTAAAAATGCCAAACAGGTTCTAAGTTTTTAAATCGTTAGAATCTACTTTTCCTTATTTTACATTATAGCAATTAAGTGTTGGGCTGTTGGTCCGATTAAGGAAGACATTCAATGACATCACCTTGGGCTCTAAGAAATGGCATTTTTCACTGTTAACAGTGATTTGGTTGCAGTTGTTTTATCGGACAATCGAACTACATGACAGATCGATCCATATTAAAATTTGTTTGTCGCAGCTGTAAAACATTGCAATTCCTTTGATGAGATTTACTGTATATGAAAATATTTAGCAAGGTGCAAGTTAAATATACAGTATTATATATTGCAGTATTAGGTTAACATCTGATTGCTCTGGTTGCTGCACACCCTTGGGATTGGCTCCGATATGTGCTTGCTCCCCTGAATGTTAATGATAGATGAGTCATACATGTCCTTTGGGTTCTGTGACTGAGATGGTTTTGTTAGTGACAGTGCTAAAGGCCTTTGGTTCAATTTGCAGTTTTCTGTTTCTTATTGCAGGAAAGTACGTCCCCATGGCAACCATTACAGCTCCATGATTGCCCACCCTCAGCCATTCTTAACCAACCAAATGACCATGTCCACCCACCAGCCAATCAACATAGGCATTGCACATGTGGTGTGGCCACAGCCAACTGCCAACAAGAGAGCCAAGCCCTGCGTTAACAGGTATGGCACATGAGTTTTCCTGATAATTCTTTTATGAAAGTACGTCCAGTGTGCAGTTCTGAAAAAATAAGAGACCACTGATTTTACCATTCATAGGTATGTGCTTGAGTAAGATGAACATTTTTGTTTATTCTAGAAATTACTGACAACATTTCCCCCATATTCCAAATAAAAATATTGTCATTTACAGCATTAATTTGCAGAAAAAGTGTTTTCAGACCTTGAATTATACAAAATAAACAGGTTCATATTCCTTTTTAAACAATGCAATATAAATGTTTTCACTTAGGAAGAGTTCAGAAATACATTTGGTGGAATACCTCTGATTTTCAGTCGCAGCATTAATACGTCTTGGCGTGCTCTCCACCTGTCTTTCATATTGCTGTTGGGTTCTTTATGCCAATCCAGGTGCAAGAATGTGACCATCCGTCTTCCTTTTGATCATATTCCAGAGGCTTTAAATGTAGTTCAAACCTTGAAATGGTGTGTTATTTTTTTCCAGAGCTGTATATGTACTCTAAATGTTTTTTTTCTCCTCTTGTTAAATGTGATGTATCTTATTTTGTAGGAGCAGCAACTTTTCCCAAAACACAAACATCCAAAATTTAGCATGCCAGTCCCCAAAGATGGCCGATACAGCAAAGAATGTGGAGGAGGTAGAGGAGGAAGAATCCAGATGTCCAGAGGAAGGGCATGCTGTTGGAGAAGAGCATGGAAGACAGCAGGTAGAGGAGGAGGATGAAGACAACTGCTGTAAAGTGGAGCCAGATTGTGAGGAGCTTTCAGTTTCACAGGAGCAGCGGCAGGCCATGGTGATCTCTGACCTGGCTAGCCCGACTGTTAGCGTCATCAGTATCAGCAGCGATGAGGAGGAGAGTGCACAAAGACACTCAATGGGGGAGTGAGTACTCATCACCGGCGCCTTGTACCGACATTCCTAAATTAATCCTCATAATGAGTGCCTGATTGTTTTCTTTTATTTGTTTGACTGCACACACAGGTGTAAAGGTAACGCAGATTGTGAGGCGTGTCAGAGCACTGTCAGCATGGAGAGAGTCTGTTCCCTAAGCAGCCCGGACAGCACACTTAGCACCAGTTCTTCAGCCTCAGCCCAGTCCAGTACTTCACCCTGCAAACACTCCAACAGGTATGGTTAAAGCAGCTCATTCACAAAAGTTTGATCATTTCATCTAGCATCAGTTGCTACACCACAACAAAAGTAACATCTCTAACTGTTTTTCCGACCGTTTGACTTCTTACAGTATGTCCGACGATGAACAGGAGAGTGGCTGTGACACAGTGGACAGCTCACCTGCCTCAGATGCCTCTGGCCATAGCGACAGTCCCTTCACAGAAGGACGCTACATTGCAGACAGCAACCAGAACTGCGAACCCCGTGTTGCTTGTGTTGCCCCGGAGACTGAACCCAGCAAACCAGCAGTTCGTACTGTTGTGGTGCCTCCAATGAGGGTGCAGAACAACAACAACAACCCTGCTGCTACCGAAACACATGGCAACACAGGTAAAAACGGAGAGACACTATGTACCCCGTATACACAAGTACTGTCATTGTGGTCCTTATCTATGTCTAACTTGGCCTAACCATGTCTATTACCTGTCAATCCCACTGTAATATTTGTGTAATACTTGTGGAAGACTAGCAAGTACATGAGTAGGCTGTGTAAGCTCAAAAATCCAGTCACCACTGCTGCTGTCTGCTCCATAGGTCACATGTCGTGGGATTACACTGTCTTAGTAGGCCACAGAGGTTCTCACAGGTGATTATGGGTGACCTGCCCTGACATATATACTCTGATCTCTGGAGTGGATATTTGTTTGCTGTCAACACTTCTTACACTAGCTCCAGACTGATTCTGAGAGCCCTCTTCCCCTCTCTATCTGTGTGGGTGTGAACTGCATAAAGCTACATAAGACATACATAAATGCCACAAAGTATTTTTTTTTTACGCCCTGAAAAAAATATTCAAAATATGAATATGAACATGTACATGTTTGATGAATGTTTCTTTCAGGCGTTAAAATGGCATTGCGCATGCTGCATGTCAGCTTTATTACAGCTGTGGCCAGTGAGATGTCACTGTTGCTTTTTAAAGGGTTAACTGTCAATTCTCAGAGAATATTATACAGACTCGTGTCACCTTTCATGTAAAAGGCATCTCCCTCTCCAACCTATTGCAACTAAAGCCCCTCATAAAAGGGCACAGCTTGCTATTCTAAAGCTACCAGGTATATTTATAGCGAATGGGCTGACCCCACTATAGGCTCAATGATCAAGCTTAGTTACCAGCTCCTCCCAGACCCCCCCCCCCAAACATGTCTATTTATAATCCCCTAGATCATATTCAGAGGACAGATGCCACTATGTTTAAAGATTGGGAACTTCAAACACAGCTGAAATCACTGGCAAGCATACAAAGTCTCCTGCCACAAATGTTTCCACTTCTGTAATTCACATCGAGCTGCAGTTGTAGTTGGATCACATCTCTGTTCGTTTACATGGTGGCAATGATATTTGAACACCCAATTGACACACACATTAACGTGTCATTTGTGTCCATTTGTCTCTCTGTCTCTCTTTACATGGCCTTGTCACTCAGTCTTAGAGTCATCATGCCAGTCCAAAGGGCGAGGCATTCCTGGGCGACAACATCACCACTCCACTCCCCTTCTCAACAGGCCACAGAAGATCACCCCTGCATTCCAGCCACAGCAACAGCAGGCTATAGGATTTGGACAGGTGAGCAGATCCAGTCACCTACCTGTTTTCCGCTGTCACACATCCATGCAATAAAGCATGTAAACATAGACAACGTACTGCATCCCATTTATAAAAATGTGTGGACTTTGAGGAAATTTAAGGCCCCACTGAAACCCAATTTCTGTATTCGTGGTTACACCCTGTATTTAGGTTCAGTTGCACATATTTATTTTTTCCAAGCAGTCCCCAAGTGTTCATTTCATATTGTAAATCAACCCTAACTTATCTACCAATAATAAATCTGTACAGCTGAGTTACTGAAATGATATAGATTTCCCACTGCAATTCTATTACTTTTTTAACTACTTACCTTGTTTAATAGAGGTTCTGGCAACAATGACTCATGTTTCTAGTTCTGAATATATAAAGAAGCACATTTTTGCCCTAACAACAAAAAGCAAAAAATAACCGGAGCCACAACTTAAAAAACACGATGCAAAACAAAACAGGAAAAGCCCCCCACACACACACACCAACAGGCTGAAAAAAATAAATTCAAATTACTAGGATTGGCTGTTGTCACTTTAGTGTTGTTAATTAGGTGAAAGAAGAAGAAGAATAAATAGGTCCAAGGATATCCAGGATATCCGAGAGGGGTCGACTGTGTCCAATCCCTCGACATTAGGCGCTTTCGGACCGAAAAGTTCTGGGAACTTTCTGATAGGAACTACCCACTGGGGAGCGGTGCCGAGAACTACAGGCCTTCAAGTGCCTTTTCCTGTTTACATTTGCACCGTCAGTATTTACCCTGAAGTGATGCAATGTGGCAGACAGCTGACATAGCAACGTCTCACAGATTGCGATGCATTGCTGTAAATCAAACTAGCCAACAGTATATAAAGTTGAAAATCTTGGCAAACGACTGCTTCCTGGACTCAAAGTGTTTGTTTGAGGTGTTCTTTGGACTGGGACTAAGTATATATCATGTACTATATATGTACATCTACATCAGTAAAACGCAACATACACATGAATGCAACAGTATAATGTGAATCCAAAAGCATCATATCTAACGCGGACAGACCATTTTGCGGCACAGTAGCTTTAGGCTACTTTTCATGCGATAAACAGGCTGCATTTGGCTGATTAAACGTAGCTACTTACTACTTCTTCCACCACTGGCACTAAATATTTTCTTAATATTTTACAAAGTGTCCAAGAAGCCATAACTTTGAGCCGAGGCTTCTCCCGGTGCAGTGCAGCTCCTGGTGCCACTGCAATACTGACAAATCCTTTGTGCCCTTATCACCAGCAGATGTTGGTCTGTGGCCAAGGATAGCATCCACTATGCCACGCTACTTGCTTGATTTTCGATCTGGTCCACTTTGGTTGTTGTGATCTTTTATTTTTTTGTAATCCTGTTTCAGCTTCTTCATCCTTTGAGTTGCTTCATGCTGTGGTGGACGTCTAAGCTTAGCAAATTGAAAGGAAAGGCAGATTTTAATATTTTGCTTTAAGATGTCTAAATCATGTTATATATCCTAACTGGTATATAGGCTCAAGCCTGAACTTCACTATCGGTCCATTTCTCTGTTTCACTCCATTTTAAGGCTAATTTTTGTTTTTTGTTTTAAAGGCTGTTGTTTACACTGCTGTTTTACTAGTAAAAGGTGTTCAAACATGGTGTTTTTTTCCGGTGCTGTGGTCAACAGACACTTGCATCTGCACCAATTAGTCCAGTACTTCCCCTTATGCCTTGAGATTACCTACCCTGAAACAGGACCAAAAATAGAAACCCTTAAAACAGTGTTGTAAGGACTAAAACAGTGCCTACTTAGTGCAGTGTGAAGACAAACAAAAGGGGGGACTTTATCCAACAGTTCTAAGAGCTATGAAAAGGTTCCTGTGGTGCGAAAGTGCCCATTGTCATGAAGGGCGTAGGTCATTTTTTTCCGCGTAGGGAGTATTCTCAATACCTCCTTATATCCTTAGAAATTTGAGAGTAGTCTTAAATTAGAGTATTCCAATCAATTTAGTGGTAATGTTTCCTTGCACTGTCCACTTAAGCTCCCAAAATACACTGAAGAGGTGGTGGCTCCAAGTCGTATCCAGTTATCTTTCACTTCTCTGCAAAATGTTTGTATCTTTACAGATTTTCCAAACACGTGCATTTCTGAATTGCATTTCAGGAGAACTTAGGCAACACTTATCTGTTTCTGCCTGTGTACTATATTAAGTTGTCTCTTTATCAGCTTTATCTGTGTGTTATAGAAAACAGACAGATCAGAGTAATGTGTTTTCTGTAACTGATGCCCAGATATTTTCATCAGTTTGACATCCTAACCCTTTTTATTGGCAGCAATACAAAAAAAAATTTTGTTTATTGTAATTTACTGCACACAGAAAAAGAGAAGGGGGAATTACTGACGCTCATGGCACAACATGGATATGTAAAGACATGGAAAACGGTGGCATCTAGTGGCTGTACTAATTTAACAACTATTGTTCTTCTCTCTTGCAGGTTCAGCATTTTGGTTCTTGTCATCAGGAATGGAATGGCAACTTTACCCACCGGAGACCACAGGCCTATATTCCTCCCACCATGCATGGCCATACGTTCACCCTGTCCCACAGCAGCCCAAGCCACACTACTGGCCCCCACCCTCACCTTGGGGGCCACCCGCACACCCAGCCCACCTTACTTTCCTATCCTCCGTCTGGACCTCTGGTCACAGCTGCACCAGTGGCCCACCTCCTGGCATCTCCTGGGGCCTCGCGCCCCGTCCTCCAACCCACCTACAGCATCTCCCACCCGGCAGGCATCGTGCATCAGGTCACAGTGGGAATCAACCCCCGGCTGCTGCCCTCCCCTACCTTGCACCCGCAGGGCCAATTCAAGCCCCTGTTTCCCCCACACTCCTACATTGCCTCGCCCGCCTATGCCAGTTTCCCTCTCAGCCCCACCAAAATAAACCAGTACCCGTACATCTGAGCATTGCTGCCCGGGTATCCTTCATACCACCTGAGGGCTAAGTGAGCAGGGCGAATTCTTAATCCACAAACCACAAACAACATGGTTTTCATTTCAAAAACCATGGCACAACCACAAAGAAAGCAAGCTATTTTTTGAATCATGTAGACTTGGGTGTAATTGAACTTCAAGCTTTAAAAAAAGAGTTTCAATGGTGGAGACGATTTGGGCAAAAATTAAGAAGGAAATAATGTATGAATGATTGAATGAAAGAATGAATGAGTAGTTAAACTCACACTTAATGTGTTTTGCACATTTGATATATCTTTGCATTGGATCTTCTACGAATACTCCTCAAAACAGGTAAATAATTGGGGTGGTGTTGAATAGTTAGACTTTGCACCCCTGATCCCAGCTATTTTTCTATATTGCCTTCTTACGTGTGCAAGACACATCCATATTTGTAAAGCCATCCCAGTCTCTAGCTCTAGATTGACAGATGCACTTGTTGTCCACAGTGTATGTTGTACTGCGTTCGAAGTATTTGTACCTTTTCGGTGTCTTTTGGTGTTAGCAATGTCAAGTCAATTAACCGATTTAAATAGGGTTATTCCTCACGCTGCATGTGGTCTTGCATGAGCAAAAATGTAAACGGAAAGATGCATAGACGTTGCTCTTATTGTTTGTGTCACAAGACTCGCTGCATTGTATAACTGTCCCCAGCCATAGTGCCTTACATATTTGAGGTTGTTAATGTTACTACTTATATATGACTATATACATGAATATTAATGTACTGGACTGCAGCACTTGAAATTCCAATCAGTCGATGCATCCTATGTGTGAGTATATATATGCACATGTGTATATGTCCATGCATAGCCTGCATGGATGTGATGTATCGCGGATAGCGGTGCTTATTTTTTGGAGTCGGTGTATATTTCCGTGTGTAGTGAGTTACTTTTCTGTTCTTTCAAGAAGAACAGCATGCTTTGCTGTTGCGAATGCTTGCTGTTTCATTAGAAATGTTTGTTTCTTGTTTTGGTTTTTTTGTTCTCCCTTCCCGAATGAACTAGTGTACAAAGTGCAAGTACTGAGTATTGCTTAATATTTGATAATCACTTTCTATTTAGTGAAACTCTTATTACTAACAGTATTTGTACTGTTTGATGAAACTGCAATACAATCTAAATAGTCGTTGATTTTTTTTTCTTTCTTTTTTGTCTTCGTATTTTCATTTTCAGTGTTTTTCACTTCGTTTCGTAGATGTTTAGAAGTGTGGTGGGCATGGCTTTGATTAGGTAAGGAAAAATGCAAATTAATTCACGGTATGGAATCTTCTAAGCCTGAGCAAACCATGCAGTATTTCATATAGACACATATATGGACATATATTATAGAGCTAGACTATTTAGTACAGATGCTTGATAAGGTGTGAGTTAATCGTGTGCAATTCTCTCATTTATGCATGTGTGACAAAGTTAACTTTCCCTTTACATTATACCATTTGTTAAAGGCTTAAAGCTTATCGGTGTCAACTGCTTATTTTATACATTCCGTCAGGGAGGATATATACATATATATATAATCACGGTGGTTACACCAGTCTCTATATATATATGTAGATATGCTGTGTGTGCGTTTTTGTTCATTTTACTAGTTATGTGTGTATTATTTTTTTTTTTTTTTTTTTTGTCTTTATTTTCGAATGAAGTTGCTTGTGCAGCACCAAAGACTGTAATTCATTTCCTAAAGCAAGGTAGCTATTCTGTTTGCATAGACCTCAGTTATACTGTAGTTGTAGAATGGGGTTATATTAAAACAAACAAAAAAATTTTATTTAAAAATGGCTGAGGTTTTGTCTAGCTTATTGGGCAATTAATAAGTCGTATCATTTCTTTCTTGAATGTATCATAGATAAGCTGCTATATGATGATTGCCACTTCAATAGCTGTGAAATTAGGTGATTTCTCTGAGTTTAAACCTAGCGTTGCTATTTTTGTATAGGTCCCTAATTATCTGAAATAGAAGTGGTTTTGATTTTTGTGTTTTGCGTTCTTATTTGGAATGTCATTGTAACTACTGTATTGCTGATGATGAACATTAGTTGCATTTGTTGTTCCTCGGGGTGTGTGTTTTTGCATCAGTATTTTATCCTTATTAACCTTTCGGGCTCATCACTGCATATAAATGATGTATCGATGTAACTTAATTTTTGTATGTTTTCATATTGACGTTTTGTACACATCTAAAGCTGTAGCTTGCAGGATTGATTTAACTTTTTCATTGTTCGTACGCGGTATGCCACCAGTACTCTTTTGTGTGTTGCAGGAGTGCTGCCAGAAAAGAAATTTCATTGTGTTCATTGAAATACTTCTGTAATGTTTCCGCCTGTCACACACAAACATACTCACCACTAAGCACTCATACAGGTAGTTGGGCTTATAAGGGTCTGGGTGATTAGACTGTGTCCACAACAAATTTTGCCCAGTGTTTCTGTTAGGAAATAATGTTTTACGACTTGTTTTACTGTTAAATTGATTTTAACGAATATTTATTGCAACCTTTTTATCTGTTCAATGTTATATCCGGCTAGAATATCAGTTTCACAATTTGTTATTCTAAACTGCCTTGTGTTCGGATCGCTCTCCCCTTTATGAGTGTCTCATATCAAACTGATGTTTTGTCAATGCAAAACTGTGGCCATTGTTATGTGTTCCTTACTGAAATTGAGACAGTGTGAGCAGCACTGTGTATGTGCCTTGAGATTCAGAAAGTGAGAATTCAAAATGGTGATTCCTCACCGCGTATTTGATGAGGACGGCATAGAATCGAATAACAGTCCTTTACCACGTAGAGTAAACAGTCTTCAGAGGCCACATGACCGGGACAACGACGACGAAAAAAAAAAAAATTTACAATTCCGAATAGGACTTCGCCACAGTGACACAGGGACTTGCACTCCTCTGATCATCTTGTAGACACGACACAAGTACATATATATATATATACATATATATATGGTCGGTGAATTTCCTCGTGTTAAAGCTGCCACTAAGGCCTCTCTGTGATGACACACCAATAAAACACACACATGTACACTTGAATGATATGACACTCAATCTTTCGATAGTCACTCTGGCTGAACAGCAGATGCAATACTTTACATTGTGCGGTCATTGCACCACCAAGTGTTCTTAGATAATCTCCATGCTTTACATTACCCTGCATGTGCACCTAAGTCGCTTCACTTCGTCCGCCTGGAAGCCGTCTGCTCAGAGCAGCTTTTCCATCATGCAAGGCTGAGCGGGAGTTAGCACTGGCAGTAACCTGAGCACAGTTGACATCACTGGCCTTTAATATCATGCTATAACCATGAAGAATTAGTCTGTGTTCTGATTGAAAAAAAAAAAAAAAAAATGCTTTTGTCACGGAGGTTATTGTGGTTTCTCTGCACAGTCAGTCACGAGTGCAATATTTCACATTTTAACACTGACACTGATATGGTTGTATGTTTTTGATAGCTTTTTTTTCTTACCTGTATGCTTTACTGAACATACTGAAGTATCATTTTGGAAAAGAAAAAAAACGTATGACAACAAGGCATGAACTTGGCAGATTAGTGCTTGAAATAGTTCCCCAATAATAAGCATGTGAATTGTAATCTGTATTTTGATTACTCCAAAGGTATTCACCAGCAATGCGCCTGCATAACCTCTCCCATATTTGTTTAAGAAAAGAATGGATGCAAGTGGAGAGAAATCTTAAAACTGTTTTTAATTTTCCACATGATTGACACCTTGGTTTATGGACTTTTTTTTTTTTTTAGGATTCATGTAACATTTAACAGATAAAACGGATGTTTTTGAAAAAATTACTAAGTTATGATTTTGATATCGGAAAGAAAATCCTCTGCTGCGGTGTTATCCTGTACAAATGTTAATTCAGGGTCTGTATTAGTCTAAACGTGCTACTGTGTTACTCTCATTTGATTTTATGTGGTTTTGTTTTATTTTCAATTTTCTGGTCATCTGTATCAATTTCAGAGTTAATTCACACTGCAAGTTATGGAATCATCCTAGATTGCTCATCAAATAGACTTGATTATGAAATCTGAACTGTTACTGTTTTAATACTTGTAGATTTTTGTGGCTTTGTTTTTTTTTTTTTTTTGTTTGTTTTTGTTTCATTTGCTTTTTTTATTTTGTGCTACACTAGTTTGCCATGTAGCAATTGCACTGTGCAATATTTACAGTATGAGGACTGGGAAAACTAACTCTATGGATGTGATGTCTCTTTACAGTTTGCGGTAGTGTTTCCTCTCTAGTTCTCAGTGATTTAGGTGTGACCAAGCCTTCTCTACTTTGTCACATTAAGCGGGTTTTCCAGGTGACTCTTTTGGTGAGTGTCAAAATAAGACTTTATGGTGTATTATTGTTAAGATTCACTTTGAATTAAAAAAATCTATTGATGCAGCTCTTTTTGACTTGGTCTGGGTTTTTTTTAATTATTTTTTTTCTTCTTCAGGTGCCTTTCTTGCATCAAATACGTGCACGAATCTGACTCATAATAGAGCCTTTTTTTCCACTCCAGACATTTTTGGCTCGTAAAAGTAGGCAAAGCGCAGGTGTTAACTGATAACGTTAACAATGGCTCTGTTCCATTTCACGGCCCCAGGAGGCCTTTCCAGTGAACCAGCACGCACAATTCCAAGGCCTGAAACCGATACGCTTAAATGGGATGCAGGCGTTTTTAAATGATACCCATCACAGCTGTTGAAATGTTTGCTCTGAAAACGGTCTACGGCGCAAAACCGCTGCATGACTCTGGACAGTAAAACGCGTGTCGAAATATTACATTTCAAATGAAGTTCTGTGTGGTCCAAAATCTGGTTGAGTGCAGTCTGTCAGGTTTTTGTATTTGGGCTTAGGTGCTTGGAATACAAAGACCTGTCATATACTTCAGCGTTTTTTTTTTTTTTGGGCCTCGGCTGACATCTCGTGGAGGTGAAGAGGTACCACAGCCGCTACTTTATCCTCACAGCGAGATTTTTCAAGCGCTCACTGTTGCCCTTAGGGCTGGCAGTGCGAGTTAGTAGACGTACAGACAAACTATATGTATCCTGGACCGTTTTCAAAGGAATCCATAATACGATTTGAACGAGCCCAGGTAGAAATCAGCTCGTCTCCTGTGAAGCCGTGTCTGGTTTTAAACACCCAGCAGAGGTCGTCCTATAGACTGCTCAGTTTTGACTTTCTCCCTACAATTAACAGCAGTGGCTAATTTGCTCAGTTTGACCAAAGGGTGGTGGTGGGTGGGGGTGTTACATATTATATGGTAATATGATATAATAATATGTGGGTGAGCGTCACATGAGCGCAACTGAGTGACTGTAGTCAATCGGGTAGACGTCGGAATTAATAAAGCAGTTTGCCGCCAACAGCTCATGTCAAACCTTTTGGCAAAGTGTGCGCGCCGCCCTGCGCCACACGGCGATGGGTGGACCGAGCGGAGAGGAGCGATAGGGCGCATTTCTTAATTTCCCTTCAACGCCGCTTCTCTCTCCAGCGCTGGACACGACGAGACCGCGGGACCGCTGTGTTTTCCCGTTCACGCACGAGGACTGATCCGATGTATTATTTACGACCGAAACTTCAGCAACCTATCCACTGGATATGGCTCCCGGTTTGAGGAGTGGGCGGACAGGTCACCCCAAAGTGGGAGCCGGCGGAGCGGACCCCGCCGCCGCCGCCGCCGCCGCTGCTGCTTCTGCGGGTGGCGGTGGATGTTCGCCGCAAAGGACGGATACCGGAGGAGAGGGGAGGTGTTTCAGGACCAGGTGGCAAGCCGGAGCGGGGGGGATGCTCGCGAACTGTCTGCTGTCTGTGGGAATGCTTTTACTTCTTGTCCGGTGCGCTTTGGCCGCAGAGGGTAAGCACACAATTGTCCCTTAAAAAAAAACCAACAACAACAAAAAAAAAAACACGCACATGCACATTTCTGACATTACACTGCGATAGCCTACATCTCACGTTTGTCTCACACTACTGCGAGCGGCATCCGGTGTTAAGAATTAAAATACATCGGGTGGAAAGGGGGATCTTTTGTTTCTCACAGGCAGCGTTTTCAAACCACACATTATTTGCCGCTGGGTGCATGATTTCACACAGACTCTGTTGGATGGAGATGCGGTCGCCTAAATAGCTTGATGATCATTTTTTTTTTTTTTTAGGTGAGAAAAAACTTCGCTATCTGTGGCACATCACCGACGGGGGCACCCTGTGATGTACAGAAAAATATACTGTAAAAAAAAAAAAAACAAAAAAAAAAAAAAAAAACCCCAACCTATTGCATTGGAATGGTAGGATATAAATGACTAAATTCCTGAATGAAGCCCCTTGCTGACTGCACTGACATGCTGTGCTGTGTGTGCAGAGTTGGACTGCGCAGGGTTTGCATGTATGTGATGTAAGTCACTCATCTACTTATCTTCCCACCTAAACCTGAGGCCGGTCAACTCTTTTGTCTCACTGAGCAGATTGCACTGCACAGATTTCATAGCCGCTTCTCCTCTGCAGCTGGATTCCCTCATTGTTAAAAAAAAAAAATCCTCCTCCACCACCCC
>JAPQRN010000018.1:28188602-28199863 GCA_037367275.1 Coranthus polyacanthus | reverse complement strand
CCACCCCCCATCCCCGACTTTGCTTCTCAGCTCAACTTTACTTCTCTTTTGTTCTGCGTTTGTCATTTTATTTTGCCCGAATTTCCACGACAGATCGTTAAATACTGTTGTTGTCAGTAACAAGCTGAAGGACTTGTACTGAAAATGCAGTGCAGTCACAGGACAGTCAGTGTTTCAGAGCATCTGGGTCAGCACTAATGACACACATACTGTAGCCCAGTAGGTTTGTCTGTCTCAGGCGGCAAGCGAGGCAGCTGGGGTAAGGCTGGCTGGCATGCAGTTGCTGCCTGTCGACCATGAATACTTGAAGACTCTGAAAAACAGTTTCTGAATGTTGGCTGGATTCGCTTTTTTTTTTAAATGTTTTTTTTTTTTTTTTTTTTCATCATCGACTGTTTACATCACTGTACCTCAACACCAGTAGTCCGTAAAATCTGACCACAAAAAAAAAAAGAAAAAAAAAAAAGCTGCCCGGAAAAACAGAATCAGATAAAGATTTGCAAGTTTTACATGTGTGTGTTTAACAGCAGCTCCATCATCTCTCTCTCTCCAGTGTGCAAACTGTGATGTAGTGGCTGTAGTCTCACCTCTGCTGATGCACTGCTACAGTAGCAGAGTCTCCTCCTCCTCCCTCCCACCTCCTCCTCCTTCTCACAGTCAGCACATCCATTCTTAAACACACGAGCCCAGCAGCAGCAGCAGCAGCAGCAGCAGCAGCAGTAGCACCTTGAACCATACAGTACAAATGTAGTGAAAGAAGCATACCGGTTCCTTTAGCGTCCACCAATGTCAGATTTTAGGGACAAGGACGGCGACTCTGTTCAAGAAACCTTGACTGAACCAAGTGAGACCAAGTGTGCTTCAGAATATCATCCTGGGCATTGACTCCAGTCAATGTGTATCTTATCAGTTGTTGATTTGTGATTTCATTTGATAGATTAGGGAGGACACCTCTTGTCCTTATTTTTTTGTGTATGGGACACATTACCCAGTAATACTATTACAGATCAAACCTCATTTAGCTTTCAAGCCATAAAATAATAACATCATGATGTGCCTTCGGTTGCGGAAAATTGTGTCTCACATCGTCTGGTTAGTGTCTCTAACAGTGCACTGCAGGGTAAAAGGAAACTGGAGCTGCCACTTTTACAGTGCTGGAAATATGACTCATTAATTATGTTGTCATTTTAGACAAATGAAACTGTTAATGACTATATACAGCATCGCATAATGCATGGTAATTGTATAAGCTGTGGCGTTGGCCTGGGCAATATGGACAAAGAAAGTCATGTCTAGACGTATTTTGCTTTAACGTGATTCATGTCTCGATATTTTTTTCTGAAGTGAGTTCAATTCATAAAGACGTGCAATATGGCCCAAAAAAACCCAACAGATTTTACATTGGCAACAAAAACACGTTAAACAACTTCGTGCAGGTTAAAGTGGACAAAGCAAACACTGGCAGAGATGACAAACTCTTCGAAACAGGTATATATCGTCATTGTGGGCAATATCGCGATTTGAGTCTTATAGTTATTAAATTATAGCGACTTTCACTTTGCATATTTTACACACTACCTCTCTGCTCAATGTCACTAATCCAAAATATCACCATACAACAGAGGTTATTTCTATTTTTCCCCCATTTCTGCAACCAATCGAAATCCTCCTATATCTGGACCTTTACACTGCAGCCTTTTGTGATTATATAATTGCACAGGCCGATATTGCAGTTATGATTGCGATTCGGTTAATTGTGCCGCCCCATATACATGGTCTGATTTTTCTTGCCATGTTGGCAGCACAGTGACTAAACTGTTAACTAGGCCTGCACGATATGAGGAAAATTTGCAATGTGCGATAACATTATTTGAGGTTGCGGCGTGACGTGCGATAAACAAATATTGAAGCGTGTTCATTCTAGCTATACAGGTCTGATGTCTTTCTGCTTTAATAGGTACACTGCGAAACATTGCATAACCTATGCCAACTGATTAAAGGAATAAATTCAAACATGCTTTGATTGAACAAATTGCACATGAATGCCCAGCACATACCAAATCGACTCCAGTTAATCTGAGGGTGGCTGACAGCTGGCTGGGGCTTCATCTGATTGGACAAGTGGTGTGAATGCATGGCCCATCTGATCAAATGTTGCTGAGTGTGAATGCACGGCGCGCGTAAATAAGATGATCTTTGTTCATTCGCCACGTTTCAGGCAGCCTTTTTGCAACGCAATGTTTGCAATGTGTTGTGCGTGTGAGTAAGCGCCGCTAAATGAAAAACAGACAGAATTGCCATGAGCAGGTAATATCCTGACTCACAGCTTTGAGGAACCAGCACAGAATGCGGTTTCTATGGTAACGTCAACAGTAGCCCCCCCCCCCCCTCAAACCCGTGCACGATGAGAGGATGGGGGAGTTGTAGAGGACAGTGCAGCTATGTGGGCTACGTTGTGTGGGTATCCAGTGCAAAAATGAAGCTTTTTAATACAGTTTGATTGAACTTAATTAACTTACAGTCTTGTCTTGTCTGGTTTATTGCTTTCTTATTACCACGGCTGGTTAAATTATGTGCAGAAGCAGCTCGAGGACGGTCAGAAGAGCAAGCTAAGCCAAGGCATCTTTGTTCCTTTCTGCATCACATGACTTTGTCCTGACGTCAGCTTTGTTTGTTTCTACTACCGTGACCTGCCATTACTTACGAGTGCTGACAACTCTGTTTTAACAGAGGTTAACCTCACAGACCTTCTGACGTATGAGATGCTCTTCCCGAGCTATTGCCTGTCATCATTTTACGCCTAGGAATTCATTGGAAAAAGATAAACAATACGTTTCAAAGCCGTTTCCTATTTGTAATCTGTTCTTTTACCCATAAAATCACCGTTAAGGTCAGTCAATGACTGACTGAATGAGCTGCACATCACAACCCTATCTGTGCTGGGCCTCTGTCTTTTATACTCTTTCCTGTGCACTTTTCTAATTTAGTTTTGTCAGTATATTCTTTATTTTCTGTCTGGATGAGCCCTTTGAAAACTGTCACTATGGTTAATGTTAAAATGACTTGCAGGAATTGTTTTTTAAGCAGCTGTGACTCACCCTTGATCCAGTGACCTGTCTCTTGGTTTTCAGCTGCACATAAGAGGATTTTGCTGTTCATTTTCCTGGTTCCACCTCCTCCCCGTGATATATTGATATGCTAACAGTTGATTATGGGGAAGCTGTCAGGAGGGCTTAAGATGTATATGCATGTGTGTGCAGTCATGAGACCTGCTTAGGTGGAACCTTAGCTCTGTCTCTGTAAGCCTTTTTAAGGGAAGGCTTCTGTTTGATTTGGTTTCATACGTAGGGCAAACATTTCATAAACAGACAGATGCCAAGCCGAAAAACATCGGCGGGGATATTTTTGAACAATGCAATTTCTTTTGCGTGTTATTAACAGATGTTTTGACAGAAGAAAAAAACAGTGCGAGCAGCATTATGCAAATATGTGAGTAAATGAAGTTGCTGCAAGGGCAGAGCAGACTGTTATCAAGTGATTAAAAACATATTAGTACTGACAGTCATTCTGGATGTAAAGGAACATTCATTATCATCTATCCCTGCTATGAGTTATTCCCAGCGCTCTTCTCGTCTGTGTCAGTTCATAAAGAAAGTCAAAAGGTCTGCAGTCTTTTCTCCTTCACTATTGTAAACAGTCGAAAGCTGGCAGCACTTCTACAATACTCATAGATGTAATGATAAGAAAAGCAAACGCGGCTTCTAATTAGTACCGCGGACCATCTGCCTCGCATTATCCCTCGTATAGTTCAGCGCAGTGAGGGAATAGGATGTTTGTGTGTCGCGTGTGTTTGTGTTATAAGCTATCTCTGTGTTTAGTTCCAGTTTCTCTCCGTACCTTTGTGAATCTCTGTTCTGTTGTGTCTCTCTCCTGCGTCTCTCTCTGTCTTTTGGCTGTTTGGTGCAGGCTGATGGCAGACGAATGTTTGGCTCTGCTGCTTGAGAAAGGACAGCAGGCTGCCTGATTTATTGGGACACCACACTGCTCCGCACAAGGCCACTGTTCATCACACTGCATCACACTGGACCAGAGCAAAAAGAAAGCATGGCGGCATTAACGGACCACGGGCCCAGTTCATGGGACTTTGAAAGATTTTTAAAGCTTGATTTTTAAGCTTTTCTTCAAAATGGTGAATCATTTGGGATGGAACAAATGAATCACTTAATTCATAGTAAGTACAGTAAAAGTATCAAACATTTTACCGCCCTAACTTTAAAGTTGTGAGGAATTCCTTGCTTCTCTTTGTCCCATGTCATAACATGGTTGGACGAGAGATTTCAAAAGCTTAGTTTGTTTGGAAATTATCACAGCCATGTGTCCTATAACCTGATATTTAGTCCAAAGAAATGTAATGAATCAATTATTGAGAAAATAAAAATTTCATATCTTCTGAATGAAAAAAAACCCTACTTGTTTCAAAGTAAAATTTGGCTGACCGCAAAATGTGATGTGAATATAAAGGGACAGAAAATCTTTTTTCATTAATAGTAATGATGCGACGACGAAGGAGGTTTAGGGCCACACTGGAGATGAAAAAAAAAAAAAAAAAGATATTACGAGACTAAAGCCGTAATTCTTCAAGGAAAAAAGTCAAAATATTACGAGAATAAGTTGTAATTTTTTTCAGAAAAAAGTCAGAATGTTACCAGAATGAAATGGGAATTCTATGAGTATAAAGTGGCATTTTCATGAGAAAACAGTGAAAACTTCCAGCTGAAACCCGGAAGTTCAAATCTGTGAATATCTTCCCAACTTTACCGAAGTCCGAAAGACTGAGTATTTCGTTATTTTTGAAACCTATACGTAAGTATAATTTAGGGAGATGCTCTACATTCTCGTAACATTATGAAACATTACAGCTTTACTCTTTCAATATTCTGTTTGCCAAATATTATGACTTTGTTCTCGAAATATCACGTTTCTTTACCTTCAGTGTGGGCCTAATCCTCCTTCATAGCAAACTACCTGTACTTTAATGTTTTGATTTTCAATGTATATTATGAACCCAAATGTATATAAAAATAAGACTCTGATAACCAACCGCGTCTTCGGGATGTTGTCAGGGAATCTGATCCGATTATGTAAACAATCTGCCAACCACGTGCGCGAATGAATGCCTTGTGAGATAAATGCAAGCTTGCCTTAACGTTTAGGAATATGAAAAGCTGAGAGAAAGCAACGCAATTTAGTTAGTAGAGTAAAAACGTCAAGTGAAAACAGTTGTACATAGTGTAATTTACTGGCTACGACTCTAAGCTTCAGCACCTCCAGAGATACCCCTTCAGAGACGTGGCTCAGGGCCACGTGTGGTTGATGGACTTTTTTTGTAACTGAGTGATTTTATGGCAAATAAGGGCGGTGAAGGATATGGAAGTTAAAAATGTATGAAGATTTTTATCAGACGCGAACGAGGCTGGATCAGACCAGGATTTAGATAATAAATGAGAGGGACAGAGGGGGGGGGGTCTCGCCTCTTCACACATGGGGGTCATCAGTCACGTTTAATGGTGTCACTGACATTGTATCATATTTATTTTTTTGCCCACTATTGTTATAAATGGGCATGGTAAGCATAAATGCTAAGTGTAGCTGTAGGCTTTGTCTCTTCACATAGTTTCCGCAGTGGACTGTGACATTTCAGCTAATCCCTTTAAACCACTGGAGGAGGGAATGTGAGATCGCTGAGACATACAAACACATTCATTACACCGAGCCTTCAGAATGTTACATGCTTAGCAACTCGCAGTGTTTGTCACCGCACTCTCTACAGGCAAAGAATACGCCGTGAATGTATAGACGCACATCCATGTGCAAACGCTGTTGATTTAACCTTGAACTAGTGACTTTCTCTGAGTTAAAGTTGTTTGTGGTCACCAGGGGGCAGGAAAAACCCCTCAACAGGCTGACACACTAACTACTTTGACATATTATCGTCTGTCGCTGTTGCTAATTTGCTCGTGAGCGGTTGCTAGCCTTATCAACCTGCTGGGGTTTTGATCTTTTTGATAAATCTAAGTAAAACACGAACCTACTCTTCTTTTTCATTCTTTCGCAGGTTGTTGTTCTTATATATAATATAATATAAAAAAAACAACTGTTTTTTAATATGCTACGTGCTCTAGCTTTTTTTTTGTACAAGCATGCACTTATTTTTGTCATTGTATCGCTGTAAAAAGCTTTTCTTCTTTTTTTTTTTATGAGCTTGTTTGCTAAAAGCGACTGTTGAGAGCTGCTTTTTGGCACCTGTTTTAGAATGGAAACGATACAGTGCCTGTAAAACCAAAACCATCAGCTGAGTGTATGGACCTTATGCTAATTGTTTATCAGGATGCATTCCTGACCAGTGAATGGGGACACTGTTGGTCTCTGTCCTCCCTTTTTTAAAGTCCTAAATTCTCATGACCACAGCTGTCGTGTTCTATTGTAATGTAAATTTGAGCCATTCATTTGTGTACTCTAATTGGATTCATGTTTAGAAACTGGATCCAGGCTGAGATTATTATCTATACTCTCGGTAGGATCGGTGGTGCTGAGTGTTTTGCAGTCATTTTTGCAATACTCTGCTCATTCAATTAATTATTCAGAGCAAATTATAATGGGAAATTGAAAAATTATTGTGTTTTTTGACAGTTAACTGAGCACTAATTTGATTTTTTAGTCAGTTTCTTATATCAAATGACTACACGTCAGGACACAGTATTCTTAATATTGTAATATCAGTTTCCGGCATAAACTTCACTGTGAGGAGCACATAGAATCTAAAAACATTTTCACTTTTTTAAATTAAAACTTTGATTGGAATAGAGTTTTATTTGCCCCGTGAAACAATGTCAACTTAAAAATAAATACACACGCCAGCAACTTTAACATTTCTTTCCTTTTCACAACAAAATATTTTAAGATAATTCTGCAAACACTGTAAACTGACCTAAAATACTGACTGATTGATTGATTGATTGATTTTATTTATGGATCATCAGACAAACAAAATCCAAAGGGCTTATTTCCAACATGGTCCCCAGATGTTGAAAGACAGATAAAAAAAACCAGACATTCATGACAAAAGAACAAACAACCAATCCTGATCATCCAGTAATCGTCACCACCAGAAAAGCAGCGAAAACAAACACAAAACATGGATAGCTACAATGAAAATAACATTGCAAAAATTCATCTGTAAGTCCGTTACCCTGCTCCATAAGAAAGTCCTAACCTGACTTCTAAAAGCCCCTCTCGTGTTGTTGGAAGGTCATTCACACAACATAACACCAGTATAATAAAAGGAACCTCTGGCTACACTGTTCGCTCAAGGGACTAGATATGAATGCACACCAGCCCTGGAGTCATGGTTATAAAGGATCAAACCCATTGATAATATTGTACATATGATGTACCTTCTGCTGTTCTACTCTGTACTGGCAGCTGTCCCGCCCTTCTGAATTCATCACTACCAACATGAGGTCAAGGGGATGCATTTAATAAATACCTAATAATATCATTTTACATCACCTGAAGTGTGTACCTAAATTTAGCTCTCATAGTGTAAGACATACATTGAATCCAGTGTTTTAGTCATTGCGCTGAACCCGTCTCTCTCGACCGTCTGTAGCGGGACCTTGTCCTTGCATAGATGGATTGTTACTGTGTTCGTATTGTATGGAAGTCAGTAAGAAGGGTACACACAGTTATTAGGGATCCACTCTCTCGAGACACTCTGCACAGGACTATGCAGCGAACAGTGTTATGTCATTTGTAGCATATTGAAACACTACCGCTGTTGTTTTAGCTATCACGCGGTTCGGAAATCCACATGATATGGGGAATGAGAAGCAATATACCGCTTCACCCGGTATATCCCCCAACACTGCTACTGATTTCAGCTATTTCCAGTTTAAAGGAAAAGTTATAAACCAACAATTTCAATTCATCAGTATTAAGACATTGCGGCCATCGTCTCATTACATTAAATGACCCCGTGTAGCGCCCCAGTCTGCAGTCGCATTTTATCCAGCTCTAAAACTTCAGTGACCCACTCACAGTATTTATTTTAAATCCCAGTGACATCACAAATTCAAAGGCCGCTCCTGATTTCCAGCTTTAGTAAAGACGGTTGAGAGTGGAGGCAGCCTTGCTGCCATGATGACAGCATCAGTGAAGCATCAAAAATCTGAGGAGGGATAAGTTGAAGCCAGGGAGCATTAAAGGAAATGTCCAACAGTTTTAGAAGCCTATCTTATTACTCAGTAGTCCAGCTTCCTTAAAACTGTAAAAAAAAAAATGCTCTCCTGTCAGAAAACTGAAGTAATTTTAGTGCTCATTTTTACTTATCACACTTGGAGGTAATTTTAATGACTTGCCGAAATTAGAGTGTGTTATGAAACATACAGTGGCAACTGAAATTTGAATGCGTGGAGTCCTGAAAACTTTAAAATGTGTCATAAATTTTCAATCACATTTCATTTTGAGCGAAAGATAAATTTTTCCTAGTGTCAGACTTCCACACACACACACACACACACACACAACAATGCTAATGCGCTCACTATTATGCACATTCATAAATCTATCCCCTGTAGCATTTGTTTGATTTATGCCCTTACTTTAGTGCTCTGAAGTCACCCCTTAAGTCTTAAAATCAGACGAGCTGTTCCCCACAGGCCAATTCATTACTGGATAATCTGAGTGTGTCGCTCCACTGCCTCTGGAGAACTAGCCCTTTGCATGCACACTACACAAACAAAGTATTTAAACATGCTGCTGCTTATGTTGCAGATGAGAGCTACAGAATATGTTTCCCTTCATCCTTTATAGTCATCTTATTAGTCTTTCTTAAAAGACATGACACTGTTTAAACGTAAAGCTATTGTTGTTTCACTTTATAACCTGCTGCAGTAAAGGAACATTACTTTTGTTTTGCATGAAGTATTTTTAAATGATGTTGGACGTTAATATCCAGTGTGTCGTGTCAGTGCTTTTGTAGGTACACGACACGAAACCTGATATATTGCTCAGGAGGCCTTGCAGCTCCATAATTAAATTACAGCAGTAAATGTTTCTGTTTTTCAAACAAACAGACAAACCAAATAAACAATTTTACCGCACTGTACAGTATCAGAGACATCCAGTTTAGAGCACGACCGCGTGAGAGCCTGAGACTTGATGTTTTGTTGCCCGTGCCACAGTTAGGTGTCGACGGCTAATGAAGGTCAAGAGCGTGCGTGCAGGATTAGATCATAGCGCCTCCTGGTATAAAATACATCTCAGTAATGATACTATAACCAAGGAGACAGGTCTCAACTGTCACTGGACGTCATTAAGAAGTGCAGATGGGATCCATTAAGTTGTGTGTACTTAATGTTGGCATAGCGGGGATAGAGAAGCGCAGAAGTTCAGATTAGAAGAATGGCGGAATATCCAATGTAAGAATTAAGTCTGTAAGGAATGAGGACAAAGAGATGTAGCTAATGGCTGATAGGAAAAGACAGACGGTCTTTAGAGGTAGACGTAGATTCAAACTGATAGTTGGAAACCATGGAAGAGAAAGTCATACCACAGAATCCAATTATTTTATTTCCTTGTTTCCTATTTCCTCAGAAGGACGCAAGACAAAGGCATAACATGCTGCATTTTTTTTTTCCTAAATCACCTCTTCATCCTTACACTCTTTAATTCAGGTGGCGCTAGATAGACATCATCAAACGTCCCCTTTTTGATTTGTAATGATCTGTCCTATTTTTCACTGTGGCAGAAAGCTGCCAAAAGGAGGCTACCGAGCCAAGCTGGATAAACCATTCCTGAAAAGATGGTTCCCGTGGGGACGTCCATCCTCTTTAATAGTATCTGTGTGCCCCCCATTAGACTTGTCTACAGCTATTTAGTGGGCTCTTGTGAGTGGATATATAATCTCTGATCAAAAAATTTAAATGAGGAATGATCAGATTTTGATTTTAAGGTCCCATCTGAACACGTCTAACTATTTGCTTGTTGGATTTTGTCCAATATCCATTTTTTTTTTGTGAGTCCTTTATGGGTATTTTCAGTAATAGTCTCTGAGAGCTGCATTTTTATTAACAAAATGAGGAAAATTCATTGAATAATTTATTGAAGCCACATATCTTAAATCTATTATCCTTGTGAACTTTGATTCTCAGTCCAAGTGTTGACAGAGTTCTGGTTTATGAGTTGGTGGCTGCAGATACTTCTGAAAGTTAACGCTAGAAGGAACACGTTTGCTCATATTAGTCTGAATAAGATAAAACCTTTGAGACCTTTTAGCTTAAGCCGGATATTTTTTCCATTTGACTAATTGCAAAGGCAAAGAGATCCGGTAGCTTGCCCCGAGCTGTAGCACAGTGACATAAATCCCTGCCTTATGGTCACAAAGTCATACAACATAATAAACACAAATGCAGGTTTATGACAGTAGCTGTATTGTGTGATCAGTGGTACTTTCATATAAAAGAAGTGACCACAGTGATAGAAGCGATGAAGAGTTGTCGGGTTGATCTCATTACTGCTACAGAGTGTTTTCCAAAGGTGCAGACACTGAAAGACGTATATCTGTAAATGAATGTCAAAATGACCTGGTAATGCACTGAAGATTTCTTAATTGGAGAGTATTAACGCAGGTAACTCGGCTTAAAGCATTAACACCGCACGTTCTTTTAAAGCAGGGTTAAAAGTCATTTGAAATGTTTTCAGAATAAGCCCTTGTATCTGTACGGCATATGCAGTTTATTTTAATAACAACTGAATCTTCTAAGAATGGGAAAAAAAAAAAAACTGGTTTGTATGTCGCACCACGTCAACTCTGCAAAATTCAGCTTCATGTCATTACGTTGAATCATCATAGCAGCGCGACCATGAATAAAAACTGCATTTACACATGCTTTCTAACAAAAAACTTCCATGTTCTTTCCCTTAAATTCTTACTTATATAAGAAGGCATGTGAGTAGCTGTAATTTATGGTTTTACATTCTACACATTAGTTAATTATGAATATGTCCTCGAAGAATTCTTTATTTTCTCAACTTCTCATTAACTTGCCTAATTAGATGTTTGTTTTTAGACAGCTGAAGCAGCATTGCATAATTACTTCTAAATCCTTTAATTGCACATCTCTGTGCTTCTTTCTTTCTTTCTTTCTTTCTTTCTTTCTTTCTTTCTTTCTTTCTTTCTTTCTTTCTTTCTTTCTTTCTTT
>JAPQRN010000018.1:28153971-28173665 GCA_037367275.1 Coranthus polyacanthus | reverse complement strand
TTAACTCTCAAAACCTCCTGGGGGAGGCCCCCCAGACCTTACGCTTACTGCCCCCCCCCCCCCAATGTTCAAATGAAACGTATATGCCCATGAGTCCAGGTATATATTTGTCATCAAAAGCATCCCCTTTAACACCGTTTCCTGCTCATGTCCGTCCTACGCTGAAGGAGTTATATGTGAGTGCTGGCTGGATGAACTTCAGCAGGGGATACATACTGAGGGGGCGGGAGATGTGACAGGACTGCAAAGCTTTATAAATGGATGAAAGAACCCCTATATGGACGTGTCGAGGATGTGCTGCGAATGAAAGGAGAGGAGAGGACAGAAGTGGTTGAGAGACAACCCGACATCGGTTGTCTTTCTGCATTAATCAACTCCAGCATCTTTGTGATAGTCAGTGTAATATAAACCTCCATCCCTCTCTCTTTCCCTGCCCTTTGCAGACCCATAATTTCTGCAGCAGCGCAAAAGACTCTAACAAGAGTCCATTGTGTGTTTTTAGAAGTAGCGTTATCTTAGTAATACTTGAGCACACGGCTGCCATCTCTTGAATAATTCTATTTGTTCCACTTTGAAGATTGTCTCTTTTTCTCTCCTTTGGGAATACATAAATGTGTGCCCTTGGTGTACTGTCTAAGACTATTAGAATGATGTGTTTAGACATAAAACCTGCTGTGTGAGTTGCACTTGTAATGTGTTTTTTTTTTTCACACAGGTTAAAACTGTTAACAGACAGCAGTCATTCTTTTTTTTTCCCTCTTAAACAAATGCATTATTTATTATGTCTGAAATTGATTATGACAACCCGCTTCACCTGAAAATGTTTACTGTGTGAACCAAGTGATGAGACACGTCTGGCTTCATCTGTCATTTTTCCAAAAGGTAATTCTGTGTCGACACGCAGGGTAAATGAATATACCCACTGCTTAGGTAGTCACATTTTTTCCACTGCCGGTTAATAGGACAGAGCTTCAACATGTCATTTTAGACAGTTTTGGGTTATAGACAGCAGGAATTCTCATGTTTCTCAGTTTTCTTTGGAAAGACTACGTGTCTGAGGTGCAAGCAACACAAAATCGTACTTTCTTTTTTTATTATTATTACATGAAGTCAGAGAGCAAACAATACAAAACAACATACAGACAAAAGAAAAAGAAAGGAGGAAAAAAGAAGAGGGAAAAGAAGGATAGAAAAAATAAAAACATAAAGTATTATTGGTACATGAGAAAAAACAACTGTAGGACAAAAGGTAGAATAATACTCACGTTAAGGCTGCGCAACATGATGTTACACATCCTGTGACAATAAAAGATGTCATGTTTCATATTTCACCGTATCGTTTATATTGATGTGTTGCAAATCACCCCCTTACGGCAATAATCTCCGTCATTTGGGTACTTTGTGTTCTTCCACACAGCACACATGCAGGAAGGAAATTTGCATGAAGGCCACGCAAATCATGGAGGAGAGTAATCATAATTCTGAACAGGAATTGTTTGTATGGAAGTTCCAAATAAAAGATGAAAAAGATCGAATGTGATGCAGTATGGTGTGATTATTTTAAACCATTTGTTTTAGACTGCTAACGTAACCTCTTTGGTGGTGGCGTTTACATCTCTTTAGATGTAACCTCCTTTTTAAAATGAGACATTTCTGTGTATGAATTCTTGTTCTAATCTACCATTTCCTCTTTCTATTCCGTTCCTAGAAAAATCCACCTATGATGCCTCCGGCTCCTCATCTGTACCGGGTGACCCTGCAGTCACAGCTGCTCCTGCTCATCCATTGGCTGACCTGTCTGTGGCGGAGGAGGTGCCTTTTTCAGTCGTTCATTCAGATGGTGACTCAGAGTCTGAAGTTGAAGGTTTATCAGGGCAGCCTGTCTTTTCCTCTGTCTTAACTGTCATGGCTGGAACTGTCAAACATCCAGTGAGCCTTGTGCAAAGTCGAACCTCGCCGACTATCACCAGAGACGAGAACCACACCACCCAATGGCCTTCACATAGTTCCAGCCAGAGCTTAGAGATGTCCTCCTCGTCGTCATCTGTGGGAGCCAGCAGGAACCTGCCTGCCAGCTCAGGTCTGACTTTAAACATGCCTTATCAACACGTTACACCACTTCAGGCTGTTAGCATGGCATCAGCTCTATCTGGACCATCACATTTGCCTTTGACGGATGAAAACAGAAATGTCTCAATGTTTTCATCAACGCCTGTGTCATCTTCTTCATTACCATCATCACTGTCTTCATCACCTCCATCTACTTCCACTGTGTTATCATCTGTGCCGTCTGTTTTTTCTTTATCATCTTCCACTGAGTGGATGCACAAAGCTCCTTCCTCTCCACGTCAAATTATTCTGTCCAAGCCTTTCCCACAGACAGAAACAACAACTTTTGCACCAGCAGGGCCTGTGGGTTGGACAGACAGTCTAACAACTTCACAACCCACAGCTGTTACACATGGACTGCAAAGTATAACAACAGCATCGCCAAGCTTTCTTCGTCATCAAATAGTGACTGAATTCAGCACTGCACAGAGCAATACAGCATTTTATTCATCAGAAGATACAATCAATAGAGTTAGTGAAACATACAAAAACAATTCAAGTAAAAAAGAAACCAAGACACCAGCAAATGAGACATTTTCATCATACTCCAACCTTCAAATATTGCCTTTAAGACTTTCCTTTGGAGCTATTCAAACCCAGACTCCAGCCATGGACTCTTTATTGGATAATAATCATGAAACAAGCACCTCATTTCCCTCTAATCAAGAGAGTCAGGTTGTTCAAAGGCAGCAGGGAGCCTCACAAAACCCCACATCAGTACTGCTGTCTTCCCATCCTAAAGGCTATTCAGTTTCTAGTCATGTCACGGAGCAGATGTTGAATCGAACAGCCCGCACTGAAGATGAGGCAGCAGTAGTCAGTCAGACGTCTGTTCACAAAAGCGTAGGAAAAGCAATTATGTCATCTTTTCACTCACATGTGGTCAATCCAACTGTTACAACAGCAATGTTCAGCACCTCAGGATCATTTCTTACAGTTTCCTCAGCGACTCCACCTGGTAAAACCTCTCTCTCTGAAGCGGCAATCACTATGCCAACACCTATCCACTCTGGCATGGGGTCCTTGGAGCATGCATCTAATCCTGATGATTTACTGATGGCAGCAGGTCACAGCAGCCCTAGAGCTCCTGCCATCAATATAAATTACAACCAAGGAGAGATAGCAGGACCAGAGTTCACATCTATTTCCTCTCAGGCTTACCTGAATAACTCACATTTCCTCACACAGCCAAGGCCTGCAATGTCCACCTCTGGTTCCTTTCTGAGTTTGATCACCCAAACTGGAACAACCTCCTCCTCGTCAGTGTCAGAAACACTTCATTTAGCAAGTAATGGAGGCATAAATGATCAAGAATTTGCAATTCAAACATCTTTTCCCAAGGGCATAATTCAGGAGGGTAGAGGATACACAACACTGAAAAGGATTTTTTCTTCCCACAGTAGGACAGTGTCTCTTCCTAGTTCGGCATTGCCAGTTATTTTAGCAAGTCTCACTTCATCTCCGAATAAAACTGAGCTGACAGTATCCTCAGCTAAAGCCTCAGCTAGTATAAAATTTGAGAGAGATGACCACAGTATACCAGCCACGGCTGTTTACATGACAGAAAGAAGCAAGGCAGCTGACAGCTTACACAGAAATACTGCAAAGAGCTCTGTCTCTCCTTTATTTAATGATAATAAAGAGA
Organism: Coranthus polyacanthus; assembly: GCA_037367275.1. Taxonomy (NCBI): domain Eukaryota; kingdom Metazoa; phylum Chordata; class Actinopteri; order Kurtiformes; family Apogonidae; genus Coranthus; species Coranthus polyacanthus. Next base: position 28,169,911 of record JAPQRN010000018.1, on the reverse strand, counting down.
CTACTCTGTTTCGAGACACTGCATTTTATAAGAAAGTTGTTTCATCAGGGCACTTCACAACAAAGTTTCCATCTTTCATGTCTACAAAAGATATGTCTATTTTTGATAAAGGTTCTGAAGGTTCTGGTAAAACGTCTTCCACAGGAATCCCCTTTCCCTCACACACTTTTAATGCTACATCAGAAGCTCTTAAAAGCCATCCTCGTAAAGGTGATGTGACACTCATGGGTCGTTACGAGCAGTCGTCTTCTTCCTCCTGGTCGGAAATCAACCTTACACTGAGGACAAACTCTACAACTCGCTCTCAGGGTCCAATCACTAGTCTGAGCAGTGATAAATCACATTTTTATTTAGGAAGAAAAACAACCATTTTCTTCTCTGCTTCCTCTGCAGCAGCTACTTCTTCCAGTGATGGACCACACCACACTGCTATTTTCAGTTTTGGCACTCAACCACTGGCACAATTTACAAAGTGGAAAACCAACAAGCCTGTGCCTTTTCAAACCAGTGCCTTTAAATCAGAAAATACATCTGTTGGCTCTGTTAGGCCACGCTCTAATCTGCAAACAGATGGCCCATCATATGAACATCCAAAACTGGAAGATGGACAACACTCTAATGTGCATATTTTAAGTAGAGCTCATCCAACGGCGGCTGCCAGTGATCCATATTCATTTCATCCATCTGAAACAGAGCATCATGTTGGAGATTATGGATCCTTTTCACATGTTAAAGACACACCAGTATCTAAAGAACAAAGTGGTAATTTGTCCTCAGCTGAAGTCAGATCTGCTGTGGCTGTCAGTGCCACATTGAATGTTCCTGCTTCATCAGTTTTGGGTTCAGCTTCACCTACTGACCCGGTACAATCTTCACAGGCCACTTCTCTGTCACTGCTGTATAATAGTAAGCCCCCTGTATCTGATGCTGCCTCTGCTGAATTTGCATCTGATACTGCTGTCACACACAACCCTCCTCCCAGTCTCTCTCACACTGATAATATCAACAACACAACTGACTCAAAACTGAAGGGGCTACCCTCACGAGCAGAGCTGGTTTCATCACCTTTTCCATTTCGTTCACCTTCATTAACATTGTCCTCATCTTCGTTATCATCGTCAGACAATGCTCTACTATATTTAAGTGGTGTCACAACCTCTGGGTCATCCTTGCACACGAAACCCACAAATTCATTTTCTCCCGAAGCTGCATCAGTGTTATCTTTGTCGTCATCATCATCATCATCATTGTCAACAGGTGGTTTAATTTTGTCAACCAAACCAACTGTGTATCCACGCACTGCATCGTCATCTGTCTCTGTTAGAACAGCACCACCCAAGTCATCACCCCCATCACCCAGTCTGACCTCATCAGTAGATTCTGGTGCTTCGCAGAAAGTGACCGAGACCTTTGTTGTCCTTACAGAGACAGGGATGGATGAGTTAACCGCTGGAACATCCAGAGCAGTTTCTTTCCCCAAAGAAAAAGAGGCCGGTCTAGCACCCTCTCAATCAGTCAGGATAACCCTTTCTGCTGGGCCCACTGAGAGGACACCTCAGGTATCACCTCTGACCCCTCGACAGGACACCACAACAGCCTCTGTGAAGCTTACCACCACAACATCAGCTTCAAACACCAAACCTAAAAGCCCCAACACCACCACGTCCCCCCTAGGAGTCACCACTGGAACCAAGCAGACTAGCACCACTACCACACCACAGCCTACACCTGCAACCAGGAGGACGACAACCACCACAACCGTCCGGAGTCAGACCAACAGGAGAACAGTCACTCCACCTGTCCTGAGAACAAGTCCTCCCAGAGCAGCCACCACCCACTTCATCTCCCCGTTCACCACCACCACAGAAGCTCCACCACAGCAGTGCAACATCACTGAGAGAATGTGGGTGAAGACAGGTAAATATTCCATTTGTTTCGCTGTATAAAAAAGCTTATATATAATACTTTTTTTAACCATATTCTTTTTCAAATTATGGCATTCTTGTGCTCGTGTGTGTTCGTTCTATATCTGTCCCAGTTGTCTCCATCTATGTAAGAAGAAACCGGCTGGACAGCATCCAGCGGCAGAACTTGCGCAGAGGACTAAGTCAAGGCCTTCGAAAAGCCCTGAATGACAGCTCTGCACAGGCACAGGTCAGAATACTACTGTCATTAGCTCCATAGATTAAGGTATTTATGGTATTTCACTAATGGAAAAAAAAATCACCATTTGTTAGTCCGTACTGTATAAGTTAAAGGTTCACTGTGTAATATTTAGTGCCATCTAGTGGTGAGGTCGCATATTACAACCAAATGAACCCCTTGCGTAACAATCCTCCGTTTGTGTGAACGAACAACGCAAAGTATTTGCTTTGCCTGTTCTGGGCTTTTTGTGGGATAATCGTAGATGCCATCTGCCATTAAACGGAAAAAAGAAATCGTCTGTTCTGAGCTACTGTAGAAACATGGCGACTCAACATGGTGGACCTGAAGAGGGGACCCGTTCCCTCTGTTGATATAAATGGCTCATTCCAAGGTAAAAAAAACACAGTGATTCTTATTTTCAGGTAATTATTCACTAATGAAAACATAATTATGAATATTAACGAATAGATCTGCAATTCGATCCCCCTAAACACGCTGAACATTAGATGTTTTTTCATTGTTGTTCATTTGGGGTATCACAACAGTTGGCATCCTTTGAGCTGCAATACTGGTTCTGTCTGGATTTATTACAGTCTTTTTATTTGTCCAGTTGGCTGTTTTCAAGAACCTAGATATCATTTTTACCCTTCAATGTGTCCCCAACCTCAAGTAGGTCTTTAAATTTCACTTGTCCTAGCCTCTGTAAATCTTTACTGTTGAATGAGAAGTCCGTCTGTTAAAAGGTAGCAGTTCATTTTAGAAGGTTTCACGATTTTCTTTGACACTGGCAATGTCATGAAAGTGAATCAAATCGGAAATGTTTATCCTCACCCGAGGGCAAATCCCGACAAGTGAGCTGATTTACATGCAGGTGTAGTCATTTTTTCATACTGGGCTGTGAGGGAAAAAAACAAACTGTGCATCAACCAAGATCAATACACCACTCAGACAGACTGAACAGTTGTTATCTGTCAACAACCTGCCTCCTGAAGTAGAGACAGAATTCAAATAAATACAGAAATGAAGACGAATTGAATTTTGAATAATGTATAATAGTCAGCCTTTGAAATCATTAGAAGTTCTCCCAGATAAATAGACACAGACTGGTTGATTCATTGTGCATTATGAAAAGTTGTGCGTGATGTGAAGTATTCGAATGTTCTGCCATCCAAACATCTTCAAACTTAATGAACAGATCCATTTGAAGCTTTCGGCTCACATATCATGCAAGGTGCCTTTATTTTATTATTTTGTCCTTTGAAGCAGTTTTTTTTTTTTTTCTAAATTCACATTGATTGACAACCAATTTTTTTTAAACAGCGAATGGTTCTTATCATTCTCTCACCAAAATCTGGAGTTTTGTTAGAGTGAATTAGACTCTTCAACCAAGGATCCTCATGTAGGCTATGTGAGAAGAGATGAGGACTAATATAGAAATTAGGTTGACTGAATGTGTCCCAAAAGGCAGTGGGTGATGTCACATATTTGAGTAACTGCACCGACATTAAAAAAACAGAGATGTAGATGCGGACCGTAGCGGTAGACGTCGATTCTAACTGTTGCTTTTGTTAACAGGTGACATGCTTTTATTTACAATCACAGGGTTTACAATCAATCCACACTTTAACAAAAGTCACATTTCTCAGCAGTAGCACATAAACGGACAAAACCCAACACCAAATCTCTGAATTTACTCTGCAATAGTAACAGTCACAAACAGATCCAGTGCACACACAATGATCTTTGTGTCTGTGGATTAGCAATTTGTAGAACCAGTCATGGTTCTCGCTGTGCCAAAGCCATTCTCTCTCTCCGCTAAGCTGCTAATACCTACATTTAGTGTGATTTTTCTATCAAGAGCACCTCAAATGGAGTCAGTGTGGAGTAGGCGTGTACTGTATGTTTGTTTGTGTGTATACCAGGGCTTATATAAAGAAAAAATCTGACTGAACAGGCCTGGAAATGAATGAAGCAGAGATGTCATCTACCGTATGTGAAACATTTGCTCTCATCCTAGTCTCTGGCGGGTTGGAGTGCCTTTAGAGTGTTGCAGTTTTGAGCAAGTGTTAAGTGCCTGAATGCGTGTGTTTCCATGTGTGTGTTCACATGTATAGTGAAAAGACTTGGTGTGTTGTTGTATTTCCCAGCGTAGAGGTATCACATAACTGAGAGTAAGGTCTGTATATTTGTCCTGCTCATGTGAAGGTCAATGCTCTCACATGTTCGCTCTCTCTCTCTCTCCCTCGAGTCTCTGAAGGTGTCTTGCTTCAGTGCACTCCTGTCACCCATTTCAGCGTTGCTTCAGTTCTTTTTAGTAGTGCTGCTCTCTCATCCAATGGGAAGCAAGCTGTTGGCAAGGGAAATTGCTTCTGTGTTTAATTATAGGTTATAAATGGAGGAGAGCGATGTGCCGTGCTGATGCTAAAAAGATGATGAGAAATAGACTAAATGAATTGAACCACAAGTCAGAAACCATTCTGAACCACTGAAAATATAATAGTGAACTATTTTAGTGTCTTGTAGTTGAGGCTCTCCAGTGACTGGAAACTTATTGAATGACAAAACAACGAAGATCTGCTGGTTTAATCTGTTGGCAGCCTCTTGCACTCTTTGAGATAGAGTTAGTGGGTGTGTTACCAATCTCTGGTTTGCTCGAAATGCAATCTCTTAATAACACCTTCACATGGGTGAAGCCTGAGAAGATGAGGTGGTAATAAAAGGCTCTTTTCACAGAGCGCACAACAAGGCTGGATTGTGAAGAGGCAGAGTGGTTGGACTGTAGGCTCTCGGTGTGGCGGCTAGTGGATCCCCTTGTCAGCAGATACTTTCAGCGAGATCTAGATAACAGGCCTGAATGGTTTCACCTTTATGTACAAGCCAAGTATTGAGACATCGGTCATTATTCCCTTTCCGGTTTCTACATAAGGACAGTTGATCAAATGTCAAACTCCTACCATCAAACACGTGCAGTTATGGAACACACTCACCTTGTCTGTAAGAATGAGAATATGGGGATACTTGTTTTTTGGTGTAGAAATTAAACATAGGCCTCTTTGTCCTAAAATCCCTGTTTAACAATCTTACCCATGTCTTGCCGACCGTTGCTTTTCTTCTCTCTTTCCCCTGCAGCCTCCTCCTGGCTCTCTCCACCTATTACATAATCAATCCTTCTCCTGATCTATATGCTGTTATTAGCAAGTTATTGGGATACAGTTTTAAGTGTGCCGTCAATCCCACACCGTTCAATACAGTGTCATTCAGCACCTCGGCTAATATGATTGATTAACACTTCATAATGAGCCTGCCTCAACGACCACACTGGTGCTTTTGTGTATTTTTTATTTTTATTTGAAGGTTTTGGAGTTTATCAGCTGAAACAATACAATAAAACAAGAATATGTTTTATTTCTGCAAACATTTCCAAGGCATGCATAAATATTTTACGCCTTGGATTCTGGTTGCTTTCTTTTCATTTAATTGCAGTATGAAAATAGACAGAGCCCCGCTTGTGACACATTACTGTTCTGCAGTGACTTTTTCAGCAAATTCACAGTTTATTGGCATGGAATAGCTATTGCAGGGCAGGTTTCTATCTCTTCTCTATCTCTGCCTAAGGCTGGGTATCGTCGAAATGTTTTCAATGCGAGTATTGATACAGATACCTTAGCTTCGATACCGGGTTCTAAACGATACCTTTTGCGATACCAATTTTCCATTTTAACAAAGAGGATATTACATTGCAGTACAAGTGCGTAATTTGCTCATCTGCATGTTTATACACAAAAACATGAAGATTGAAACCTACTTACTACAGCGTGGTTTAACTGAAGTGGTCTGTTCCAACTCATTTTAAACCTATTTACTTCAGCTTGAAGTTGACACATCATTAATAAAATGTATAAAAGCCTGGGACAGATAAGATTTACTCCTTAGGTATTGACATTTTTATATCGAACCACAAGACATTTTCCAATATTTGATCTAAGTTCGGTACCCAGTCCTAGCTCTGCAATTAATTTTTATGCTGTACGAAAATGAAAAGTAGACAGTCGCCGGTTGGGTGAGAGATACTGGTGGATTTAATGACCATGAACACGAAAAGAGCAGGCGCAGGCAAAGAGGTCCATTTTAAGGCATTTATTTTCAATTCTTCAGTCAGGTAAATTAGTTCTACCAATAAAGAGTAGTCAAATGAATTCAATATAATTCCATATTGGACTAAACAAGCAAAACGTGATTCAAATGTTACATCAAAAGGAGGTTAATCCACGAGGTAAATCTCAAACGTGATGTAAAATATACTTTATGGAAATTAGTGGGCTAAATCTTGTGCCGAATTATCACCGTGTATATTTTCAGCATGTATTTCTCTTGGTTACTTCCTTCTCTCAGGTGGAGACTGTATTTGGTTCTCCCAACATGACGGTGGCTTATCACGTGACTGGAGGGGACATGGTTTACCCGCCATCCGTAGTCCTGGAAGGCTTGAACTCCTATGGCCGTGATAAGCTGATTGCAGACCTGCGACAGTACCTCCCCATGGTTACAGCCCTGCCTCTCGCAGTTGCATTATGGAGACCCAGCCCAGCCACCGGCTTCCAGCTGAAAACAGGTCAGGAACTATAAGAGACTGACATGTCATTTGCTCCTGCTGTCATTGTAAACTTCATCTTCAGATATAAAGCTTTAATGTCATGCAAGATTTCTGAATTAGAATATCTAAATACAACTTGGCCTATGTTATACATTCTGTTGATTTGTGTACTTACACTATATCGAATGTTTCCAGCAATGTTCACATTCAGAGAAATCTGTCGTTTTATTCAGTGTAACAACCCATTTTATTTACTCGCCTGTCAGTGGCATCGTATCGCCTTTGTTAACATTAACGTTCGATGTTACTTGCGGCTATTTTACTAGAAGGAAATACCATAATGGGAATATAAGTCACTAATGTAAATAAAACTTTAATAAATGACTTCTTCCGTAAACATGATTTCTGTCACATCAGGTGAAGGTCATGTCAGAAAGAAGGTGGTGAAAACAACAACTGAATCCTCGTTACTTCACAATGTCATCAGATTACTACGTGTTTTATTTTTTTTTATTTTTGATAGAGAGACCTCTAGCAGCAGAAATTACTTTTAAGAAGTAAGTAAAATACAATACATGGGATTTACTACATGGTTGCTCAGAATCGAAATTAGGATATGCACTGATGATCTAAAACACAATTTTCCTATGATTTCGATATATACACTGCCAAAGAAGGAGAAAACACAATGTTATAGCATTCTGTAGAATTGTTAAGTGTGCCATAAACAATTCAGTCGCTGTGCAGTTCTGTGAGTTTATCTTATTTTATGTTCCAGTGCTGCAGTTTGTGGGAACAGGTGATGATCCTCGGTCCTGTCGGTTCTCTCAAATGATGGAGCAGAGGCTGGAGAAAGTGTTTTATGAAGCACAGGCTAAAATGTTCAACACTAACAGAAAACTATCTGTTCAGGTACGCAGTTATACGGTACTCTGAGCACTGTGGAGGTGTTGTTCATTTAATATTAGAGCTGAAATATGTACTGAAATGTTCTTGTGCCATTGTACATAAATGGATTCAAAGGCTATAGTGATCTGAAGAACGACTGCTTATTTAACCTTTTATGGAAGATGTCATGTGTAAACAAGTATACACCATCCAAAATAGAACTGAAGATGGATGTTGTCTATCAGTTTACCTAATATAGTCTGCAGCATTTTAAAATAAACACAGCGCATCAGTATTATCAAGTGGTGTCGGTGATTTGGCAAGCTGCAAACAGATGCAAAGTGTGCAGTTTGTGCAAAATTGTCCCTTAGAGTATCAGACACTGGTTTTTACAATAAAAACTGCATCACTGATGCAAATTAATTACGCTTGGGGAGGCAATGTTTGTATTAATTTTAATGAGCTGCCACATTATAGTGCAACCTATATTAAATCTAATTTGATGATTATGCAGTGATGAAAAAACGAATACTACAATCTTTTATGCGCTGCTGTTTTCCCCGTCACTGTGCCTTTTCATGAGGCAGTAATTGATACTTTGATATTTTTCACCCTACGTAATGTCATTTTTACGCAGTTTCAGATTATTTGGATTTGCACATTAAAGTAAAATAATTCAAAGAATGTTAGGTGAGTATACTAAAATCGTGTTTCTGTGTTGTCTTCTCTCTCTGATCCTGTTTTCTCCTTGTGCTTTATCAGATGCTGAGTGTCTCCCAGGCAGCAGGCTCCCCAGCTGTGTCATTGGTCTACACTGTGAAGAATGGGACTGTCTTCCTTAATGGCACCACTGCCTCAAATCTCCTTGGTCAGCTGTCAGCTGAGCTGGTGGGCTACTTCCTCTTCTATCCGCCACTTATCATTGCTGAACGTAAGTTACAATTTGCATCCTAAAATATGTCAAATAGTCAGGGGTAATTCAACAGCCGTAGAAGGAGACACACCACAAAGAGTTCTTGTCTCGTCCTAGGAATGATTTGCACTTCAAACGCAAATTAGATTTAAGTATTGTGCCTTTCCTTGCACTTCCTTGTGTTGTTGCAGCACACAAGAAGTTCTATAGGAACTTCTCAGGCTGTGTGTCACAAACTGTGCTGGTCTGTCATCTGCTATGTTGGGGTCCAAACTTCTGGACAAGAAACTGGATATATGAAGTTGACTTTATTTGCAGGAGGAAGTTTCGACAGCTTCGACACTCAATGCAACCAAAGTGGTTGTTTTTCTGTTTATTTTTTGCTGTTTATTTTTGCAGTGACGTGGACAGGACTGTTTGATAAGGTTTATCTAGGCAATAAAAGAAGTCAGGAATGTAATAGCTAAGTGTAACTGGGGTCCAGTTTCTGGAAGTTTCAGTAATTGGATGTTTGGGACTGCTCTGCTGCTTCTGCGATCACAGTTGTTTTTTAACGATTGTTTCACTTAACAATATTTGATGCAATGTCAAATATAACTGAGCCTCTTCTGAGGCCCAGCCCTCTGTGTGTGTTTGAGGTGTACTCAAAGAAAAATAAATGAAGAGTGACAGGGAATCAGTGTGAGTCGAAAAAGCAATCCCAGCAGAGTCCCAGTGTGCACCCTGTTTTTAATCTCAGTGTGTCTGGGAAGTGAAATGTAAACTACTCAGTAGAGGGAGACGTGGCAGATAGAGATCTCTGAGACTAATAAGGCATCCTTTTATGATGCTTTATTAATACCTGAAGGAAAAAGTCCCCAGTTTTGTCATCACATTAAAGTGATTATGGATCAACAACTGGGAACTAGTGGGACTAAACCTCCTGTTTACAAACACAATTTAATCAAGAAATCTGGAAATGTTGTATTCTACAGAAGTAAGACCTCTGGACTTTTCATTTCAAGCAACAACGAGTCCTGTTAACTTCATTGCATTCACATTTCTTTAGACTAGATGGAGCTCTGCTTTGACTCTGAGCATCTTACACAGGTACAGTTTATGCTTGAGCTTGGAATTAGGCCATGGCCTTTCCTGTATTACCACACAGCTGAGACTAATCCTGAAAGGTCTTTTTTACTTCCCTGTTCTCATTTCTTGAGCCCAGTGGTCAAATGGGCTTTGGCTCATCTCAAAGCCCCCAGAGTGCACTTTACTTGACCATTTTAGCAGAATTTAAAACCAGTGCACCGCATCCATTAATATTAAGAGGATGTGAAGGAAGGGCTGAACCTGTACCTGACTCATTAATGAGACTGTCCTCTGTATTTTGGAAAAGAAATTGCATTTCTTTATTTAAAACAGTGACCTGTAATGATATAAGTAACCTGTCTTGAAATCCTGTCTTCAGCTAATTTGACACCCTGAAATGGAATGAAGCACAAATGTCATTGAGTTGAAGGTAAATAAAAGCTTGAGTTACACGACCTCTGAATGAAGATGAATTGGATCTCTGCTAGTGAGCGTTAAATTAAAACTCACTTTGTGTTGAGATTGAATTAAGTTGAAAAGTAAAATTACCCACAGGCAGCATGATTCAGTTGGGGAGTGAGAAAGAGCAACTAGATACCAATGATGGACTCCAGAGGAGCAGAAATTGACATGAGTGAAAACCCAGTAAGACGGGAGAGGAAAGGAACGGATAAGAGAGCGTGTGATTGTGATTTTGCTGTGTTAGTTTGTACTCTTGCCATTAGTGATATTACTCTATTCACAGGAGGTGTGAGCATATGCTGGCAGCCGCTGCCTCCTCACTTCAAAGCCAATTATCACAGTAAATAATTAACAGTGGGGGCTTCTCATACCACCTTGGGCTCTGCTCTGACAGAAAAGGCCCGGGATCTCACACCACTCCGAAGTGCCTGTTTGTAGCACTTCATCATTCCTGTGGGGCTTGTGTAGGCTGGACTGCTGTGTTCAGCTCTTTTACTCCCCCTCTGCTCTTCAACAATTTCTCTCTGCTGGATGAGTGAGTCTATTTGCAAATGTCTCACTTTAGATTATTGAAAACTCCAACCTTAGCGCTCATGAAAAAATGAAATATTATTTTAATAACAGCTTTCTGTTGGTGAATTGAAGTCAAATTGAAGCATTTTGTTTTTGTCGTTAACATGACATGCTAATGCTCTATACTTTGCATTCCCCCTGGGCAGCGGTGTAGGCAGAACAAAACATTTGAGTAGGTTTGTAAAAAAGGTGGATCCCACCTTTGAATGTGGTCTGAGTGATTGGTTCTCAGTGCTTCCTAAATGCATCTTTGGTGCTATCCTAGGGGCACGGACCTCGGCTCCAAAATTAAGCTAATGCTGAAGTATGTTAAAGTTGTAATACCACTGACTGCCACTGGGCATGGCACCAAAAAAGCCCAGGGTCCCATATGCTTACATTGAACTTCTCTCTAAAACTACTAAATCAATCATGTTTTTCCAGGAGTCATTCTGGTCTCATTCTTTTTATTTGGAACCTCTAAGAAGTGCTCTGGTGGTCCATCTTTAAATTATTGCTCCGTTAATAAGATCCCAGGTCGAACAGAAGGCTTTGATGTCAGCCTTTGATTGACAGGCCTGTATGGCAGTTCACTCGTCTACCGAGTCAGACTTTCAGAGTTTCAGCTTGACTGTAGTTGTGGGTAATAGGTTACGCTAAAAAGACCATAAAATGACTTTGTTACACAATGCTTGATGAAGTTTACGCTTTTACAGAGTCAGTAAGCTAGCGTTCAGCATTAGCTCACCCAGGACCCCTCGGAGACAGCTCTAACCCCTTGCACTCCAGCAGCTCTGCCCTCTTTGTCCAAATATGGGCACTTCCGGCACCAAAAAGCCAACATGGCCACGGCCAAATTGCAAACTACTGGCTTAAAAGTGGCATTTCAGAAACCAATGGGAGACGCCATGGTTCCTCCCTCCACAAATTATATACATTATATATATATGCCATCACACCTGGCATTAGAGGTGTCCACTTGTGATCACATCAGGAAAAATACATGTTAGCACGAAGTGTGAACAGGGCCCTAGTCTCTATTTCTTGAGGCTCTAAATCAGCCGATGTTACCCTGCATTGCTGATTTTTTTTTTTTACTTACACAAACTGTTGATAACTGTTGTTTGCTAAAGTAGTGCAGCTGCAGCACCCCCTGATGCCTCCCCAGGGGTTCACATTAGAGTCAGTATTCTGGCTCACATGCTGAACTGTCAAATGGCAACCCCACATACACTGACTGACTACACTGATATGTCAGACTTTCAGACTAGTGACAGCTCTGGAAAACAAATCATATTCACCGTTGCTAAAGAATACAAACATATGAAGCTTGCAGCGTTTCATTGGGTAGCCCTGGTGTCAGTCTGTCTAGGCCTGGGCCTATCAGAGCCTAAACGCCTCAGGCTCTCATCACATAACAGGAGAGGCTCATCTGAAGATGTATCACTGATAAATATTCCACAGGATTCTGATTTTACTATCAGCCCTACAGCCATATCTCTTTCCAATACTGAAAGCCTTACTATACCTTTTTTTTCCTCAGCCCTCCTCTCCCCTCTCTCCTGTCATGGCTGACTGTGCATTTTTGTAGCTACACTGCTTCCACATGCCAGTGATACAACATTCCCCCAAACACTGCACCAGCCTCCAGCACAAGAGCTTAATCAGGCAGGAAATAGATATAAGTGAACACAGAGACAACCAGAGCTCAGACGGCTCAGCTCTGGTTGTCTCTTGCTTCAGTATTTCACTGATATGCAGTAATAATGAGGCTTTAAACTCAGACCTTCACCATATGAAATGAGACAGTAAACTGATCTCTTCTTCACAAATGGTCTCAGAGATTTCTATGCATTTTACCTGGTTTTACAAATACTGGCTCCTCAAATGCCAAATGTCTGGTTATGAACCGAACAACTGGATGATAATTTGGTGATGACGATGCAGTCTCAACCATGAAAATTCATGATTCTTTTCCCCCAAAAAATTTGCTCGGATTATACAAACTACAGAAGGAGGGATTGCGCTGACTGATAATAAGACCACAGCTTTTTGTGTACACAGCTTTTTTTGTTTTTTTAACTGTCATCACCTTCATCTGTTATAATCAGTAAAACTTTTTTGTTAAATCTACTTTGATATAATATGTTCTTCTGTTCTAAAATGATTGAATTTTAATATTTAATGAAAACCATCGTAATAACAATAATGCATCTACATTGGTGAAGATTAAAGATATGTAGATGTACATTTTGATCAATGAAGATTCATTATTTGATACTACAGGAGCAGATGGTTTGTTTGATTGTCTTTTTTTTTATGTCATTGCAGCAATGGAGTATCACAATCTGAACACTTCCATTGCTACCAGAGACTTCTGGGTTATCACAGGTAGGTATGTCATTGTTACATAACTTTCTACTGAATATTAAAAGTGTAACTTCTTCTGAGGGAACTTGATTAGTTGCAGAATGCATTATAATGCAGAAAACTCCTGTTTCGATCCCCTCCTGCTGCAGTGACCTTTGTAGCTGCTTAAAATAATCTGCTGGTGCGCATTTGAAAAGTTCTTTCCTTTTTTTATTTTGATATTTTATGTGACAGAAAGTACCTGGACAGGATGTATGTAGTCAGCACTTTAGCTTCAGTAAAGTCAGAAATAAGAACAGGAACAGGACTAGGCAGGTGAATGACTATATGCTTACTTTTGGCTCTATTGTGGTAAGTTTCCTATAAGGAAAAGCCTCCTGAAAAAGAACGTTCCATTGTTTACTTGTAACGTTTTCATAAGATATTTAAAATATGACGGCTCATGTTAATCAAACCTGTCTCATTTCCCAGAGGCAGTTAGATGTTTGTGAAGTCGACATTGTTTTTGGTCTGTTGACTTTATGAATGCACCGAACAGCATGAATGTATTTCAGCGTTCAAGGACACCCACACAGCCACGTAATGGATGGGCCTTTCAGATCTGACGAGGTAGCTCTTAACCCTGCACTTACTGCGATGAAAGGCAGAGTTAGTTCAAGGTCATACCCTAGATAATGGGATTTACTCACACTGAACAAGATGTATGACCAGGGTTATTGCTTTTCAACTCCTGAAAAACTGGAACTGATTAAAGTTATATTAGGTTTGACCACTAGGGGGTCATAGAGAGTCCAAAACAAACTTTGAAGAAACATGGCGCAGATTACCACCGACAAAGAGATATTGGAATCACCCACGCCTGTTTTTTTTTGGTTTGGACTCTAGCAGCGTTATGCAAAAACTACTGCACTGGTTTTCATGAAACTTGGTGGAAGGATAGGGTATGGTCATTACACTTTGGAGCAGTTCCATAAAAAGAAGTGGAGCCTGGAGATTTATCTTCTCTTTCTAACATTGTGAGATAGGACATTTTGATTGAACAACAGCATTATGGGACCTTGGTGGAGGTATGCACTCTAATAAGTCCCCTTCTAGTTTGTAATTGGTTCATCATGGTGTTAAAGCCAGACATCTGCTAAATTTGAAATTCATCAAACATAACAAACACAATGACATGGCAACACATGTTGTTCTTTGTAGTAAAGTATTATTATTCATTCATTCTTTTATTTATTCATTCATTCATTCAATTCAGTTGTTCCGCTCATTGTAATGCAGGGTTCCAACGAGAAAATAAATAAATGATTCACATCTCACAACTTTTTTCGCACAATCCATGACCAAAAGGGAGCAGAGAGAAAAATTGTCCAATACATAAACAAACAGTAAACATAGATTCAATCCCAGATACCTAACAGTTAATACTGAAATACAAAAATCCGTGGTTGTACTCGTGGGCTGCAACTCTCCTGTGGTACTCCTCATACTTGTATTGTAGATTGTTAGTAGGTTCCAACATTATCGCTTTATTTTTACAGTACATCGGCACTGACATTAAAGTGTTGCATTGTATCTTTGTCTCAAATACACACACGTTTTTAATTCTACCGCAATCTATTTTGTCTTTATCAACTTGATCCCCTTGCCAACAATTTATTCTCTCTCTCTTAACATCCTTCTGCCTTTCGTCTTTCTTTCGTCTACATTTGCAGTGATCCAGGATGTGGATAACACCAGCCTGGAGGGACAGTACCAAAGCTTTGCCAGTCTAATGGAGCAGCGGCTGGCAGAGCTGTTTGTGTTGGCAGGCCAGCAGGGCACTCGTTTCAGACGAGCCACTGCTGTAGGCAGCTACACTGTCCAGGTAAGACATTGGCAAAGTAGCCCACAGGGAATGCCAGGTCCCAGGGAGTGTTCAGTTTCCCTGAAAGAATAAACAATCTGTGTCGCACAGGGTTACAAAGTGAAAACACTGAACCGTTTTAGAGTTTAATTCCAGTAGCATATTAGCCAGAAGTCATTAATCCTGCAGTTTTGTTGCATTGATTCCTACAATATGAATATTTGCTATTCTTCTGCACACGCTTGCATGATTACTTGTGGTCAACCTTTGATAATTAGGGAGCCCGTCTGCTCATCATCTGCTAATTGCTCATCAAAACAAGTCAGAGGTTAAATGACACTGAACATGATGATTTTCCTCTCTCTCCTAAATGCACGGTTTTACTTTGTCTTTCTGAAATGTAACCCCTTTATAACAATTAACCATCTGACATTGAGTGTTCTGTAATTCAGCAAAGCATATGTTGGCTTTTTGCATTTTACACTCAGATGGTGAGCATCCGTAGGGTGTCAGGATTGAAGAATCCAGCAGAGATGACTTACTATGTTCAACACAATGGCATCCCTTTATCGGGCACATCTGCTGCCAAGGTCCTGAACACAGTGGATTCTCAGACAATGGCGCTCACCCTGGGCTACTTTGTCCAGCTGCAAGCAGAACGTAAGCATAACCACGAGCAGGCTGATAGACAGAGACAGAAACATGGAGAAATAGACACCCAGACCAAACCGTGTACTTCTGCATTCTGCATGTTTCAGCTGTAAAAAGTAGGCTATGCCTTATACTTTAACCAATCAGTGGACTCAGTATACTGGGTGCCTTGTAATGAAGTGATGATGGTGAAAAACTGTTTTCTGTTTTTTCAGCTGTGGTCAAGAACCCACCTAATAACCTTTGGATAATCGCTGCAGTGCTGGCTCCCATTGCTGTAGTAACACTCATTATCATCATCATCACAGCTGTGCTGTGCAGGAAGAATAAAAATGACTTTAAAGCTGATGCTATCGGTAACCTCAATCCCCGAGCTAAGGTATCTATCTATCTATCTATCTATCTATCTATCTATCTATCTATCTATCTATCTATCTATCTATCTATCTATCTA
>JAPQRN010000018.1:28134904-28148021 GCA_037367275.1 Coranthus polyacanthus | reverse complement strand
CCCCCCCCCCCCCCCCCCCCCCCCCAGACAATGAGACGAAGAGGGAATGGGACAGGTTGTTCCCCTTTCACTGACAACATGAAGATTAGAGGTATTTGTAGGCTCTTTGTGAGTGAACTCCCTCTCTGTTCTTCAGATCCATATGACACCTCCTCTGGCTCCCTGCAGCTCATTTCCATAAAGCCCATGGTGGCTCAGCCCAACTACTCACACCCTGCATCCTCTGACCGCAGCCAAGACTCTGCTATCGTCAATGGAGAGGTGATGCACATGCAAGAAATATACACAAACCCAGGAATGAGCAAATAAACCTGTGTGCATAAATGTACTTATGCGGTTAAGTACGTATTTCGTTTTGCATTAGCTTCGTGATTTAGAACAGTCTGAAATCACCTGATTAAGTTATCTTAGATACGTGAGTGTTTAAAAACCATAAAGAAGCATTTTGCTGTGCTGATGAGAAACACAAACTTGCTGCCTTGTCTTTATTATTTAAATGTGGATGTTGAAAGTGTTTTGAAGTTTTACAAAAAAACATTTGTAATAGAAAAGAGAATGACTGGAAACAGTTTGTAATTTTTTTCTATAATTAGTAAGAAAATACTGTCTGCATCTGTGCTGTGTGATTATTATATGATTTATGGATGTTTAGTCCCCCCCCAACCACAGAAAGACAAAGGTTGTGTCTCTTTCTGTTTTGATCGTCCCATGTGTCTTTGCTTCCTGTACTCTTTCCTCTCTGCAGGTGAGCATGGCTCTTAAGCAGAAATCAGACATTGAGCACTACAGAAACAAGCTGAGGCTGAAGGCCAAGAGGAAGGGCTATTACGACTTCCCTTCCACTGACGGCAGCAGCAGTGGTCGGGCCCTTTCGCAGAGACAGCTGCACGGCCATGAGAGGTCAGCTGGTGAGCATGGCAGACCACTGGAGCCTGATGATGAGCGAGGTTCCACTTATGTCAAGTCTCACAGGAGGTGAGGGGAGACTAGAGAAGCACGTGGAACCTGAGTGTAAACAGGAAAACCTTCTTTTTTTTTTTAACAGTGTGAGCCACTGCTACTGCAGGTGACGTGACATGTCATATCTTGATTGACCTTCTAATTACCATCCCTGCAAACTGTCTACTCTAATGTTGTCATTATCCCGTCTTAGAAGACAGAGAAAGGGCCATCAGGCCTGTCTGATTAGTTTGATCTCAGTCCTGAGCTTCCATAATGGAGATAAGAGGATTGGCAGGGTGTCAGGTGGTCCACTATGCTGGTTCTGTCCTGCTTCAGCTTTGCAGATGCACATAAATATGGTTATTACAGATTCAGGTCAAGGGTATAAACAGTTTTTCCACGCCAGATTAATATGTAGCCACACTAGCTTCCTTCAAAGCAGAAAGCTAAATTTGAATTTTGTGTTTGTGTTGACTTAGTGAAAGGTTTAATGGATATTTTTATATGCCACAGTGAGCAAGATAAAGGTGTTAGAAGCTATTTAGTGTCAAAGTTTGTTTTTACATAATCACGTACACAGATGATAAATGTAAAGCAGGTCCTCTGGTACTAATTATACATTGTTTTCATTGAAAAATGTACTTTTACTTAAGTAATAGATCTGAATACTTGCACCATTGATGCTTTATTGGTGATGCATTTAGCCGTGCTCTTCATCTGAACAATATCCTCATATTGCCTATGCAACCCACATCATTAAGAAAAATGTATTAGAAAGGTTTATACAATATCCTTACATATAACCTATAGTTACTGTATATAACTATTTAGTATGTAAGTTTTGAAGTTTTTCCACCTTCTTTATTATATCCGGCGCAGTAACACCAAACAGCTTCGTTGTAGTAGACCCTCCTTCTGCTCCCAAATCCTTTCAGTGCAGGACCACTAAAACCATGGCTGAAAGTTACTGAATGGATTTCAGTACAAATGACCCCAGGTCTGATTTGTACCGACTCCACTCTATACTCTAATTGACAGGCACTCCCAGGTCGGACAGACAGCATATCGCAGCAGACAGAGCCTGAGCAGCCCCAGCCCTGGAGGAACAGAGATGGACCTGCTTGTGATGCGAGAGAGACCAAGGAGAGGCATCCGCAACAGCGGCTATGACGTGAGTCATGTGTCATCACACACCCACCCTGTGTAACATCTGAATGCTGTTAAAGCTGCAGTGCTTGATGGTTTTTTGGTGTCACTGGGCAAAAATTCCATAATTACCTTTCAGCATATTGTAATTCAAGTGGTCTGAGAGGAAACAAGAATTTTAATTATGTGGACATGCTGTAGAAAACCTACCTGGCGACGCAGACTTTGGCTAATCACAGATGTTTTCAGGCAGTTAGGGGAGTTAAATACGTGACTGACAGCTGTAATTACAGATAGCTGTTAAGATTTCCTCAGAAGTAACTCTACTGCTCTACTCTGTGGCTCTGTGAAAAACTATGAGGAACAATTTGATGGTCAATGTCTTGCTCAAGACAAGATCCGCTGTCCTTCTAGCGATTCATTATTGAAGTGCTATACCTCCTAAACAACAGCCACCTCTTTTTTATCAAAGGCGGAAATCAGTAAAATATACCAGAATTTGAAAATACACATCCTCCTCCTTCAGCTCTCTTCTCTCTGTGCTAAGTACAGGCTCTATATGAAGACAGATGAAGCGATGCTGGTTCATGCCACTATGGAAAAGTGAAGACAAAATATCACAGCTCGGCTTCTGTGACAAGCCACAGAGTCTGCACAGTGGTTGGTCATTACAGCTGTCAATCAACTGTTTTTTCTCTCTCTCTCCCCCCCTTCTCTTGTGATTGGCCAAAATCTTCTGTCATGGGCTTGATTTTCTAAAGCCTGAAAATAGAGGTAAGAGGAGCTATAGAAGTCTAGTTCCCTCTCAGACCATGTGAATTACAATATGCTAAAAGCTTGTAATGAAAGATGTTGAAACGAATCAACTGTGAACGGCAATGCCAGTTCAGTTCCTGGTCCAGGGTGACCTTTGTTGATCAGCCTCTCTCTCTCTGATCTTTACTGTCTCATCTCTACTGTCCAGGCTCAAAATGACCAAAAAACATAGAGGAGAATAAAATGCAGCATTATTAATCAGGGCTTTTCAGTGCAAAATCTCCCTTATTGCCCTATACAAGACGCTGTGCAGCCACTTAGAAATCTCCGACATTTTCTGCTCAGGTGTGGTTTCAAGAGTACCACAGCAGGCAGAAGGAATGGAAGTGGTTCATTCATAATTAAGAATTAAGATTTATAAAGTCCTGTCATTTTGATATATAATGCATTTCAGGACAGATGGCTTTCTGCCTCCACTCTTTTATTGTTCCATTAAGGTACTTTTCCTGTCATGAAGTCAGAATACCAGAGCTCCTAAAAATAATTGACCAAACCATACCAATGTGGAGTGTTTCCAGTCATAGCTGTCCTTAAGTTAAAACATAGTGATGATAAAAATATTTCATTGGACTTAAACTGACCTGTCAGCCATTTTCAACCGTAGCAGCGATAAAACACAGGGAACTAGCCTTGACATAGTGCAGGCTAGTTTACTACCATGACCTACTGGAACACTTAACAGAGCCACCATTAAAATTAAAGACAAATCTACTGTGTACACAGATAGAAAAGTCGAATCTACTGCGTACATAGATAGAAAAGTCGAATCTACTGTGTACATAGATAGAAATATCAGGCGGTCTGTGCTACTGGGTGGTTTAGTTGTCTCTTGAGCTAAAAGCTGCAGGTCTTTACGTGACAAACCTAACAAATATTAGATTCTGAACCCCCAATGCAAAATCCGAAATGTATTTGCTGTGGTCATACAGCACCTGGACACCTGCTCGGCTCTGTTCATTTTATGGTACGATAGCCATACAAGCTACATGTCCCTCTTTCAGAACTCCTGGCCCTGTTGATTACAATGAGACTAGTGTAGCTTCAGGGCCCTTCGCTGCAGATGCAAGTCTCTGCCTTTCCATGTTGCAGGGGGGCTGATTTATGAGGTGCACTACTCTAGGTCTCCTGTGGCTAACCTCTATTCGCACAGGAAGTAGGGCAGCCTCGACTTGTATTCATTTATTACTGAATATAGGAACTGGAGGGATGGATACGGAAATGGTAGGAGAGGAGCAAAAGCAGCATAGGGTGTGGGAAGATGAAGTGCATTTAAAAGATCTGAAAAATCCAAAATATTAAGAAAGGCTGCAAGTAATGGAAGCAGCGAAGAGACTGAAAAAAGTTTATTTTGGT
This sequence comes from Coranthus polyacanthus, assembly GCA_037367275.1. Taxonomy (NCBI): domain Eukaryota; kingdom Metazoa; phylum Chordata; class Actinopteri; order Kurtiformes; family Apogonidae; genus Coranthus; species Coranthus polyacanthus. The sequence goes on along the minus strand of JAPQRN010000018.1, from coordinate 28,143,764 downwards.
TTTTTGCCATTCAACTTCTATTTGGTTCTGTTGCTAAATTTACTGTGACCGAACAGTGGCACCACTAAATAAAGTTGACTGACGTCAGTGTAATGTGAAGCAAAAAGCCTCTTCTCGCTCAGTCAGCTCATTCAACAACCCTAAGAGAAGGACAGAAACCACTGAAAAACTTTGCAGTGCATGTTATATTTGATCTCTTTAGGTAAATTAGAACATGTTTTTTTTTCCCAGATGGGCACAGATGTCCTTACCCAACTAGGATAAAATGTGAACACTATATAAAATTGAGCACAGGTTATATATAATATCCCCACGTTTTATCTCTTCTCTTTGAATGTATCTGTTGAAATTTACACTATATTATTATGTAATTTATGTATCTGGCTGCTATGACAACTAATTTCCTTCTGGGTCCCAATAAATTCAACTAAATAACACTGTTTGAATGGTTAGACTGGTTTTAGTGCTTGTTCTATGTGTCATTGTATTTTGAATTAGTAGCACTGGCATTTTTTTTGTGAATACGATTCTATGTTTAGACGGAGCCTGAGTTGATTGAGGAGACGAATGTTGACCGGCTAGTGGGGCCACGGGGATACTCGTATGGCCGGGGCTTGAAAGGCCACTCAGAGACATCCACTCTGAGCTCACAGCCGTCCATTGATGAAGTGCGACAGCAAATGCACCTGCTGCTAGAGGAGGCATTCAGCCTTGCTTCAGGGGGGCAGTCTACATCCGGAAGGCACTCCCACCACCACCACCAGCCCCCTCCCGGTCACTATAGCCCTGCACCGCCTCCCCTTCCCTATGCAGATGTGGTGACCAGTGCTCCGGGCACAATGAGCTGTGGACGGGGAGGCTTGCAGTGGGTACCATCTTATGGCGCTGATGTGTATCAGTGCAGCCTGCCCAAGCCAGTAAGTGTGATGTCTTAATTTCTTATCTCTTTTCGAATGTCTGCAGCCTTAATTGCTTTTCTCTATCTGTTTAAGGCCTTTCGCTTCACCCAGCTTCCTGAAATGGCCATGGGTTCTCCTCCTCCTTTACCACCACGAACTGGACCTCCTCCTGGGACCTCCTTAAGACGGTAAATCTGAATAAAACACACACACGTAAAGATTATGATACACCGTCTGTAGCATCCCAAAGCCCATCAGATATTCCACATTTATTCACATTCAAATTCATATTCAGGGACCAGATATTCTGTAGGTAATGTGCTGTGGCCAGGGTGATTTTAGGCCTTGTATAAATTTGAATATTGAACTAGTGCATTGAGAGATGGCAAGAATGTTAATAAGGAACTCACTTTCCCACATGGAGTGTCTCTGCCATCTGGTGGTGCTGCTGTACCACTGCACCAACTCGACATTTATGCCTTTCCTATCTCTGTCCAACTTAGTTCCACTTCAGACTTGGGGCCTAAGGGAAGGAGCTCTGAGACATCTGTCACTGAAATGCAGAGTCAACATGAGAACAACCCATATGGGCCAACAACTAGAGCAGCACTTCCATCTATCACTGCAGAGCAGCCTGTGTCCAACTACTCAGGTGAGCCGGTAGGGATCATCACGGCTATGCCAGCGTTCATTTTCTAATAACTGTAATAGTCACCAGTAGGTTGATCATATGACAATATGACAATATGATCAACCTACTGATCACTTCACTCGTGAGTGGAAGAGTCTAGCAAGAGCGCAGAAACGGTCCCGCCTCCAGTTCAGTGGTTCAGTAACGCACTGACACACGACAATAGTATTTAGTAGAAAAATAATAAATACATTTACACTGGCGATGATAAAGGTGAAAAAGCATTTATCTGTTCTGCTGCAACATGGAACAAACCTAATTTAAATTTACCTCAAATGTAGATATTTTAAATCCAATGAAAAATATTTCTCTTGTCATGTGCCTATGATTTAACTCTTAATTAATGAGTACTGCACTGTATGACTTACTGCGATTTAATTTTGGAGAAGTGTGCCTTCTTTATATCATTTAATTGTTTAATTATTTTTATTATGATTGTATGTGTTCTCTGCTTCCTTTTCTAGGTTTTTTTTTAATCTGGGTGTTCCATTGAATTGCCATTGTGTATGAAATGTGCTTTATAATGGGAATAAACTACCTAATAAGATCGCCTAACATTTATATCTAAATGCATTTTGCACTGGTGAGGCAATCGGCTCTTTGTTCTTCTTTGTTGAGTTTTTATTTGCGATTGTGGTTGGCTCTTTTTCATTCAGCTGCATTTTTAAACGACTCACCCAGAGGATTCTGGGTATTTAAACAGCACCGAAGACCCACAGATGCATCCTTGAAAATTCTCCAAAGGAAGGGCTCAGTTCTTGGAAGGATCCTGGACATTGGAACAGTCCTCTGGTGAAACCTGATGATGTAGCTTAATGTAAATGAATCCTTGGAAGGATCCTTCCTCGACTTTGAGAAACACCCCTAGGCTGTGTATGGTGTTTTTTTGGTGCTGTTGTTATTTGACTAAACACTCACGCATTTTCGCAGCATTTTGGACTGGAATTATTGCAATGTTTAGCAAAGAAACCTGAAAAAAACAAATCTGCTCAATGATGAAGCTTTCAATGAAGAGTTATGTAATGATCCAAAAATGTTTTTACACTCCAATATTGTGTTTTGCACCATTGCTTTGCCAAGCATCTGTGTAAATCAGAGTTACTGCACGATGGAGTTCAGAAGCAGGATGAGCGGCTCAGAATTACCGTAAGTCTTCACTGTCTGAAGTCGTTATTTCATCAGTCCTCATTTCTTCAGCAGCAGTAAGACAACACATCGCACAAACTCGGGTTAAAGTGGACTAACTGAACACTTTAGGTGCAGACGCATGGGAACTGGACTTAAATAAAAGCTATTACGTTTCAAAAGCAACCTTCCCAACACTGATACGAACACACTCACAGACCACAAGCTATGGAATGAAAATCTTAAAAGCCATCGTCCGCTGAAATGTATTCTTTGGTGAATGTTGTCTTCTCTCCTCTGTAGGAAACCCAATAACAGCTGTCTACGCCATCCCAGCCAGCAGATCCGGTTACTCAGAGTACTTTGTCTCCACGCCACCCACCTCCTACCACAGTCCCTCCTGGATGTCCTATCCACCTGAACCTGAGGATGTGCCGCCACAGTGGGCAGACTCTGTAAGGAAGCCTAGCCTTACACCTAAACCTATACAATAAATAAATAATGGAATGATTGACAAATGCTAACTAAAGATTCATTCACTAGGTATTCCCACAGCTTTAAACTGCATCTTCCAGTCTTTTTGAACAGATGGAGTTTGCTCATTTTTTTTTGTCTTTATATAATCCCTGTCTGTTTAGAAGGTATTTTGCTTTGGATGAGAATTACCTCCTTTTCCTCTTGCGGTAATAATAATATATACTGACTTATATTAGGTGACTTTGGCTTTGTTCCTGTGAGAGGTTTGGTTCTAGTGTTCACAGACAGCTAATGAGGTCTGTTTCCAGCGATGATGTTGGTGTGTGCCAGTGTTAATTTTATACGGGTATTTTTTTACGGTTGTTGTTGAATGTCGTGTTGCCCTGATGTCAAGTCAAGTGACTGCTGAGATTTCCGCATAACAACCACGTAAACTCCATCTGCTGAAGTAGACTCTAAGATTTAATCAAAAAAAAGCTACTAAATGCATCAGTTAAGATAGAAAGAACAAATAGGATTTTTTTTCAAACTGTTTCCAAGGTCAAAAATGAACTCTCAGGTGTTTTTTGAACAGACATTTCTTAATTTTTCATTAACTCAACATCACAAAACACATTTAACTGAAGGCTTGAATAGAAACCAGTCAGCCTGCTGGTGTTGGAGCTGCGAAGGATGAAACTAAAAGTGAGTAAACACAGAAACACAAAAATAAAATCAGCAGGGAAATATACTTGTGATGTGTAGGTGAGATTTGTCTTTTGTGGAGTGTTACGGCACTGACACCCAAAAAGTATGTCTCGCTCTCTTATCTGTCCGCAAACAGAATTGGGTTTCAAATAATACCTTCCTACCTTCTCTTTTGTTTTTCATTAAAGTAGACCAGTTCCATTCGTCCTGTCAAATCTGTTATTGTCCATGTGACCCTCCCTCCTCTTCCCTGCATTGGACTCTTCTTGTTTGTATGGATGTTCTCTTTTTTCTGTCTGTTTGCCTGTTTCAACCAGATGCCTTCATGCAGTGTCTTTTTGCAGAACCAGTGTCATTTAGAAACCATTTGCTGAACTGAATTTATGGCTGGCGTTGAGTGGACACAGCAAAATACCGGGGTAGTTGAGCACATTTCCTAAATGAACACCTTTTTAAATTCATCCTTTTTTCATGTTTTGTGGTGTAAATCTGACACGTCTAAAGATTTTGTATCGACATCAAAAGTACACCACTTTTGCTGTTCAAACACTGTTTGAACCGAATTCCATTTTACAGACTCATCTATCCGTATTTATCTCATTATTATTGCGTTTCCTCTTATTTTGGGTCATTTATAGCACTTTTTCCCAGATACAATTCTGTATATTTTCCCTTTTCACCCATTTGAATTACTTCTAAAATTGTGGTGGAATAGAAACTGCTCACTCAGCAAAATAAAAAAAAAAACCAAACAAATGCATATATGACATTAGCTTTTAATTGAGTTTACAGCTCATTTTTGGTAGGCATAAATAATGAAGCGTCTGTATTACTGATGTCATTTCTACCCTGTTTTCCAGGTACCCCTGCCTGGGTATGTAGAGGCTTTTCCTCATCCTCGCTACCCCCAGGGGAGTCCCATGAGGCTCCCCCTGCAGTATAACCAGGCACTGGAGCAGCCACCCTCTGCCCCCAGCACAGCATCCCAGCAAAGCCTGCCCCAGGTGGTGAAGGACATGGACAGCATGCCCCTGAGCAGCCTCTCCACCTCTGCACTGGTGCAGGCTATTCGGCAAGAGGTGGCCAAGCTGGCCAAGAAGCAGAATGACATGTTTGAGTTCTAGATGTAATTCTGCCCCCTTGTGTGCAGAAAATGTGTAGTCAGCCGTTGGTCTGTAACAGCAGCACACAAAGGTGGTTCTCCTTCGGACTGATTTTTTATGTTTGTATGGTTAAACGGACAGATCTTCTTTAACCACTGATTACCCACTGATTTATTTTTTTCATTTTTTCATTTCTCACATCGTCAGTGTTTTTCAACTCCTGACTTAAAGGGACTGAAAAAGGATAGGTTTTTTTTTTTTTTTTTTTGAAACAGAAAATATTATCCTCCACAACTGATGATGTCCCAAGTAACCACATGCATCTCTTATTTTTAGATATGTCAATAGGATATGCGAAATATGGAAAATATCTTTCTTTTTTTTTTTCCAGGATTAGACATTTTTTTGTGAATCAGCATAGTTCGAGAAGAGAGGAAAAGTATCATTTTGTCTGTACTGAGAGGACCAAATTCTTCCTGTCAGATGGTTAGTTATAGACCACAGTGTATATGAGCATGTACAGTAAGGACATCATGTAGCTCTTTTTATCGAATATCAGCTTCAGAGATTGGCAACATTAAAACCAGTTCAGTAAAGCATCAGAGCATCATACAGTATCCAAGCTACACAATAAATATCAAAAAATGTTCACTGTGTGTTTCATTAACACCCTGACAGTAACAATACACACTACAATGACTTTTGGTGGTCTGATCATTTTTAGAACTTTGAGTAAATACACTATATTTATATCTTCCTTTTTAATTGATGGCTACGTTGGCCAAGTTCTTTATGTATCTGAAACAGTGGAAAGCATTTATCCTTGCAATATTTCTTGCCCTGCGCACCAGCAAAGCAGGGTATTTTTTTCAGTCATATCCGTCTGTTTGTGTGCGTGACCAGCATAAGTCACGAACGGATGCATCGATCTTTAAAACTCAAAACTGGTGGGTGTGCACATGCCTACCTATATTGAGTCTAGATTAGATTTCGGTGCGCCTAGTTTAAGAATTAACGAGAATTTAGAATGAGAATTTAAGAATTTCGCTCATTATAAAAGAGAGGTATTTTTTTTCCATGGTTTGCATCCCCTTTCGGATGCCTTTCATTTGCATTAACACATTCTTTATTTGAACAATAATGAGTGTACTGTGTATTACTGTACCCGAGGAGCCACGCGTATGTGAAAACATCCGTGAACCCTGACTTTTAAGTATTGTCTCTCTTGAAGAATCACAAAACACTTAAACTAAAATCTTAAATCTTTACATTTGCAGTAACAGTTTTGAACTGATTCCAGTGGTTTAAACATGCACATTTTTCAACGCACATTCAACCTCAGAGCCTTTGCCACAAAACCATTATCTGTACTGCTACTGTGTTCTGCTAGCGGCAGAATTTCTTGGAAATGATTTAGCATACCATAAGTTATTGAAATAGTCTCAGTGGGAACACTGAATGAATAAAATAGTACGTTTCATGTGGACATTTGACCTGACGAGATTCCATCAATGCTGTTGTTTTAATGGGTGTGCAGACTCGAATGTCTTTTTGTAACATTGTAAATGTCTACTCAGATTGACTGTATAATATACGCCCCACATCCAAGCCTTTCTCACAAACAATTCATCCAGTCGATGTTGTCAAACACTGCCCTGAGAATATCACTGAGCGTCTAAGGTGTAAAGTCCATAAAAGCTGAGGTACCAGGTTACCGCAGAACATCTTAAATCTTTACATATTTTTCTATTTGAATTGAAAGCTGTAAAACACAAGACCTACGTTGATTTCACTAACCTGTTTGATTAATATATTGAAGCTGATCTTCCAGCACTTAAATCCCAATCATTTTCTTATCTATCTCTTATCTGAGTCTGTCAATCAACCTATTTCATTCTGTTTTTAAAAAATATCAGACCGAGGCTGCCATACCAGGGCGCGATACAAAAACAAATGATCAGCTATTAAACTGTATGATACAACATATGAAGGCAATTCAGTCACTGCACACATGAAAGGAATTCATCTTTCTCGAACAAAGATTCACACTCATATTTCACTGTGGCATAAAAGCCATCAGTAGGTTATGATGAGCCCGCTCTTAGTGCAGAATAGCTGGCTTGAAATGGAAAGTGGGATTGATTATAAATGACGTGTAGGCCTATGGCAGGAGTGTTGCAATGTGTTTGCATCAACATTCAAAAGCTCTAGATCGCCTACTTTAACTATATTCTTGCAAATCATACGGAAAGCTTTGCTGATTATACTAATCAACGCTGTCATAAGAAAGTTGTCAGGTGCGACACGTGAAGAAATGCCTTTAAACCATTATTTCCTTTTCTAGTGTTGCTATCGAAGCGGTCTTCAAATAAATTACGTTTAGTTTTTTTTTTTTGCATTATGACTTTTCAACAAACCCTCCCACTCGTCCAAGAAATGCTCTTTTATACTCATGCCTGTTGGTGTGTAAGTAGGTATAAGAATACTGTATGTCTTTTCTGTTGCTTGTTTCTCCGGGATTCATTTGATTCATTAATCACTGGAGCGCTTAATGTCTTAAGAACTGTAAAATAAAAAAATAAAAAAAATACAGTAAAACCATTTCGTGTGTACCAGAACTGAACACGTTCGCGTTCTATGCCAGATAACTGAGAAAACAACTTGCATTAAACAAAAAAGGTGGTATATTGGTTTAGAAAAATGAAAAGTATTTATTCTTCAAAATTAAATATGAAGTGAGCTAAGCCTATTAAAATTAATGTCTTTTGTTCCTCTGACTGGATTCCTCATTTCATCTGCTTGTTCTTGTTATATTTAATGTTCTTGAGAAATTGATGTGAACGAGTGACCATGAGACAGATGGAGAATGACAGAAATATTAGCCTACATGATTAAAATTAAATAAAAGATTTTATTAGAAGAACGGAGTGAATCATTGTCTTCAAAAGCTCATTTTCTCTCTGCCTGTCATTTTTCTTGATGAGCCATATCAAAGGCAATTATGATATTGATGTTCCATGACAGAAATCAGTGAAAACCATCTCAGTCAGTCTGGTAGAGTTGTTGAGTACACCTACTGTCTACAGTAGGTGCCGTTATGTGAGCAACTGGACTTGGTTAGAGTTTCTCGAAGGTGTTTCGCCTCTCATCCGAAAGGCTGAAGAAGTCCAGTCGCCTACCTACAGTAGATATACTGTAGATATATAGATACTAGATGTACCATGACCCGGATGACCGAGGATCTTCACAGATACTACACCTTGCTGCGTTTTGGACAGTTGAGTATCTCCGACTTCTCCGTCCTCAGGATCACTTAAACACAGATTCAGGGATTGCAAAACCAGCAACTCAGAAAAATATCTGACTGTAACACCTTGCAACTGGTTCTCATATAGCAGAGCGTTTGTACCATATATTGAGAGAAAAATCACATTTAAATGATGAACATGCTCAGTGAGAAAACACATCAAGCACATTCCCATAACACATTCATTTAAAGAAAAAGGCTGCTGCTTATACATATAGATTGCTCCGTTGAACGTTTGGTGTCACAAAGACCCCCTAATACCATGCACTGTGTTGTTATTGTTTGTTTTTTTGCCATTTGTAGCTAATTGGTTTCATTGCAAATGAACTGTTTTGGTTCAGTCCCACTCTAATTAACCTTGTTTCCAGCAAAAAAAAAAAAAAGTTCTATAAAATCCACTGCATGACAACACACTGCAGACGAAAAGAAGAGACTTGCTGGTGGAGAAAGACCAGAAAAATAAACGTGTATGAATATATACAATATATTAGATGTACAGCCTTTAAGAGCTGTACAATGCAGCCCCTGATCAGGCTCCTCGGTTTGTACTGGGGTGTTATATTCTGCTCTA